>OY292490.1:4370906-4970906 GCA_958496325.1 Nomophila noctuella | reverse complement strand
TGGTTTTTAAAATATTTGAAAAATAATTATTTTTACCCCCCCTCCGATATAGCGAAATGTAAATTCGAAAAAAAAATCGACTTACCCCATCGTGTGGGGTATCGTTAAAAAGGTATTTTTAAATACAATAAAACTTGCCTTGTAACCATGTGGATCAAACACCCCAGTCTCGAGATATATTAATACAAAGTTAAAATTAGAGCGTCCCCCCCCCTTAACTTTTGAAATGTCCTGTATACCTCCAAGTAAGTACTTTCAACGAAAACTATAGAGAACTCTGTATCATACATAGTTATTTTTATACAACTCGACCAACTTATGACGTGCAGTTGCCCTTACTAAATGGTGTCTTAAGCGGTCGGGCCATCTTTTAGCTACGGAACCCTTTCATGGGCGTGTCCGACACGCTCTTGGCCGGTTTTTTACCATCGACATCATGTTGACAGTTGCCTAATTTTGATACTAGAAACATTATTTAAACAATATTTTTACTTCTTATCATTTCCTCTTGTATGTCAACATTAAATAGATTAGGAAATAATAATTACATTCGAACAAACAGTTAGGATACCATATAGCTTCAGGTAGTTACTAACTGTAATGATGCTGTACAAACTAAGTGTTGGTTTCAAATAAAGGTGACGTAGGTAACAATACAAAGTTGTAGCACTCTCTGTGGAGGATCAAAGTTTGGGTAACGAGAGAAAGCTTTATGGCGCCGTTCGCGTTCAAACTCTTTGCGGTCGTCAGTACTTCAGATCAACATAATTTATTGAAAGCGAATTTCTGTAAAGTATTTATTCACGTTAAGATGATGCGTAAATACGTACTTTCCATTCACTTCGTTGATCAAAGAAATATTGTTCACAGTTGTAAATAAATTCTAACTTACGAGTAAGTTTACGAGTTATGAGTAAGTTTGGTGTCTTTTTAAACGATGTTAATCTTATGCCCTGCGTCGTTAATCTTTTGATTTTTGTAAAGCTGAAAGAATATTTTGAAATTGAAGAACAGCTTAGTTATATACTATTGCGTTATTGTTGTCTTTGAAAGCCTTTGAAATGCTGATGAAAATTTCAACAAGGATTAAAATAAAGAAAAAATGGAGACAAAAATAGAATCGTATAATGATACTGTAAATTGAATGTGTTGATTGAATCAACAGTACAGTAGCAAAATGATTTAATCGCTAAAAACAAACCCTACGAATACCAATTTATATGGACTCCATATTATTATACTGGCGGACCGTTTATCATCCAAAAATAATGGTAATAATCTGTATTAAGCTCTATTAAGACTTTTCTCTCCCTAAAACGAAATTAATCTCTAAGCTTGCTTTAATGAGCAACAACGTTATACATTCATATACAGCACGTATTTTGCCAATCCCGTTCCAGAAGCGAGCCGAACCAGTGATTACCAGCCAAAAAAACTCAGCAAAAGCCTAATACGAAAAAAAACGAGGCGGCGGTTGACGTGAACCTAATAAGAGTTGGAAAAGTTCACGACAGTTAATAGATTCACGTGTGAGTAAGTCAATTGCATGGAAATGAAGGACGGGTGTAATTCAATTTTTTACTTTCGTATTGGCCTTTTCAATGGCTTCTGATATTTGGATGAGTGATTCACGATCTCAATGATGAATTTAAAGTGCTCATGTGTACGTGCACTTTTAATTTAAAATTTATGTATTCGTAGCATGAAAGTTTTATCGCAATGGAGTTGATTTCCATTTTTAAGGCAATCTACGACTACCTTTGTACCTCAAAATATTCCATGCAGTTACGAATTACATTTCTCTGAGGACGCCCTCATAATATTTTATAACTTAATATCAAGAGATTTACAACAAACATATATTACCATTTCAGAGATATTGTGTACGCCATAGAAGAAAGACTATTGAAAATATGGTGATTTCGAAAGAATAAACATACATAGGTACTCGTATATTGTACTCTCTCAGTTACTCGTAGAAATATACGAAAAATATTTTTTATTTTAAAGCTAATAGAATTGGACAAAGATAAACTACCATTTTTAATATTGTTCTTAAATATTAATTTTATTCTTCAGTATCAGTATCACCGTATTAATGTCCCACTGCAGGGCAAAGGCTTCCATCATTTAATAACATGTTTTCGTTATAAATATTCGATTAATCACCAAGATTGCATATTACGAAGGATTGGTGATCACAAACCCGGGTTGGGTTCGGAAAAACCGACACACGTTTTGCCCGACCCGGGATTCAAACCCAGACCATCGAGACCAGGGCCCGCTACTTAAACCACTAGGCCATCGAGGCGAGGTTATCCATATTAATGAAAGTGAATTTCCCTTAGTCGGTTAAATATATTTTCAGCTGTTTTAAAGCTTAGATTAAGTATTTTGTAATACTAGGACTTTTATAAACTCAACGGACTGAAATTAATAATTCCAAATGACATAATTTTTGCGCATATTTAAACCTACTCCTACATAGGTGTTTGTAATTTAGAATAGTAAATTCCAACGTTATTTGGTACGCGAGGTGCACAGTTACTGATATTTCAACACGCGACTGGCGACAGTGATTTAGCGAGGAATTTATTTATAACATTTTTATTTAATTTTTGCTTGTTCGTGCTGGAAACAACTGAACTATTTGAATCCCGTAAAAAGGAAATGTATAGGTGTTTAGAATTTTAATTTAAACCTAATCACCGTGTAAGCGAGGGTTACAAGGAGTGGTCTTGGCAAATTGCCACCCGGACATATTATACGCAAGATTACCTTGGAGATTTCAGGATGTCTACTCCCGTTGAAATTGTGAACGGTTTGCCGTCGCCATTTCATTTGGGTTTGTTGCATTTTCGCAATATTGGTATAGTTACTTCCTCCTTTTTCTATTGTTGGTGTGAAAGTCAAAGTATCACCTAAAAAGCTTATGTTAGTATTGGCACAATTAGCAGAGGTACAAAAACCCAAGATTTTTCTCTGCGGAATGACCTCGTTGCTGCTTGGTTGATGGGTCGAACCGAAACATACGGAGATAAAAAAAAAAAAAAAAAGAATCTTTATTACTCACATCAACATTTTTAAATATTGAGGAACCGACACCTGATTTTATTTTTATTAATAACACTCTTAACAGTTCCATTATTTCTCCTCCCTTTTTACTTTTTTCTCTTACATTTGCGAGATCATACTTGATGTTCTGAAGAGTAACGCTAAAACCTCTATTCTAGTGCTTCAACGGGCGTGACCTGTCCGCTGTGAACGAGTCGCCGAGCGGCAACAGCTGGGCGCGCGCGTGGCGGGTTCGGCTCAACGAGGCCTCGGACTCCGTCGGCTCCCCGCGCAGCATCTCCAACTCCAGCCTGCGCGAGGTCGACGAGGAACTCACAGGAGAGGAACTCGCCACCTACATGTACCAAGTGAACTGTAACATTGGTGGACTCACCTGAGACACGACCGTCTAACTGCAGGAGCAGTTCTGGACCATATATCAAGACTGAGAAAGTGCACTTTTGAAGTCAGCGCTTTATTTCCGATCGCTAGAAGGGTAGTTCCAGCTGTATTTAACGCTAAATGTAAATGATTTTTAGTCTTTATCAACCGGAGAAATCCAATGCCATCAGCATACGGCCTTTAAAATAACGTAACACAGACTATCAGAATTCAATTATGGAATTTAAAGCTCCATTTATTACATACCTACGCAAGGATGAATTATTGTTAATAAAAGAGATAAGCTTTATTTCCGATCGCTACAAGGGTAGTTCCAGCTGTATTTAACGCTAAATGTAAAAGGTTTTTAGTCTTAATCAACCGGAGAAATCCAATGTCATCAGCATACGGCCTATAATAATATGTAATTACACAGACTTCTATTTGATTTAAACGACTATCAGAATTAAATTATTGAATTTAAAGCTCCATTTATTGCATACCTACGCAAGGAGGAATAATTGTTAATAAAGGAGATATTACTCAATAACATCACGACAAAGCGGAATATTAACATTCGAACATTAAATGTTTACGTTGGCATTAAGAGGACCTTTTATCACAGGTGACAAAGAATATATAGTGCTATTCAATATTTTGATTAGGCACTGTCTACTGTGTTTTGATTTAATTGATGTGTTCGATTTGGAATCAGCCCGTGTAAATATAAAAATCTTGTATAAAGGAGTAGTGTTAATTATAAAATAACCGCCGTATACAATAAGTTAATTCGATTTTAGGTAGTATGTTATCTGATTCATTATACATATTATAACGAAAGCAAACATCCTCGTTACTGCTACTGAAAACTGAAAAGCACGAATTAATGTGTAGATTTTAGTCAATATTGTTGTGATTGATCGAATGAAGTAACTACGAAATATAAATATGTATTTTTTTGTGTCAACTTCAGCATCATAAGCTTGTTGCGGTCCACTGTCGGAAGTAGCACATGGGATTACTGCTTATAAATAGCTGCCGAGCAGGCGTGTTCGAGGTGAATACTGCATCTGGTGACTTCTTATATTTTAATACATCAGGAATGGAAAATCATTGCTTATTTAGGAACGCGGACGAACAAGAAGTTACGATGGTAAGTGATCACCGCCGCCGGCATCGGATATCAACAACCGCACAAGGGTCTGAAGGGTCGCAGATGCGTTGCCTGCCTTTAAGACCCCACACCCACCCCAACTGAGATCGGGCGAACTTACTCACTAGTAGGAACATAGCAAAGCAGTTACGAAGTGCTACTTCACTGTTCTTCTATTAGGTGGAGTATTTCCCCAGACGAGCAGCTCATTCGAGTGGAAGTTCCACTAAGCCCTACCTACCTTGAAAGATATTTCGTTTCAAAATATAACAATGCTACAAATGCGAGAACACAGTGTAGGTATCACTCGTAATTTCAAATAATATGCCGGTAGACGCCACGTTAAAAATACTACTACGATTGTTTCATGTAAAAGACATTGTACATTACTACATATTACTACTACTGACCTTGGCTATACTCATAAAAGAAGACATTTATAGTGTTGGTGATTTATAGTCATTAAAGTATCGTGTAAATAAATGTAAAATAATGCTAGAAATTTTAATTCCTAAGGTAAATCTGAGTCATCATTACACGACTTTGTACATTTATAATAATAATTAGTTTATGTACGCCTCTCCTACGATTCGGTGATTTGTATTATAACATGTGCTGATCACAGTAAAACGATTTAAATGGTTAGTGTGATATTTGTAAATAGATTAGGAATGTGTTGAATATTTATCTATACTTATAATAAATCTGTAGAGAGGTCAATTCTGTACATTAAATATTTTTCCAAAATGACTATCAGGGGGTGTTTAGTGATCGATACTGATACCAAAAATGCAATCAGTAAATTTTTTGTCTGTCTGTCTGTCTGTCTGTCTGTCTGTCTGTCTGTCTGTATGTTCCTTATAGAAACAAAAACTACTGGACGGATTTTGACGAAACTTGGTACCATTATTCTTCATACTCCTGGGCATATTATAGGATACTTTTCATCACGCTACAATCAACAGGAGTAGCGTAGTGAAGGGAAATGTGGGGAAAACGGGAGAATTTACTCCATTTCTTAAGCTTCAGTCGCGTGTGCAGCCTTAATGGTTAAAGTCACATAGAAATCATGTATGACGGAAATATTCTACATAAAATTGCCTTAAAAGTATCCCCCAACAGCATTTGTCTATCTTTTATGGTTGACTCACAATAACACGCGCAACACAAGATCCAAATTGGTTTGAACGCGCTAAGCTCAGGAACTACTGGTTCGAATTGACAAAACATTTTGTGTTGGATAGTCCACTTACCACTTACCATTTGTCGAGGTAGGCTTTAAGCTATTGTATATTCCTTAACTTTATCATTGTAAATTATTGTGCTAGCAAACTATTTAGTTCTAAAATGTGCCGATAGATGGCGCACCTCGCTAGAGGCGCGGCCGCCGATCTGAATCGCGGGGAACAGAATATGATTTCTCAAATCTATAAGCTCTCCAGATTATTGTTAATAATGATAAGCGATTACTACCGTCACTTATTTTGACTACAACTTCTATCCTGAATAATAAGTCCCATAAAAGTGTGCAAGTTGGTTGACTGCATGCATATAGACCGTTGTTTTATTCAGCTATTTTTAGTAAGACTGTGTGCGGAAATCGTAATCCACGCGGACGGAGTCGCTGGCGGCCGCTAGTGTTTAAAATAAAGATATACGTGTTGTTGATGCTGTATAATATTGTTGAATAAAAATAAATGTTGTTGACATTTGGGAATGAATGTGTGAAATGACAGCTTAAGCTACTTAAATTATGTTGGAATCAGGATGTTATCAACTATGTTTTTTTTATGATTTGTATTTTACCTTTTTTCATTATTTTTAAAGATGGTACTGATATAAATAAACCAGACGGATTAGATGGATTTCATTGTTTTTTTTTCTTATCGAGGAGGCTTTTTAACAATTGGAAATTAACAAAATACCTATCATTATAACTAATTTGTGTTTTATACTCTGCAATCATATTGATAGCTTCCGGTAACTATAAGTTTTATTTATACCCAGAAGTATGTATGATGAAAACAATCGACACATAATAGGCTACTAAATATGAAAAGTTCGTTTCTGCAGAAATCAAAGCTGGAACTGTAAGATAATGTGCAATTTCACAAAAACATGCTGTTACTTTGTAAAAACCGGTCTTAGTAGTGTTACTTTTCAGTAAATGTGATCTGACCTCAAAACATGGGGAATGTTTCGGTGTCTCAAATTATTCGACGAATGTGTGAAAGCTGCAATTGTGGAAAGGTTAGGAACGCTGTATAATAGCTTGGGTCTCCTAATCGTCCGTGCCTGTTTTAAATGATGCCATTTGGGAACATTCGTTAGTACAGCACCATTCGTTCTATTCATACGTTAGGGTTTACCATGTGACGAAATGTAGTGTTGAAATTTTGTTTTTTACTTAAACTTATTCAATTCATTTGTATGATCTGCTATGCCTTCAGCGGAACCAAACTATTTTTAAATGAACAAGATTATATTGTATTTATTTTTATAATAAAATGTGTCATGTATACGCTAGGTTTCATCCGTATTTTAGCCTTGAGCATGCCTTGCAGGAGGTAAGTTTGCATTCACTGTGTGTGCTTAGCTTGCATATTCAACTCGATTATCTTGAGTGGCAAAATGTACTAGATTTCACCCAAGGATATAGGTAGGTACGTACAACTTTTGCATGTATCTACTTCATGGGTGAAGTTTTCTAACAAGTGCTATTTACTTACAAATGCGGGAAAACAAACTTGGAACTTTTTAATAACTTTTGATAACTATATTTTTTACGGTTAAGTGGGGTTTGCAAAACTCTCCTGAATAGAAGTCACTTTGTAACACCCCAGCCCAACCTACCCTACTCTATCCTACAACCTAATGCTTATTGAAACCTAACTGACCTAAACTGTCTAGCCCTAACTAGGATACCTAAGCTATCTAAGTTGTTTTGTATAAATAAAATAGTAATAACTATGGCTCGTGATGTAATCCTACTTTGGCACATGATCGTCTATTTACCCTTCGTTGTTCTTATAGTAACTCAGTTTCTTTTAGGAATTGGAATAAAGTTATGGTATATTGAAGTAAGTATTTGAATAATGATAATTAACATACAACCTTTCATACATCAATCTTATTTGTTAAGGATAGGTACCTAAATCATAAACGGAAGAACCTAAAACATAACACATGGAGAAAAGTTGGATAGATATTTATATATAGGTATGTTTACTTCATGAAAGAGGACATAATGTATTGCGGCCCTCCTTTAAGGAGGGGGGCGAGCCTCCGGCACTCCGAACTCTCCCTGTGGCCTCGTCCAATGACTTGGTCGGCTTCCCACCGCTTGACACAATGCAAATGTCATATATACAGTAAGAGGATGCAACCCGTGACTCTATGTGTGACCAGCTCACACTCAAATCAATAGAGTACAATCTTGTGCACAAGAGTTGATCACTCTAACTTAGATGAGGTTAATGGGAAACAACATTATAAGAGTTGCTGGTAAAATATATAGTTATTGCAAACATAAACAATATAAAATATATAGTTGTACAGATTCGTCAACTGAACCACATTCTATAGATAACTTATTCTGATCTAGAATAAGACAGAGTTTATATTACAATAAACTGGTATGCTGAATAGGTTAGTATGGCCAAAGAATCCTCCTGCTCCGTCAGGCAGACAGAAGAGACTCGTGCTGCATCGCATTACACAAGCCAACCAACAGATCAACAACCCTATTCCCTCTAGGAATAACACTTTAAATCAAATTCACTCAAAATGGTTCAGATCGACCAAACCAATACAAATATGGCTTCTAATATTGAAATATTGTTTAAAACACTTGGAAAATACAAAAGTTTAAATATAAATCAAACTAGACTTTCTAGCCTGATAACCACTTAGCTTTTACACCATTCTCGTCCTTCAGCACAGTGAACCGCCTTACTTCTCGAGGTTCAGCCACAATCCAAACACTTTTCATCACAACACTGACTTTAAACTATCTTCCAACAGGCTTTGTAAGTAAACACTGATTCTAGAATAACCGACGGCAATTGGTCTGAAACTAGACTCTACTTCAGCAAGACTCTGCTCTCGTAACACTCCCGATTCGCGGTATTCTCACTATTATGAGCGAGCATGACTGCTCCCGAACTCCGATTGAAACTGACTATCAGGGCGAGCATGACTGCTCCCGAACCCTGTCTGAACTCAACTGACTCTACACTATATTCACACAAGATAGAAGTCCCGACGCGCGAAATCCTTGCCTTCAGCAAAGTGACTCCTCCGATCTCTGGTAGCAACTGACTGCCCCTTCCTTGGATCCTTCTCCTTTTATATCATTTCTTTCCCTAGGCCGCTACAGTGCTCAGGAGTGCTCTACCGGTCGCTACAGGTCACTGCAGTGGTCAGGAGTGCTGTACAGGCCGCTGCAGGTCCCTGCAGTGCTCAGGAGTGCTCTGCAGGTCGCTACAGGTCACTGCAGTGCTCAGGAGTGCTGTACCGGTCGCTACAGGTCACTGCAGTGCTCAGGAGTGCTATACAGGCCGCTGCAGGTCTCTGCAGTGCTCAGGAGTGCTCTGCAGGTCGCTACAGGTCACTGCAGTGCTCAGGAGTGCTGTACCGGTCGCTGCAGGTCCCTGCAGTGCTCAGGAGTGCTCTGCAGGTCGCTACAGGTCACTGTAGTGCTCAGGAGTGCTGTACAGGCCTCTGCAGGTCGCTACAGTGCTCATGAGTGCTGTACAGGCCACTGCAGGTCACTGCAGTGCTCAGGAGTGCTGTACAGGCCGCTGCAGGTCGCTGCAGTGCAGTATGACACAAGGGAGCAAGCACCATACTCCCAACAGAGATAGACGCATCCCCTTTCATACGCCCCGCCTTCCAACCATCTCTGTCCGTTCTAATTTGAACCTTAAATATAAGCTCAATAAATTTTAAATTTCTCCAATTCGGACCAGTCTCATTTTTCCACGAACTGTCATCTGTCAAAGGAATGTCATCCGTTTGTTTTCATATTAATTATTTACTTTTTATAGTTAATTTAGGTAATAAAACCTGTTAAACTGGAATTCTCACTGTGTAAACCACTTAACCAAAGAGGACAATCTATGGTAAGCTACTCTTTGTGTAAATACTCTGTTCAATACTTTGATATTTCAATACATCATTTCATTGATTTCGTTACTGATTTGTTGTTATCTCTTTTGCAGAAATCTACTGGTTGGACTTATAAATACTGAAGATAAGTTGAAGAAACATCCCATCTCAACTTGTGAAAGATAGTAAAATAATGTAATTAATGAAATCCTGTTTCAAACTATTCAAATTCATGAACTCTGCCCTTCAACTTCATGAACAAGAAAGAAGATTCCTGTTCCAATTGCATCCAGCATTCTTCATATTATAAGGATTCAGCAATGTGATAGACTGATGTGATAATGTTTATTACTTCTTAAAGTGACTGATTCAGTGTTTTGATTCTAACGTTAAGCAAGTTTGATTAATAAACCTTACCTCAAAGTACTTCTTCAGTGTAGAATTATTTAACCTTCATAATTCAACAACTTAGTTACCACAAAATATCAACTAAAATTATAGATTTTAGATTATTAAAGCTAACTTAATAATGAATAATTAAATCTCCCAAGTTTTGTGGTTGATGATGATTATTTTACCAACCTGTGAATTATCATATGATCCATATAGTACCAAACTACTTTAAATTTAATATTATTTTATAAACTTTACAATCTAGATTAGCTCTGTATCATCATCATCATCATCATCATCCTAGCGCCTCTCCCGGTTGCATCCTCGGCCATTGCCTTGGAGCCCAGGGTACGCTGCAACTATGATCCTGAATTGACAAGCCTGGTTATTACAATGGAGCGACTGTCGTCTGACCTCCGTAACCACAAGGGAAACCAGACAATTTGGATCATAGACGGGACCAACGGCTTAACGTGCCTTCCGAAGCACGGAATCATCATTCTTATCGGACAATCAGGTGATTCAAGCCTGCAATGTCCTAACCAAACTGAGAAAACCAACACAAAGTGAAAGTGTTCCCCGCGGGATTCGAACCCACGACCTCCGAGCTCGTAGTTTTTGAGCACAGCGCTGTACCCACTACACCACGGAGGCAGTTAGATTAGCTCTGTATCATATTATTGATATTCTAGCTCACCTGTAGTATATTTGTTTGTTTATTTGGGACATTACCCTTGTGTTATGGCACAACTTTCGTTCAAAGTACCGAGAGTATAAATATTCTCTGTAAAGCACTTGAGCAAGCAAAGTGAAAATTAATGTTTTATTGTAACAAACCACTTAAAGTAATTTGAATAAGTGACCAAAAGTTTGAAAGGTTACGAGTTCATTATGACCTGTCGTATTTTTTGGGACGTATAAAGGCCAATCCATAAAAAAAAATAGTTATGTTTAAAACATTTTGTACATGACTGGACCGGGGCGGACGAGTTCAAGCCGTTGGATTATGTATGCTGTCCAGCACAGGTAGAATAATTTGCCATGAGTATGCTTCAACATGATGAAACGTTGCCGAACATGTGCCTATACCTAGCGGTTGACCATTCCCTGTGGGTAAACGAAACCGGTAGATAATCCGTTCTATATTTGTTATTTTTGTAATAGAAGCAACATGAAGTTTGTTCTGTTTTAGTTTTCTCTAAAAATGCAACAATCGTAGCCGTTAGCTAGCGATGTATTTTTGTTTTACGCCATATACATACATATGTATACAAATTTTAATCTCGTTAATTAGTTCTACATCAGATCTCACTCTATATGCTATTTAAATTAATTGCGAAGATGACATAATATTTTTGTAAATTCGAATAGAAGCCGCTTTCGATTACTACACAACATGGTCAATTAGTAGGTATAGACACATTTACTGAATACCACACACTTTTTCTCAACTTTGTATTTATCTAAGGATTCGATATTTAACCATAATTTTATAAATGTAGGTTTTCATTCTATTTTCTTGAACGATTGACGTAGCTGATTTATATTCGCACCTTTTTCTGTATTGGTTGCTTCGAACTTTTGTTATCGTGATTAGAAAGTATTACTAGTCTCTTCAGGTTCAACAATTTTTGTTTTCATTATTTTGTAAGAAAACCGTCTATTTGAACAGAAATAGGAAAAAAGTATCCACTAAAATGTAATGAATAAAGATATTATCAGAAACGTTCTCTGTTTTATTCACTAAGTCCTTTGCATGTGATTATGGTATGGCTTGGCATTATTTGCTATTCAAAACCGTAAGTACTGTATGTTTCCAAGTAGGATTACAGAACCAAGATCTAACAGCATCAGTGTTAGTGTGTGTGAATTCAGCTCGACGGCGTTAAGGTAAGAAAAAATTAAGAAATAAGGCATGAACGTGTGGAAGTGAAGTTCGTGTAAAAAATATAACATGATGCATACCGACATGTTTTTGAATTATCTTACCCCTACCATCCCTACTGTATCATAAATTCGATATCAACTCTGTCTGGCTGTAACGCATTCCCGCTTAAACCTGTCAAAATATGAAAAAAAAATGAAAAAAATGAAATTATGAAAAATATGAAATTATGAAAAATATGAAATAATGAAAAAATATGGCATAAAAAATCTTTAGACCACGAGAAAGAACATGCAACAGGCTACCTTTTATAGTGAAAAAAAGGGATCTAAAATCCACGCGGGCGAAGTCGCGGGCGGCCGCTAGTCCTATGTACAAATGTACATAACTTCTTTTTTTGTATGTAATAGGTATGTCCCACACTTTCATACGCTGTTTCAGGAAAATACTACGCGGTAGGTTAATTTATTATATCAAGCGTTGTACTTAATCCCTACTAATTCATGCTTTGCTGGCGGATTACTTCATACAAATAACGACTGGGAAAGATCCCGTCGAGTTCTCCGCGAGATTAAGCGGAGACGTAGACCTCGCCTAAATTATGTTTTGGTGAAGACTGCTTTAAATCCGTAAGGTAATAAAATTGACTTACAGCTGTAACGTTTAAGAACTTCACTGTGTATACTATGAATTGTGATGTGTTATTTGCATTAGGTAGGTACTTAATTTTTATACACGCAGATTTATTAAAATAAGAAAATAGAAGATGTCTATGTTGACAGTATGGGTATGAAGTATAACATTGTATAAGTAGGTCGTACTCGCATAAATGTTTTGAATTATCTTTACTACAAATATTATAAAAACTACTAATTTCATAAAAAAATATATGCACGCAGAATAAAGATATTTTCTTCAGATATCAAACACTAGCGGCCGCCCGCGACTCCGTCCCCGTGGATTTCGATTTCCAATAGCCCAAAACCTTCCTCGTCAAATGGACTATCCAACAAAAAAAGAATTTTCAAAGTCGGACCAGTAGTTTCTGAGGTTAGCGCGTTCAAACAAACAAACAAACATACAAACAAACAAACAAACATACAAACAAACTCTTCAGCTTTATATGTTAGTATAGATATGTATGTACTTTTCTCACATAAACTAATTGCATAAGAACACATAAGAATGAATGCTGTTAATTTATTTGTTAATGGAGTTGGAATTCAACTTTAGGTAAGTAGGTACCAATATTCTAGACAGGGGCGGTAATGAAAACAAGAAGAAGTTACGGCAAATGTAGCGTGAATACTCTAATGGCGCACAACATGAGAGCGACATGAGTATTAAATAGGGACATTGATTTGTTTTCTTAGAATCCTACTAGGTACTATTATAAAGGCGAAAGTTTGTATGTGTGGATGTATGGATGTATGGATGTTTGTTACTCTTTCACGTAAAAACTACTGAATGGATTTGAATGAAACTTTACCACAATATAGCTTATACATCAGAATAAACACATAGGATATTGGAAATCGAAATCCACGCGGACGGAGTCGCGGGCGGCCGCTAGTTATTAAATAAAAGTATTGCTTCTAATATATTTCAGATAATATAAGGGTAACGACCCCAATATGTGTTTTTTTACGTAACTAATAAATGAGCCTTACACGAAGATTTACGAAGACAATATTTATTTGGTGGGAAATTGAAATTTAAAAGCATCGAAGCTAGATTAAAATATACTTCATTTTGAAAATAAGTATAATTTTTCATGATTCAGATGTGCATACAGAATAAACATTTGCAGTAGGTAACCTACCCTATCTGGATAATCTCTCGATCGTCTAAATGCGATTGTAGCCATTTTAAGTCCAGATTCAGGAACTGAAATGTTAAACGAAAGTAGGTGAGCATCGTATTCATAGAGATAATATCACAATGTTTTTGCATCACAGCTATATCATATTTTGAATAAACAAATAATTCATAAGTTGTATACACCTGAAATGAGCTTGGATAGAGAGATAGTTTCAAGGAAAATCAGACGGGAAATAGAAACAAAGGCAAAATATCTCTGGTTGTTTACCCTTATCGGGAACTTTCCAGGAAAATGTTTTTCTATTTTCTCATTGGCCCAGTTTAGCATGGATATAACATATCTTATTACGATGCGAAGGTGCACATAATACGAAATCCACAGTTCATAGGCAAAACCTGGCGGCTGGCAGCGACCCGTCCTGATGCGAGCAAAAGGGGAAACTGAAGGGGTTTAGTGGGTAGTGGGCGCTTATTTTTGCGCCCGAGCCCCACACGTGGTCGCGGGCTTAGCTAGCCCGCGGCGACATGGTGCGTCAAAGCATTCCCCTCCACAAAGAAAGGCCTCCATGATGGCTGGAAATATCTAACCACGCGCACTGGCCGCTAACTACCTACCTTTCAAATTCAAATTTCAAAATTTACGATATTTGTTCTATTTTCGCATTTTTTTGATCGAGTCATCAGAGTCCTGCAGCAACCGCGGAGCTAGACAGCAGTAATTATCATAATTACTAAATATTAACGACATGCATCCAATTCCTATAACCCCTGTAATAATCTAAATAGTAACGAGTGTAACAGTGCAGTAAAATAAAACCAGTTCAACAGTGATCCCATTATTTTACTCAAACCAATTCCAACTACCTGCGTACCTACATAAATATTATGTAGGTATTAGGTATAATGGCTACGGAGTGCCAAGACCGCACTCCGTCGCAGGTTGGTTCAGACTACGAAAGACTAATTGTTTAATATGAAATGTCGTGCTTTGTTTTATCCGGGTTTCCTCTCTTAGAAGCCATTTCTGTAAATATTTGAAATTCCACTAGTGATTGCTGCATCCGGCAAGTTGAATAGCGTTGGCGGGTCAAGCCCGTTTTATAGTGGTAGTTGGAAAATCCGGTCAGACCGGTAAAATATTATGCGCTCAGTTGTTTATCAGATCACTAATTTAGTTTAAATTCTTATAATTTCTGCTAGTTGCTCAAAAATAATATGTGAATATTTGCAACAAAAAATACGTACTATATATACTATTAAATATGAGGTCATTATATAAAAAAGGTATTTTAAAGAGGTTTCTTATATCATCATTAAATTCGGGAGCAGTGCAGCTAATAAATAATATAAATTACTGTTCGTAACGAGTCTCGCGGGAAGACAGCGTAATACTTTAGCAAAATCCGTTGGTTTTCCGTAGGTAATTTTCTTCATCTTTTACATTTTATTTGGTTTTATGTTTTAATTAACAGATTTCC
The DNA here is from genome assembly GCA_958496325.1 of Nomophila noctuella. Taxonomy (NCBI): domain Eukaryota; kingdom Metazoa; phylum Arthropoda; class Insecta; order Lepidoptera; family Crambidae; genus Nomophila; species Nomophila noctuella. The sequence goes on along the minus strand of OY292490.1, from coordinate 4,955,632 downwards.
ATATTTTTTGTATTTTACACACGGACGTTTTCATCCTGTCACGTGTTTTATTAGAAAATAAAAAAAGAATATATAAGAAAAATATGAATTTTTTGCAATGAATTAAAAAGTGCCCTTTTAAATAGTTGAATAATTATTACGATTTTTTATATGAAAACACATCCACTAAATAATGAAGTAACATTGATAAATCATTTCCTTGCTGAGTCAGGGCGTATCATTAGTTAGATTGTAAAGTAAGTATGATTGGTTTTTATCATTCTTAGGTATACCCATTAGAAATGTAAAAAAAGTAGCTTATATCATGCTTGATGAACAAAGGCTATTATAAATTGATATTGTTTGAATGACAAAAATGCATGGACATGTAATTCTGCTCAGCCCTCAGCCACACATAATTTTTAATTAGATTTTGCAGGTTTTTCATATTGAAAGGACATGTCCACAAATGTATGGACAAAAAACCCAGAATCGACAGGAATGAAATGTATACCAGTTGATTGACATTGAAATATAATATAATGTTACCAAGGGGGCAACCCTGAAATCGTTATAGTATAGGAGCTAGGAGCAAAATAAAATAAGTAAAAAATTCGTTCAGAACAATAATAAAATAAGTTTACGTCATGTTGTGGCTTAATATGACGTTGTTTTAATGTTGTATCACTTGTGACAATTATCATCAACACATTTCACAAGCAACAGCAACATAATAACAACATCATATTAAATCACAACATAACAAACACAGATTTTTTGAATATTTTTGGCCCATAGATACTACAGTACTGTGTGTGTTATTGGTAATTTTGTGGCTAAAGATTGCAAATATAAAAATAATTGGTATAGTATAGGAGCTAAGAGCCATGTTGTGGGTGAGAAAATCGTTGTTAATCATATATTTTCATAATGTAAGTCCACGAAGTCCCGGTGTGACACCAGAAACTTGAGGGACAAAACATGATGCCGCCTTTGTAGAACAGAACGGGGACAAGTCACACAACGGTTACGTTCATCCATTTAAAACAATATCCAGACGCAAAGAAAATTGAAGTCCGGTTTAACGCGCCACAGTTTAGAATCAACAACAAAGTCAGTGTCCATAGGTGCGATTCACTAAGCGCAAATATCATAAAAGTTTTGGTGACAGTGGCTGTTTAATCGGTGACAATACTATAAGAACTATTTAGAAAAGAAAAAAATATTCAAAAAGCAGAGTGTTTGTTACGTTGTGATTTAATATGATGTTGTAATTATGTTGCTGTTGCTTGTAAAATGTGTTGATGATAATTATCACAAGTTATACAACATTAAAACAACGTCATATAAAGCCACAACATGACGTAAACTTATTTTATTATTGTTTTAAACGAATTTTTGACTTATTTTATTTTGCTCCTAGCTCCTATACTATAACGATTTCAGGGTTGCCCCCTTGGTAACATTATATTATATTTCAATGTCAATCAACTGGTATACATTTCATTCCTGTCGATTCTGGGTCAGTTTTTGGACATCACCTTTATTAAAAAAAAGGTGTAACTGCTTATTTTTTTACGGTGCATCTTTTCAGCAGGCCGTTCACGTCGAGTAGAGTCGGTAGGCCGAAAAACGTTTTAACGTGCACAATAATTTATTGAGTGAATTAAAGTGAATAAATTATTATAAATTCAAATTTCATGTGACACAATTGGATCATAATAGCACACATTCGTTCGAGTAAGTGTTGTTTTCATCTCACGCATAACGGAGGACACAATTTAATGATATTCTGACGCGTCACGTCCCAGTAATATCTTAAGGGTGGATACGTGTTGGAATGAGGGCCTCCACTTTTGATGATTATTATAATAATTATTTAAGACTTTTAGACTTTCATAAACAAATTGATATTTTATTTATAATTCGTCATCTGCGTTCTTACCATTCTGATGTTCTAGGCGCGCAGTCTACTCGATAGGTAAAAGTTAGTGCGACTTTATCTATTGAAGGATATCATTATTAGAACTCAAGGCGGCTTATCATATTGAAGGAAATTGTTTCCCATCATTATTTATTCATCAGGAAACTTTAAGTAGTGAAACATTGCGTAACATAAGTTCGCACAGATTTGCATTTAAATGTAGAAACACACTAAGCGGAAAAAAACACGACCGAAGTTCGGCCGATGTTCATTTTTAGTCTTTTTTTTATAACAGAGGCGGCAAATGAGCTAGCGGGTCGCCTGATGGTAAGCAATCACCGCCGCCTATGGACATCCGCGACACCTGGGGTATCGTTGATGTGTTGCCGGCCTTAACCCCATACCCTCCCCAACTGAGCTCTGGCAACCTTACTCACCAGCAGAAACATAGCACATAAGTTACGAAATGCTACTTCACTGCGGTCTTCTGTAAGGTGGAGGTACTACCCCAGACGAGCGGCTCATTCGAGTGGAATTTCCACAAAGCTCTACCTCTCTTATCAAAGCCAGCTAGCTAGCTAGCTCTAGCTTAGTCTAGTCAAAATTGACTAAATTATAATTCCAGTTTTCATTAATAGCCAACAAGTTAGATGTTTGTGCAGACCTTGGATGCGTTATTACAAATAAAAAGTCAAAAGTCCTATCCCGCGTGTGCGTTGTTTTCTATTGGAGGTCAAAGTTCACACATTTGTTTTTTGCATATGTCTCTGAAGCAATGAGAGCTGCCGAAAAATGGTATGAAAATCTCGGCAGCAGATGTTATCCCTCACCAATGGAATTCATGTTGTTTTTGCTAGGAATGGAGCTCAAAAAAAATGAAATCGGTAGACAAGTATAGATTTTTCTACAATATTACGTGACGTAATTTCGGAACGGTGCGTCGTCCTCCATTTTATATACATTACAGTCGTAGTCAAGCCGAACTTCGCGAAATTTCAGTCTGGTGTGTTTCTACACTAAAAGAGAATAGAAAATTTACATGACAGTAGAGCGCGCAGGTGAATTTTCGTTTTAATAACGCATGGTTGAAATGTTCCAATTTTACATTCACTTTATATTAATTTAGGCGTTTCGCATTAATCTATACTAATATAATAAAACCGAAGAGTCTGTTTGTTTGTTTGAACGCGCTAATCTCACAAATCACTGGTTTGAATTGAAAAAATATTTTTGTGTTGCACAGTGCATTTGACGAGGAAGGCTTTAGGCTATTGTATAACACTATGTGTGTGGAAACCGAAATCAACGCGGACGGAGCCTCTTGTTTAGTTGTAAGCTGTGTTAGAGTTTTAATTAAATGTGGAAGTACGTAAAGTTCAAAATTAATCGCAATGGAAAGACGCAAACGTTTACACAGCTTATTTTTGAAACTCCCAAGGAACAAGCAAGGAACTTCTTCGACCCAGATTCGTAAACTTTAGTAGGAAGCAATCTCTAATTGAATGCATAAGTATGGAAAGATAGAATATGGAAGTAAATTGACTTAACAGAACTGGTTGTTATCTTTATGTTTTTTTTTCATATGTAGTAGCGCGGTATATTGGCCCCACTCTGCCTGATGGTAAGCAAAAGAGAAGCCCTAGTTGCCATGACAACTACTTCCTCACGCTTCTCCTGAAGGAATCAAGTTTTATAGGATGGTGGAAAAAAGCATGCTGGAAACGCATTCCATCGCTCAATACTTGGGCAAACAAAAGAATTACCAAACTTCTGGGGTCGCGATGGAATAGTGGTCACGCATGGTTCTTTAGCGGAATGGTAAAGGTATGTATTGCACAAAACTAATTAATTATTGCTATGTTACCTACTGCGAATCGTAATGGAAATAAAAGTGTTCTAACCTACAATTGTTGTCTAACCTATAATAATAATACCCTCCGGCCGTATTCGGCCATGGCAGCCAATCTTACGATCAACCAGGTACGCAGGATATATTATAGTGCACAAGTGAGTGCGCAAGCACAGGTGCACTCCCTATTCCTTCAGTCTCATAATTCGGTGGGACAGCAGTCTGACACGACCGTAGAGAGATCGGGCGCAGGACCAACGGCTTAACGTGCCTTCCGAAGCACGGAGGAGCTCGAGATGAAATTTTTCGGTCACCCATCCGATGACTGGCATCTGCGAACGTTGCTTAACGTTAAGGAGCTCGATGGCGCAGTGGTAAGCGCACTCGGCCTGCGTTTGCTAAAGTTAAGCAACGTTTGTCTAACCTATAATATTGACCTATATGTCAAAGTAGGTACCCTAGATAATGAACGCATCCGTCTCTTCCATTGGCCTAATTAGGCTCGGATTCGGATGTGCGGTGATCGACGAGCAGCACCTACGTAAGTGGATATGCGGCTGATGCCGATTAATGCGATGCGATTCTGGCACGTCAGATATTGCTGAGATATTCCTCACATTAGTTGAGTAGCGTACTGCGATTATCCCAAAAATTACCTTATTACGACAAAACTTGGGCTTATTCTTCCATAAAATGCAAAATTTGGGCTTAGTCGTCCATATGTTTTATTATTTTTATATATTTTAGTTTGTAAGGTATTTATTAACATGTTTACTTTAACATTGTATACGGAGTATATTGGCTACTGCAAATTTTGCTTAGTGCAGAGTCACTAGATATAAGTATATAATGTAAACATGTTTTTTCGTCAAATAAATAAATAAATAAAATATCTAATATATTGTTATTTTTATTTAGGTACATTGGAAATTCACGGAACCTTGGGGATCCGGTCTTTTGGGGCCAAAACCAACAGTTCAGAGGGATTTTCGAACCAGTTGAGCTATTTTTTTAATTTTATTTTTTATTCATCATTTTGTTTCTTTATTCTCAGCATAATAGCCGTAATTTAAAATGATTGTTATTTACTTAGTATTTATTACAATAAAGCTCAAAAGTTTGTTTGTTTGTTTGAACGGGAAAAAAGATTTTTGTGTTGTATAGTCCGATTATTGATGAAAGATTTAAGCTATAGTATAGCACTACGTGTGTGAAGATCGACATCCACGTAAACAGAGTCGCAGGCAGCCGCTAGCCCTTGCATAAATTCCCGCCAACATCAATTGTGGACTCGAGGGTCCACTGCGACTATGATTTGTCCAGACTAACCTCGGTAATCCTCACAAGGGAAATCAGACAATTTTATCGTACTCCGGACCAACGGCCATAATATGCCTCACGACTTGGATTTAGTATTGGTTTCAATGGAATCTTGACTAAAATACAGTTTAAAGAATTTCAATTAAAAATATGAAGATATTATAAATTACAATCACTAAACTACACTAAAAAGCATTGTATAAATAAGCATTGTATAATTCATGTATTTTTTAAATTATTTTCTAATTTGCTCTTTGCCGCGATTAACATTTCGTTTTTCCTAAAGGTTGACTGGCAGAGAACGCTTTTGGCGTTAAGTCCGCCTTTTGTACCTGCTTTTTGTGTGGTCAATAAAGTTTTATAAATAAATAAACGTTGATATTATAAGCATCACCAGTTTTAGTTATTACAGCAAGTAGGATTATAATATAATTAACTGAAGCATAGTTTATTGACTACCCACACATGTAATATTGGATAGTCCTACATATGATATTCCCACGCAAATTCCAATATGAAAATCCATTTTCTAGGAATGAATAAATTTGTAACAACACAATTGATAATTAAATATCTGAGTATGAAAATGTTTTGATTATACGTGTACGTACATGCCGGAACACGGATAATTTTAATGCTATTATACTTTATGCATTTTGTGTCACAATATTTCGGACGGACGTCATTGTAATCTATACTAATATTACAAAGGGGAAACCTTTGTTTGTTTCTTTGGTTGTAATGAATAGGCTCAAAAAGGACCGATTAGGATTTTCACCATTCAAAAGCAACCATAGCCCCGAGTAACATCCCAACTAATATTATAAATGCGAAAGTAACTCTGTCTGTCTGTCTGTCTGTCTGTCTGTCTGTTACGCTTTCCCGCTTAAACCTCGCAACCGATTTTGATGAAATTTGGTACAGACAATCTTTAGACCCTGAGACAGAACATAGGCTACTTTTTATTTCGAAAAAAAGAAATCCACGCGGACGGAGTCGCGGGCGGCCGCTAGTAGGGTATATTTAGTTTTCAAAAATATATGTGTGTAGAGATCATGTTTAGTGCCCGTGCATAGCCGGGACGAGCCGCTAGTGTATAATAAAATATTCTTGGGGCTGGTTAGATATCAATGAAAGAGTACAAAGAGTAGTTTTTATCAATTGATTTATAGTCAAGGGTACACGATTTAATAAGTTGCATAAAAACCTATCACGGATTAAAGATTGAAACAAAGTTAACTAATCTTATATTTAACATTCCATTAATAATATAGACTCGGGAACGCTTGGATTTTTAGCACTCATCTAACTCAACTCGAAAATAATCCGACACTCCTTGATGCGTTTTTTCACTGGGATTAAATATCCCGGCTCTCTCGTAGCAAATTTTAATTAACTAACATTAAAAATACGATCTCTATCTTTGATTAATTGTTTTGATGCGGTCCTGCAAAGCTTTTTCGAGGATGAAGAAAATAATACACTTAAATATAATCCTGAAACCCTTGTAATTTTTCTAACGAAATTGGATTAGCACAGTGCGTAATATTGCTTAATTAAACACACACACACACACACACACACCAAAATTTTAAGGGATCACTAATGAAGACGCGGGATACGGGCCTTTTTTTGACCGTTACTTATAATATACAATTCTTCATAGCATACACAAGTAAAAACACCAAGAAAAATATATTTATCTTTATATTCCAACCATAATTTCCATTAACGTTTTTAAAGTTATATGATTTTCGGTTTATTTTCCTCAAACAGCTTATTCCCTGTCTGCAAGCCGAATTAAAATTTAAAAATAATGCTATAATTTTTTTTACCAGATTATTAAGCCTACCTTTAAGGGGAAACCAACGTCAAAACAAATCAAGATTTATAAAGATAAGTGAAGACGATTTCAAACTCTACCATGTATATTTTCGGTTCGGTTATTTTTGGTTCGAAACAAAAAAGTTTAAAAATGTTTATAAAAACCATTAGGGGTTCTGAGGGCGTAATTAATTTGCTTCTTTCTGGCCTAAACCTTTAGTTGTTTGTTCCATTAACATTGTTAAATTTTTACTAGCTGGTACCAATTTTTTGTACTTCGTCATAGAGAACTATGCATTGTAATACTAAAGTAGAATGTTGAGCTCAGTTGTCATCGAAATGCAAATTTGGAATTATAAAATGCATTTATTATCATCATTATTGTTCATTTGTATTTTGTTACTGTGCCAAATAATAAATAAATAATCAAGTGTTTCGGATATTTGTAAAAAGATCCTACACAGAGAATGCTACTGAACGCCTTTCAATTTATTATAAGCAATCACGAATATCTGAGAAGCAGTCTATAAAGTGCAATTGAAGCGTATCTTATTATCACTCAACGCAAAAGTATTGTTGAGGGAAGAATGAACAAGGATAACAAAATTACCCGAGAGCTTCCGCATTTTACCTACATAATATACATAGTACGTAAGACGTAAGGTACCTACATAAGTAATAGACGAAAATGTTTGTCAACCTCTGTGTAGACGCGTTTTTCGCGATCAATAGATTTCAGTTATAAGAGCTCAGCTATTTAAGCTCTCATAATATTATTGCATTCTGTCCTTAGTAGATAAGGGACCATTCGCCTAATCGCTTTAAAATGACGTTGCACTGGGAGGGTATGCAAATTCTGCGGAATACTCACACTTAAATGCTAATTCCAATCCGGTGAGGAGGTTTAATAATAATAAATAGTTACTTTAAAGAGGCATTGGTATTACACAAGTTAAAGAAGTTGGCTCAACATCCATATAAAAAAACCCAGCGTCGACAGAATCTTCTTATATCCGTTTTGATAGGGTTTATGTATACATTTCTGCGATTAACGAGAATCTGTTAATCGCAGAAAAAAAATCACATGCATTTTGTACTGAAAATCCTCAGAACCTGTTTCTAACGGTTTACTTTTTTCTAGCCTTTACTCACCAGAGGGCTCCTAGTTCAGTTGCTACTCGTCAAAAATGGTGTTAACATCTGCTCCTACATTTATAAATGCAAGGAGAACATTGCAGCGAAGTGAAGTGAAGTAAACTGCTGTAAAAGTAACTCTTTGGACAATGGAGCAACGTGAATGGTCATAGTGAAGAAGAAGGAAATAATAGAAGAACAACACTTACACAGGTGAGTTCCTATTTCCTTGCCTTACGTTGTAGGCTGAATTAATTACAGTGCGTTCTTTGTCCTACTCCAATCGTAGAAGATTTGGCCTTCTTAGATATTTCTGCTGCGGTCTGTTTTCTACGCGGTATATTCCCAGGATTCCCCTGTAGCATTGACCTCCGGGGTGACTTCTGGGAATTGCCTTTTCGGTTGTTCCTTCTAGTCAGCCGTCAAAGGAAACGATTGGCACGAACTGTGAACACTGGGTTGTCAATTCTCATCTGTCACAGCGGAGGACAAGGCTTATGTGTGTGCAAGGAACTACTGTGAATATTCCATCTACCTACGCAGGATTTTATTACTGCTGTCCTCGAGTGAGTTCGCTAGTACCCGCCCCGTTTCTGTTTACACTCGTAGTTCGTGAGCCTTGATAAAATAGTAAATAGGACCAAATATATCAATTTAGGAGAACGGCTTGACGTGTTGCCGAAGGCACGTACGTACATGTAATTTCATTCTCATCTTACAGACTACGGACTACTAAGTTTTCAGAACAGAGAACTCACGGTCAATTATGTGAATACAATGTCTATAAAATATGGAAATAACGTCATTTCTAAATAACACTCGAAATACAAGCGTCTAAAAATGCAACTGAGGAAAATGTTAATTTCATCAGGAACAGAGAACGTTTTGTTATAAAAAAACCGACATCTTGTCCGTTTCTGATATAATTTGTTTCCTTTTTATTAATAAGGCATGCTGCTGTAATGATTGATGCATGCAAGTTATGTATATCTCTGAATAACAGTAACAATTTTATAATTTCACTAAATTATAAGTGCGAAAGTAACTCTGTCTGTCTGTTACGCTGATGAAACTTGGCATAGACAATCTTTAGTTAGACCCTGAAAAAGAATATAGATTTAAGCTATAGTATATAACACAAAACACAACAAAATATATTCGAAATGTAAAATAATAATAATAATTTTGTAATTGCAAAGTTCGCAATTACTTTTTTAATATGAGTATGCATTAGAAGAATAAAGTCCCTTTTCTCTTTGAAAATAGCTAGTTGAATTGTAAAACAGGGTCGCTAAAGCCTGCGATCTTTAGCAAATACTTATACGGTGACAAAGGGCATGAAAAGCGTTCTTTAGCGGGAATAGCATGTTTACTTTTATCTTTAGGAGTATGTGTTCAGGGAGGGGTAAGACATTCAACATGTTTATGCTTAATTAAAATAATTAGAATCGGCAATATTGCAGTTATTTTTATGACCTAATAGAATTTAGAGAGCTTTCTTTGTAATAAGAGTATGTTATAATGCCACCTACCGGGCAGCGTAATCCTTGTTAAGGTCTAATATGAAAATGACTAAAAGTACTCCTGAATTGTTATATATTTATTACGGAAACATTCAGTTATTTTATACTAGCAGCCCGCGACTTCTTCCGCGTTGATTTCGATTTCCACACACATAGTGCAATACTATAGCTTAAAGCCTTTCTCGACAAATGCATACAATTAAGAATTAGCAAAGAATGCATACAAATGCATGACCAACGCAAAAACATTTTTACAATTCATACTGGCAGTACCTGAGATTAGTGCGTTCAAACGATCAAAAGCTTTAGCTATATTCTATTTTAGTACAGATTTTCCCAAAAATATATTCAACGACTTACTGAAAGCAACAGCACACAATTGCCTAAAAAGCTGCAAATAAAAGTGTTCAATCATAAAGGAACTTTTTATTCAAGACACGAATCTTCCATTAATGGAAGGGCTTCAGAAACAACGATAAAAATGGTGATATCATTTTCATATACGCACGGGTATGATTCTGAAAGACTGTTTTGTGTGTAGTGTTTAGTGTTGCTAATTTATTTCTTATTTTAACATTTATAAATATTTAAAAAACAATACATTAATGTACATTACTGTCATTTTATTCACATAGGTTTGTACAAATATTTGACAAGTTCCCTCCTACAAAATTTGTATCAATTCTTTGCCGTTGGATTCATCATGTGACAAAATGTCGTAACCCCCTTAATCCCTGTTTTAGTGTAGTAATTTGCTCAAAGACTTTTAGACAATTTACAACGAGAAATGACACAAATTGCCTTTAAGAACGATCGTTGTAGTCGCAATCGTTAAAATTGGGCTGAACACATAAATAAGCAAGTAATGCACGAAGATTTATCAGCGGCCTTCCAAAAAGTTTATGCCATAAATTAATATTTTTAAGGCAGCTTGCAATATGGCATAAAGAATGTTCCCAACGCGTTAAATTTAGATTTGATGTAGGTATTGAAGCGAGATAAAATTTATGTTTACGGAAACATTACTCCGATCATTATTTTATGCTTCGTTGTTGATGGTTCAAACATAAAGCCGCTGTAAGTGTGAATAGTTTTTTTCATTGAATAAGCTAGTGTTAATCAATGTAAAAAAATATAGGTGGTAGCTATACCTGTACATTTTAGAATTGGGTAGACACACAAATCTACTAGGTCTAAACTATGAATATTAGGTAATGAATAATATAATCGAAACATTTTAATAACTTCCTAAAAAGGATATATGTGCAAATTGCTTGTCTCATCCCAGTCACATTGTCGCCTTAAGGGAGAATTTGGACAAGCAGTCTTTCAGTATTCTGGTCTGCGTCCTCCAAAGATCCTCTTAGCCGTGGATAAAACTCTCCTGATTTGAAATAAATACAGAAAACGAGTTGTTTAACCAATCTACGAGTTGCTCAATCCGGATATTCTTTAAATCGTGATTCACGATGGCATTTTGGTATAAATTAAAATACTTGAATTAATAGCATTCTTAGAGCAACACAATTAAAAGCGGATAAAATTGAGCTTTGATTACAAAATTTTATTTTGTTTCACGTTGTGAATGTTTAACAATTTAATAAGTCAAAGTCAAAGTCAAAGTCAAAAATATCTTTATTCAAATAATATAATTGAATACATCTTAATACATATATAAGGTGTAACAAAATATACTGCAAATATTTTAAGGGCGAATTGTTTAGTGAAAATGTAATAAAATTGTCTAGTATTTTTTTTTGCTAATACGCTAGTTTCCGAGAAAATCAACAAAATAAATTGAGTGAATAATTGGGAAAAGTACAAATTTTGTCATATGCAAGACAGCTGGTCGTGTCTTATCAGTGTAATACAATTACTACACTTGTCCTGCCCCAAAAGCAAAGTGGTGGAGAGGGGGTGAAGCTTACAGGACGAAAAGAGCAAATTGGCCAATGCAGAAAATGCAAAATTTTGTAGGCTTTAATTTTGACTTTTTAATATCTGATATTGATTACATTGCCACTAGAGAATTCGCCCTTAAAATATTTGCAGTTTATTTTGTTACACCCTATATATGTTGTATATACAATATACTGATATACATATACATATTTAATGTGACTCAACCACTGGTTCGGAATGTTGTTTCTGCCGAGAAGATACCAGCAAGAAACTCGGTCAGTTGCTCTTTTCAATCGCCAATTTAGTACAATTCAGTTCATTACAATATGTTCAAAAAAAAATTTACTGGAATACGACGTCATACAGGTAACGGTAAACTCAGTTATATAAATAGGTATTAAAAGTGTATTTGTTATCAACAATTTTAAAGATTATTTCTCTGATACATGTTTTTAGTCAGGAATGTATTGAAAAAATTAACAGGGAGGGTAGAAAAATGTTTTTCGGAGCATTCCATCCATTATTGTAGGTCTTTGAAAAACACACGTTCCCAGAGGAAATTAGGTAGCGAGCCATGTCTTTACCAATACAGTTAAATAAATATTACCGAACTAAATAAAGTACCTATATACCTATTAGTTTATTTTGATACGTGCAGTGCCGTAGAGAAGTTGTATTTTGTCATGTACTCTAAATAAGATAAAACATAAAATTAACGAATAATGTGTATTTTACAGTACAATTATGTACCTTAACTAAAAGGTTACAAATAATATTTTTTATTTAAAACAATTCTTTAAATCTTCCAATCGGCACTAGAAGCGTAATCTGTGGATTCAGCTAATTGGTTCCCTCAAAAACATTTCAGCAGCAGTGGTTTTGAGAAAGATTTGTAGGGCAAAGTAATTAGAGAGTCGGTATTTCCGACATTCAGCGCAGACGCCTCGGATTAAACAGCTGACAGAGTAACGGTTGCCGCGACGAATGAGCACAATTAAAACATCTTACCTATCGCATTATTCCATCAGAGTGATCAGATGGCAAAGATACGTCTCTTGTAATAAGTACCTACTTGTTTCTATCTAAAACTGTTTAAGGTTACAAATTCATGAAGTCATTTAAATTACCTAACTATGGATTACCAAAGATGTTTTGATTGATGTCCTCAAATTAATAAATCCATTGCTTCTGCATACGAGTAATGTGTCGGTATTGTTTCTTTTTAGAACTATCCGAGCATTTCATGATGCTCTCTCCATAGGTCAAAACTAGCTACTAGTTTTTTTAAGATTGAAGGTAACCACATAAATTGCCTAATTAATGTCGTGATACTCGCCCCTGTCCTGGACCAATGAATATCAAATAATATTTAGAGTTATTTTGAACAAATAACCGGGAAGACTGTTAAGGTTTTCGGCACGAGTTACTGTGAACAAATACCTGATTAGACAGTTGAGGTTTTCGGCACATTCACGTCATGAATAACGTTATGAGTTTATGTGAATGATGATAGAGTACTGACTTAAACTCCACTGTGACTGTTTTCAGCGTACGTTGGTTAATATCCAAAGAAATATTAATTCAAAATTCGAAGTTATATTAAGATGACATGACAAAGTCATAAATTAAAATGAAAAATAATATAAAAATCTTTTTGATTGCCAATTACCTCGGGTTTGAACCAATACACGTTTGGAAAGGCGTTTACGTTTGTTGAACTGGAGCATAAGTTAATACTGAAGATTAATTTGAGACTTGATAGCAATGATGGATAAATTGTGCTTTAGAGGCATATACCCCTTCAATATTCTACTCCAAAAACAAATACCTACACGAGATTTGTTCGCCACGCGTCGTGCCTTCATATAGGTTTGTATAAATGGTGTCAAAAAACAGGTTCAAATTAAAATAGACCGTAGTATTTTATTAATATGAACAGGACTATTGTCCCAGTTAAAAAAAATGTTCTTTTCCAAAATCATTTTTCATTTTTCTAACTCAAGGCAATAGTTAAAAAAAATACATATTATAATTTCTGTAATCAGAATAACCTCTCATAAAAGATTAATATAAATACAGACTTAAGCGTACTTTGAATGAGCATAATTAATAAGCACTTCAATCTTTATTGATCATTTGGAAAATAAATATTGAACTTGTCGTTAGATGATTTGTGAACTTTCTTCTGAGACCTTTATACATGGTTCATTAGCGTATTGGGATAGCTATCTGCTGGATCTACTTGGCCCATTAGGAGGCCTATGGTGCACTCGAGACTGGAAGACTGCGACAGTTTGACGATAAACGTATTTTTGTTTAACTTTATAGTAGCTACCTAGTAATTTAATCTAGAGAAAGAATTAAAATCTTACACTATCTAAAAATGTTTAATCTTAAAATGTTAAAATAACTGGCATTTTTCGTCGACACTTTATAACTCAAGAACGAGCTCACCTATCCAAACCTTTCAGGGTTAGTTCGGACTATTTAGTTGACGGTTTATGTGTTTGCACAAAATCGGTGAAGTGGTTCTTCATTCTCATCTTCACAACACGTAGGAAATCACGTACCGGGCCGCTAGTCTATAATATAAAAATGAATCGCAAAATGTGTTGGTAAGCGCATAACTCAACAACGCCTGGCCAATTTGACCAATTCTTTTTTAAAAATGTTCGTTGAAGTCCAAGGATGGTCCTTACGGCGAAAAAAAATCGAATAATTGCCGGGAAAGCCCTAAAAACAGCCCTGCCAGATTACAATATTTTTTGACAGGACGAAGTCTGTCAGGTCAGCTAGTGTTTAATAAAAGACAATACCAACTTAGATCTATCTGGCTAAGCTCGAACACATTTTGGAAAATTATAATTAATGTTCTATTATTTTTGCTAATTGGAATTATTCAAAAGCTCTATCGTTGATTAACACTCAGTTATAATAACAAAATAATAAGTCATTCAAAATAGACATATTGTCTTATACCAGAGTAGATAATCTGTTTTTAGTTTTGAAGTTTTGGATTGCCACAAAATGTAATTTAATTAATTTCTAATCGAATATTTCGTATCGTACCACAAATTAAAAAGTTAACTTAATTTAATAGGTATGCCTAACAGACTTTGCCGTTCATAGCTAAACATTAAATTGATGAAGGTCATTGTAATAGTCCAAGATCCCGGTGCCCCCAGACGTTACTTATTTTCTCATAAGAAATATAAATGGGATAAGGTAGTGTTAGTACGTACTTTGAGTGTGTGCATACCTGCTACCTTGGGTCGACGGCCAATTCATAGGTACCAGGTGCTAAAGGTAGATAAATACAGTACTGATTTTTCTTAAATTCTCAGTGCTGATTTTTACATGTTTTAGATATTGTTGTTAAAAATTAATAATCATTATTGCCAGACACTTTCCATCGGCGCTTACCCTTACCAGACGCTTTAAAACTTAAAAAATAAATAACATATTCTTACTTATAATCTCACTCTTGATTTTTATGTATGATACTTGGGGAACTATTTGAACACCCCTGGTCAGCAGCCAGACCAATTGGAGGGGCCAAACATCCCCCCAGACACACGTAAAGTGTCGCTATGTGTATTAGTCCAGTAATTTTAGCAATTTTGATCCACGATCTGCGGAATAATTCCTAGTGAGCTGAATTTTTGTATACACCTTTATTATGATATTGTAATGATAATGTGAAAAATCGACATTGATATCGTGCCGGCTAAAAAAGTTAAAGGGGTCCAAACGACACTAGACATAGCATATCTATATCATTACTAGCGGCCCGGTACGTGCTTCGCTACGTATAAAGTGAAGCGACCGATTTTGTTCAAACTTCACATAAACTATCTACTAAATAGTCTTAACAAACCCTGAAAATTGGGTTTGGATCGGTGAGCCCGTTCTTGAGTTATAAAGTGACAAAAAAAATTGCCACTTAGTTTTTTATTGTTGATATTCCTATTTTCCTGACTGTACTAGTATTACAAGTGCTTTATATTTATATGTAGAACATCATACTAACAAAAAACACACACAAAAAAGGGAAAAAAACAAACAATAGGGTTTATGCCTTGGTATGTGGAGTACGGTATACAATACCATATCTGAGTGCATTCTAGTCTCTATTTCAAAAACGGTTATTTCTACAGAAAAATGCAAGAGACCTTTTTTGTAGACAATTTTACGACAAAGAACTTTTATGAAACCATTATTTACCTCTAAGCAATAGATCGCGAGATATTTGCGAAAAACTGATTTTCTTGACGTTTGGACCCCTATAACTTTTTTAGCCGGCACGATATCAATGTCGATTTTTCACATTATCATTACAATATCATAATAAAGGTGTATACAAAAATTCAGCTCACTAGGAATTATTCCGCAGATCGTGGATCAAAATTGCTAAAATTACTGGACTAATACACATAGCGACACTTTACGTGTGTCTGAGGGGATGTTTGGCCCCTCCAATTGGTCTGGCTGCTGACCAGGGGTGTTCAAATAGTTCCCCAAGTATCATACATAAAAATCAAGAGTGAGATTATTAAGTAAGAATATGTTATTTTTTTTTAAGTTTTAAAGCGTCTGGTAAGGGTAAGCGCCGATGGAAAGTGTCTGGCAATAATGATTATTATTAATTTTTAACAACAATATCTAAAACATATGTAAAAATCAGCACTGAGAATTTAAGAAAAATCAGTACTGTATTTATCTACCTTTAGCACCTGGTACCTATGAATTGGCCGTCGACCCAAGGTAGCAGGTATGCACACACTCAAAGTACGTACTAACACTACTTTATCCCATTTATATTTCTTATGAGAAAATAAGTAACGTCTGGGGGCACCGGGATCTTACTCTATAATTGTTGCTACAATTTAGAATTTTTGAAATACGAATACTACATTGTAAGAAAGAATTTGATACTAGTACTTACTAATTCGTGCTGTGTATACTGTGGTTTGTTTTGCTGTCCTTTTCTTTTACCGTGGTTTGTTCTCTTTTGCGACCCATTTTCGATAATGGACTCCGATCAACCGCAGCCGAATGTCGACCCTGGCGTAAAATTGGACGCTGAATCCCCTTTGAATGATAACTCCGAAATGAATATGGAAGCGAGTCGCTCTGCCGTTTCGAAGCATGGGCACGACATATTATTACCTAATTCGAGTAGTAAATTCAGACAGTTTTTGGATGGTGTTTTATAATAACTAGAGGCCGCCCGCAACTCCGTCTGCGTGGATTATGATTTCCAATTCAGACTATCCAACACAAAAATATTTTTTCAAATCGGTCCAGTAGTTCCTGAGCTTAACGCGTTCAAACAAACAAACTTACAAACTAACTCTTCAGCTTTATATATTAGCATAGATATCTTTAAATACATATAACAGCATATGTTTAAATCGATAGCTGTAGGCCGACACCCGAAAACTGTGGCAAAAATCCCCTGCGACGATATACAGGGAGGCGATTTCTAGACAAAAAGTCTAAAAATCCCCTGCGCAGGGAATCATCTAAGGGGATTTGTGGAATAAGCCATTACATTTATTGCCGTGATGAACGTTGGTTACAAGCGAAGGTGGCATAGTGGGAAGGACCGCGCCCCACATACGTGATTTTTCGAAAAATCTATGTGTGGATTTGTGCCATTAGCTCAGCGGTGAGGAAACCTGTACATTCAGATAGTTTCTGACTGAAGTTCAGTAAGATCTGAATGAGTAAACATGATCCAAACTGTTTGGTTCCCCTCTAAGGGTTACGAAGGTCTGATGGCAGTCACTTCACTGTAATAACCAGACTTGCCAAATCCTGGATCATGGTCAAAGCGGACCCCGTATAGAAACAGGATAAACGCTAGTAGGATGATGATGTATGTTGTTTACAAAGGTTACTACGCGATGTGAAGCTACTGTCGCTTCACAATACAGGGCCTGTGCCAGAGCGGCTTAAAGTACGTCGAGGACATGTCTAACGATTTGAATCTATGCATATTTATACAATTGTTATTTTAGGCCTAAAAAATGTTTGTTTTCCGAACAGCATAGTTTCGATACTCAGAATACAGAGTTTCGAAATGGACTTTTTGTAAGGATTGGATAAAAATACATATAATTTTTTTATAGTACAGAATAAATACAAAGTGTGTACATTGTATAATGAGTTTCTAATTAATTAATATGAACTGAGTTAAACGTTATTTATTTACATTTTAAATACACTGCTTGGTAGATGAATAGTCTTAACGTAATTAATTACATTTGCAGGTTACAAAAATACACATAGGACAAGTTCTTTCCTAATAGGGTTGGGGACATAACTTTTCAACTTATATTTTACCACTAGCGGTCGCCCGCGATTCCGTGCGCGCGAATTGCGGTTTCCGCACACATACATAGGTATATTACTAAAGCCTAAGCCTTCCTCGTCACATGGACTATAGACTATACAACACAGAAATATTTTTTCAAATCGGACCAGTAGTTCCGGAGATTAACGCGTTCAAACAAACAAAATATTTAGCTTTATTATATTAGTATAGATTATATTAGTAAAGATAAATCTCACTCATTTATGATTATCCAAAATTGCTCGAATATGACTGTGTGTATTTTATCAAAAAAAATAGAACAGGAAAATGATTTGTTATACATCGAATGAGTGTCTTCAAGGTAACACGAAACTATCTTAGGAAAAATGGCACGTTTCTGAGAGTACCGACGAGGGTATGTAACATTCGGCCACGTGACCAGCTCACAATGTGAAAAGGGAATGACGTATCAAATGCTTGCTTCTTGTGAAGGAATGTCGTAATCTATACAAATATATAAAGCTGGGGGGCGATTCACTAAGCGCAAATGTCATAATCTCACGGTTGCATCATCGTTGACAGTTAGTACTAATTTAGTACTGTCAACGATGACACAGCCGTGAGATTATGACATTCGCGCTTAGTGAATTCAGCCTCTGAAGAGTTTGTTTGTATGTTTGTTTGTTTGAACGCGCTAATCTCAGGAACTACTGGTCCGATTTGAAAAAATATTTTTATGTTGGATAGTCCATTTGACGAGGAAGGCTTTAGGCTATTGGAAATCTAAATCCACGCGGACTTAGTCGCGGGCGGCCGCTAGTCTCTTATACGCTGTTTTATTTATTTTAATAAACATTTGCGTTACTGTTTACTAATAAATTTATTAAGTCGTGTTGAAATTTAATGAAAGTCGTTGATTTGAATAATTTACCAACTATACCATTTATTATTGATGCTTCTTTAAAGTTTCCAAAGTAGGTAAGTTATTAAGATAAGTTGTACCATGAAGCAGAAAGCCGCAGGCACCAAGTTAAGTCTGCTAAAGAAAACTTTATAGCGCCAATAAATATTATGTTCGTTATTTTTGGTACTTCGTCAACTGAGACAGGCACTGATCTTTAACAGAAAATAAGTAAATAAAAAACTGACAAAAGGAAAAAACTTAGCTATTTCTGAAAGAGACTGGATCTCTATACAGGTATCTGTTAAGACACACGTCAACTGCATAAAGCGTTACATAAGCTCTCTACAAACTGAAAGAAGCCTTCTAGTAATGTAGCACTTAGCTGTTCAGATAAATAAAACGTAACTTAAAATCTTTAGTGTCTACCTCTGTTAAGAACAACAAAAACCACATACAATCAGTAATTGATTTCTTGTAAAATAATACAAGAAGTTATACCAAATCCTGGTCAAATTTAAATAAAAGTACACTGACCAACCAATGAAAAATGTTTGGTAAAATAACGTTCTCACCTTCTGCTGAGGCAAATAAACTATAACATAACACCTCATTGTACTATGAATAATTTATAATACAGAATTATATGAATAAAGTAGAACATTATCCTCAGTAAAACAGAACTGGATCAAATGAAAACCAAAACAAAACATAAATTAATCAAACTGCAAAAGTGATATGAAGCCTGACAACTGAAAAACCATATTTAACAGGTGTCTGATTACTAAAGCGCATTGAAATCCCAACTAATATCCCAACTAATATTATAAATGCGAAAGTAACTCTGTCTGTCTGTCTGTCTGTCTGTCTGTCTGTCTGTCTGTTACGCTTTCCCGCTTAAACCTCGCAACCGATTTTGATGAAATTTGGTACAGACAATCTTTAGACCCTGAGACAGAACATAGGCTACTTTTTATTTCGAAAAAAAGAAATCCACGCGGACGGAGTCGCGGGCGGCCGCTAGTTAGGTATAAATGCGAAAGTAACTCTGTCTGTCTGTCTGTCTGTTACGCTTTCCCGCTTAAACCTCGCAACCGATTTTGATGAAATTTGGTACAGACAATCTTTAGACCCTGAGACAGAACATAGGCTTCTTTTTATTTCGAAAAAAAAGAAATTCACGCGGACGGCCTCGCGGGCGGCCGCTAGTATGTATATAATGCAGCTTCATTATCATAATCGAAACATTTTAATAACTTCCTAAAAAGGATATATGTGCAAATTGCTTGTCTCGTCCCAGTCACATTGTCGCCTTAAGGGAGAACTTGGACAAGCAGTTTTTCAGTATTCTGGTCTGCGTCCTCCAAAGATCCTCTTAGCCGTGGATAAAACTCTCCTGATTTGAAATAAATACAGAAAACGAGTTGTTTAACCAATCTACGAGTTGCTCAATCTGGATATTCTTTAAATCGTGATTCACGATGGCATTTTGGTATAAATTAAAATACTTGAATTAATAGCATTTTTAAAACAACACAATTAAAGGCGGATAAAATTGTGTTTTGATTACAAAACTATATTTTGTTTCACGTTGTGAATGTTTTACAATTTAATAGGTATTAAACGTGTATTTGTTATAAACAATTTTAAAGATTATTTCTTTGATACATGTTTTTAGTCAGGAATGTATTGACAAAATTAACTGGGAGGGTAGAAAAATGTTTTTCGGAGCATTCCATCCATTATTGTAGGTCTTTGAAAAACACACGTTCCCAGAGGAAATTAGGTAGCGAGCCATGTCTTTACCAATACAGTTAAATAAATATTACCGAACTAAATAAAGTACCTATATACCTATTAGTTTATTTTGATACGTGCAGTGCCGGAGAGAAGTTGTATTTTGTCATGTACTCTAAACTCTATGTCTGCAAAGACCGATTTTGGCAGAACAAATAATAAAACGTGACCATATAATTAACCTGAAATCTATGAAAAAATAATTTGAATTTGAATAAGATAAAACATAAAATAAACGAAAATGTGTATTTTATTTTACAGTACAATTATCTACCTTAACTAAAAGGTCAAAAATAATATTTTTTATTTAAAACAATTCTTTAAATCTTCCAATCGGCACTAGAAGCGTAATCTGTGGATTCAGCTAATTGGTTGCCTCAAAAACATTTCAGCAGCAGTGGTTTTGAGAAAGATTTGTAGGGCAAAGTAATTAGAGAGTCAGTATTTCCGACATTCAGCGCAGACATCTCGGATTAAACAGCTGACAGAGTAACGGTTGCCGCGACGAATGAGCACAATTAAAACATCTTACCTATCGCATTATTCCATCAGAGTGATCAGATGGCAAAGATACGTCTCTTGTAATAAGTACCTACTTGTTTCTATCTAAAACTGTTTAAGGTTACACATTCATGAAGTCATTTAAATTATCTTACTATGGATTATCAAAGATGTTTTGATTGATGTCCTCAAATTAATAAATCCATTGCTTCTGTATACGAGTAATGTTTCGTTTTAGAATTATCCGAGCATTTCATGATGCTTTCTCCATAGGTCAAAACTAGCTACTAGTTTTTTTTAAGATTGAAGGTAACCACATAAATTGCCTAATTAATGTCGTGATACTCGCCCCTGTCCTGGAGCAATGAATATCAAATAATATTTAGAGTTATTTTGAACAAATAACCGGGAAGACTGTTAAGGTTTTCGGCACGAGTTACTGTGAACAAATACCTGATTAGACAGTTGAGGTTTTCGGCACATTCACGTCATGAATAATGTTATGAGTTTATGTGAATGATGATAGAGTACTGACTTAAACTCCACTATGACTGTTTTCAGCGCACGTTGGTTAATATCCAAAGTTATATTAATTCAAAATTCGAAGTTATATTAAGATGACAAAGTCATAAATTAAAATGAAAATAATATGAAAAAAAACTTTTTGACTACCAATTACCTCTACTCGGGTTTTCACCAATGCACGTTTTGAAAGACGTATGTACACGTTTGTTGAACTGGAGCATAAGCTAATACTGAAGATTAATTTGATACTTGATAGCTATGATGGATAAATTGTGCTTTAGAGGCATATACCCCTTCAATATTCTACTCCAAAAACAAATACCTATACGAGATTTGTTCGCCACGCGTCGTGTCTTCATATAGGTTTGTATAAATAGTGTCAAAAACAGGTTCAAATTAAAATAGACCGTAGTATCTAATTAATATGAACAGGACTATTGTCCCAGTTAAAATAAATGTTCTTTTCCAAAATCATTTTTAATTTTTCTAACTAAAGACAATATAGGCTAAAATATATTATGATTTCTGTGATCAGAATAACTTCTCATAAAAGATTAATATAAATACGGACTTAAGCGTACTTTGAATGAGCATAATTAATAAGCACTTCAATCTTTATGATCATTTGGAAAATAAATATTGAACTTGTCGTTAGATGATTTGTGAACTTTCTTCTGAGACCTATATACATGGTTCATTAGCGTATTTGGATAGCTATCCGCTGGATCTACTTGGCCCATTAGGAGGCCTATGGTGCACTCGAGACTGGAAGACTGCGACAGTTTGACGATAAACCTATTTTTCTTTAACTTTATAGTAGCTACCTAGTAATTTAATCTAGAGAAAGAATTAAAATCTTATACTATCTAAAAATGTTTAATCATAAAATGTTAAAATAACTGGCATTTTTCGTCGACACTTTATAACTCAAGAACGGGCTCACCTATCCAAACCTTTTAGGGTTAGTTCGGACTATTTAGTTGACGGTTTATGTGAAGTTTGCACAAAATCGGTGAAGTGGTTCTTCATTCTCATCTTCACAACACGTAGCAAATCACGTACCGGGCCGCTAGTCTATAATATAAAAATGAATCGCAAAATGTGTTGGCAACCGCATAACTCAACAACGCCTGGCCAATTTGACCAATTATTTTTAAAAATGTTCGTTGAAGTCCAAGGATGGTTCTAACGGCGAGAAAAAATCGAATAATTGCCGGGAAAGCCCTAAAAACAGCCCTGCCAGATTACAATATTTTTTGACAGGACGAAGTCTGTCGTGTCAGCTAGTGTTTAATAAAAGATAATACCAACTTAGATCTATCTGGCTGAGCTCAAAGTCATTTTGGAAGATGATAATTAATGTTCTATTATTTTTTCAAAAGCTCTATCGTTGATTAACACTCAGTTATAATAACAAAATAATAAGTCATTCAAAATAGACAAATTGTCTTATACCAGAGTAGATAATCTGTTTTTAGTTTTGAAGTTTTGGATTGCCACAAAATGTAATTTAATTAATTTCTAATCGAATATTTCGTATCGTGCCACAAATTAAAAAGTTAACTTAATAGGTATGCCTCACAGACTTTGCTGTTCATAGCTAACCATTAAATTGATGAAGGTCATGAAATATGAAATAATGAAATAATAATATAATGAAATAATAATTTATTCAGCAATTTGATTCATTTAGTAAATTCTTTTGCACGTCAATACTTTTTTCACCCTAACAGCGCCTCGACGTGAATGGCCTGCTGAGAAGAGACGCCGCAAGAAACTCAACAGTTTTGCCTTTTTTAAAAATAAATTTCAATTTTACAATTATGTCAAATATACCTTAAAAATACTAAAAGCTAGGAAGAAGAAGAAGATACCTTAAAAATAAATACAAATTAGTGCGGCTGAGCAGATTAACATGTCCATGCATATTTGTCACTTAAATAATCATCTATTCTATAATAACCTTTCTTCATCAAGGTTGATTTAATGAACAAATTAAATTGTTATTGTTTCTACAATTTAGAATTTTTGAAATACGAATACTACATTGTCTTAGATGAAAGAAAGAATTTGATACTAGTACTAATTCGTGCTCTGTATACTGTGGTTTGTTTTGCTGTCCTTTTCTTTAACCGTGGTTTGTTCTCTTTTGCGACCCTTTTTTCGATAATGGACTCCGATCAACCGCAGCCGAATGTCGACCCTGGCGTAAAATTGGACGCTGAATCCCCTTTGAATGATAACTCCGAAATGAATATGGAAGCAAGTAGCTCTGCCGTTTCGAAGCATGGGCACGACATTATTATAACCTAATTCGAGTAGTTAATTCAGACAGTTTTTGGATGGTGTTTTATTAATAATTTATTTATTGAAAATAATTAAACGGGACTACTCAATTACATAATTATGCAATTTACAAACTTATCGGCTAAATAATCTTAGAAACTAACATCAAATTTGTTTAAAAAGCATTTTACGTTATCCGTAAAAACATCGAATTCGGGATGCAATAATAAGAGTTAATAACTAGTCTCTCGCCCGCGACTTCGTCCGCGTCCTGCCTGACCCGTCCCGTCGTCCCGTCCCTTAGTTTAGTCGTAAATTTTTCTTGCCTTAAAACCAGCCCTGGACATAAAAGAGCAATTTAAAAGAAGAATTGACCAAATAAGACGAGGCGTTTTTGAGCTATGCTCTTACCGACACATTTTGCGATCGATTTTTATATTATAATATAAATATATCAGCATATGTTTAAATCGATAGATGTGTCCGACACCCGAAAACTCTGGCAAAAATCCCCTGCGACGATATACAGGGAGGCGATTTCTAGACAAAAAGTCTAAAAATCCCCTGCGCAGGGAATCATCTAAGGGGATTTGTGGAATAAGCCATTACATTTATTGCCGTGATGAACGTTGGTTACAAGCGAAGGTGGCATAGTGGGAAGGACCGCGCCCCACATACGTGATTTTTCGAAAAATCTATGTGTGGATTTGTGCCATTAGCTCAGCGGTGAGGAAACCTGTACATTCAGATAGTTTCTGACTGAAGTTCAGTAAGATCTGAATGAGTAAACATGATCCAAACTGTTTGGTTCCCCTCTAAGGGTTACGAAGGTCTGATGGCAGTCACTTCACTGTAATAACCAGACTTGCCAAATCCTGGATCATGGTCAAAGCGGACCCCGTATAGAAACAGGATAAACGCTAGTAGGATGATGATGTATGTTGTTTACAAAGGTTACTACGCGATGTGAAGCTACTGTCGCTTCACAATACAGGGCCTGTGCCAGAGCGGCTTAAAGTACGTCGAGGACATGTCTAACGATTTGAATCTATGCATATTTATACAATTGTTATTTTAGGCCTAAAAAATGTTTGTTTTCCGAACAGCATAGTTTCGATACTCAGAATACAGAGTTTCGAAATGGACTTTTTGTAAGGATTGGATAAAAATACATATAATTTTTTTATAGTACAGAATAAATACAAAGTGTGTACATTGTATAATGAGTTTCTAATTAATTAATATGAACTGAGTTAAACGTTATTTATTTACATTTTAAATACACTGCTTGGTAGATGAATAGTCTTAACGTAATTAATTACATTTGCAGGTTACAAAAATACACATAGGACAAGTTCTTTCCTAATAGGGTTGGGGACATAACTTTTCAACTTATATTTTACCACTAGCGGTCGCCCGCGATTCCGTGCGCGCGAATTGCGGTTTCCGCACACATACATAGGTATATTACTAAAGCCTAAGCCTTCCTCGTCACATGGACTATAGACTATACAACACAGAAATATTTTTTCAAATCGGACCAGTAGTTCCGGAGATTAACGCGTTCAAACAAACAAAATATTTAGCTTTATTATATTAGTATAGATTATATTAGTAAAGATAAATCTCACTCATTTATGATTATCCAAAATTGCTCGAATATGACTGTGTGTATTTTATCAAAAAAAATAGAACAGGAAAATGATTTGTTATACATCGAATGAGTGTCTTCAAGGTAACACGAAACTATCTTAGGAAAAATGGCACGTTTCTGAGAGTACCGACGAGGGTATGTAACATTCGGCCACGTGACCAGCTCACAATGTGAAAAGGGAATGACGTATCAAATGCTTGCTTCTTGTGAAGGAATGTCGTAATCTATACAAATATATAAAGCTGGGGGGCGATTCACTAAGCGCAAATGTCATAATCTCACGGTTGCATCATCGTTGACAGTTAGTACTAATTTAGTACTGTCAACGATGACACAGCCGTGAGATTATGACATTCGCGCTTAGTGAATTCAGCCTCTGAAGAGTTTGTTTGTATGTTTGTTTGTTTGAACGCGCTAATCTCAGGAACTACTGGTCCGATTTGAAAAAATATTTTTATGTTGGATAGTCCATTTGACGAGGAAGGCTTTAGGCTATTGGAAATCTAAATCCACGCGGACTTAGTCGCGGGCGGCCGCTAGTCTCTTATACGCTGTTTTATTTATTTTAATAAACATTTGCGTTACTGTTTACTAATAAATTTATTAAGTCGTGTTGAAATTTAATGAAAGTCGTTGATTTGAATAATTAACCAACTATACCATTTATTATTGATGCTTCTTTAAAGTTTCCAAAGTAGGTAAGTTATTAAGATAAGTTGTACCATGAAGCAGAAAGCCGCAGGCACCAAGTTAAGTCTGCTAAAGAAAACTTTATAGCGCCAATAAATATTATGTTCGTTATTTTTGGTACTTCGTCAACTGAGACAGGCACTGATCTTTAACAGAAAATAAGTAAATAAAAAACTGACAAAAGGAAAAAACTTAGCTATTTCTGAAAGAGACTGGATCTCTATACAGGTATCTGTTAAGACACACGTCAACTGCATAAAGCGTTACATAAGCTCTCTACAAACTGAAAGAAGCCTTCTAGTAATGTAGCACTTAGCTGTTCAGATAAATAAAACGTAACTTAAAATCTTTAGTGTCTACCTCTGTTAAGAACAACAAAAACCACATACAATCAGTAATTGATTTCTTGTAAAATAATACAAGAAGTTATACCAAATCCTGGTCAAATTTAAATAAAAGTACACTGACCAACCAATGAAAAATGTTTGGTAAAATAACGTTCTCACCTTCTGCTGAGGCAAATAAACTATAACATAACACCTCATTGTACTATGAATAATTTATAATACAGAATTATATGAATAAAGTAGAACATTATCCTCAGTAAAACAGAACTGGATCAAATGAAAACCAAAACAAAACATAAATTAATCAAACTGCAAAAGTGATATGAAGCCTGACAACTGAAAAACCATATTTAACAGGTGTCTGATTACTAAAGCGCATTGAAATCCCAACTAATATCCCAACTAATATTATAAATGCGAAAGTAACTCTGTCTGTCTGTCTGTCTGTCTGTCTGTCTGTCTGTCTGTTACGCTTTCCCGCTTAAACCTCGCAACCGATTTTGATGAAATTTGGTACAGACAATCTTTAGACCCTGAGACAGAACATAGGCTACTTTTTATTTCGAAAAAAAGAAATCCACGCGGACGGAGTCGCGGGCGGCCGCTAGTTAGGTATAAATGCGAAAGTAACTCTGTCTGTCTGTCTGTCTGTTACGCTTTCCCGCTTAAACCTCGCAACCGATTTTGATGAAATTTGGTACAGACAATCTTTAGACCCTGAGACAGAACATAGGCTTCTTTTTATTTCGAAAAAAAAGAAATTCACGCGGACGGCCTCGCGGGCGGCCGCAAGTATGTATATAATGCAGCTTCATTATCATAATCGAAACATTTTAATAACTTCCTAAAAAGGATATATGTGCAAATTGCTTGTCTCGTCCCAGTCACATTGTCGCCTTAAGGGAGAACTTGGACAAGCAGTTTTTCAGTATTCTGGTCTGCGTCCTCCAAAGATCCTCTTAGCCGTGGATAAAACTCTCCTGATTTGAAATAAATACAGAAAACGAGTTGTTTAACCAATCTACGAGTTGCTCAATCTGGATATTCTTTAAATCGTGATTCACGATGGCATTTTGGTATAAATTAAAATACTTGAATTAATAGCATTTTTAAAACAACACAATTAAAGGCGGATAAAATTGTGTTTTGATTACAAAACTATATTTTGTTTCACGTTGTGAATGTTTTACAATTTAATAGGTATTAAACGTGTATTTGTTATAAACAATTTTAAAGATTATTTCTTTGATACATGTTTTTAGTCAGGAATGTATTGACAAAATTAACTGGGAGGGTAGAAAAATGTTTTTCGGAGCATTCCATCCATTATTGTAGGTCTTTGAAAAACACACGTTCCCAGAGGAAATTAGGTAGCGAGCCATGTCTTTACCAATACAGTTAAATAAATATTACCGAACTAAATAAAGTACCTATATACCTATTAGTTTATTTTGATACGTGCAGTGCCGGAGAGAAGTTGTATTTTGTCATGTACTCTAAACTCTATGTCTGCAAAGACCGATTTTGGCAGAACAAATAATAAAACGTGACCATATAATTAACCTGAAATCTATGAAAAAATAATTTGAATTTGAATAAGATAAAACATAAAATAAACGAAAATGTGTATTTTATTTTACAGTACAATTATCTACCTTAACTAAAAGGTCAAAAATAATATTTTTTATTTAAAACAATTCTTTAAATCTTCCAATCGGCACTAGAAGCGTAATCTGTGGATTCAGCTAATTGGTTGCCTCAAAAACATTTCAGCAGCAGTGGTTTTGAGAAAGATTTGTAGGGCAAAGTAATTAGAGAGTCAGTATTTCCGACATTCAGCGCAGACATCTCGGATTAAACAGCTGACAGAGTAACGGTTGCCGCGACGAATGAGCACAATTAAAACATCTTACCTATCGCATTATTCCATCAGAGTGATCAGATGGCAAAGATACGTCTCTTGTAATAAGTACCTACTTGTTTCTATCTAAAACTGTTTAAGGTTACACATTCATGAAGTCATTTAAATTATCTTACTATGGATTATCAAAGATGTTTTGATTGATGTCCTCAAATTAATAAATCCATTGCTTCTGTATACGAGTAATGTTTCGTTTTAGAATTATCCGAGCATTTCATGATGCTTTCTCCATAGGTCAAAACTAGCTACTAGTTTTTTTTAAGATTGAAGGTAACCACATAAATTGCCTAATTAATGTCGTGATACTCGCCCCTGTCCTGGACCAATGAATATCAAATAATATTTAGAGTTATTTTGAACAAATAACCGGGAAGACTGTTAAGGTTTTCGGCACGAGTTACTGTGAACAAATACCTGATTAGACAGTTGAGGTTTTCGGCACATTCACGTCATGAATAACGTTATGAGTTTATGTGAATGATGATAGAGTACTGACTTAAACTCCACTATGACTGTTTTCAGCGCACGTTGGTTAATATCCAAAGTTATATTAATTCAAAATTCGAAGTTATATTAAGATGACAAAGTCATAAATTAAAATGAAAATAATATGAAAAAAAACTTTTTGACTACCAATTACCTCTACTCGGGTTTTCACCAATGCACGTTTTGAAAGACGTATGTACACGTTTGTTGAACTGGAGCATAAGCTAATACTGAAGATTAATTTGATACTTGATAGCTATGATGGATAAATTGTGCTTTAGAGGCATATACCCCTTCAATATTCTACTCCAAAAACAAATACCTATACGAGATTTGTTCGCCACGCGTCGTGTCTTCATATAGGTTTGTATAAATAGTGTCAAAAACAGGTTCAAATTAAAATAGACCGTAGTATCTAATTAATATGAACAGGACTATTGTCCCAGTTAAAATAAATGTTCTTTTCCAAAATCATTTTTAATTTTTCTAACTAAAGACAATATAGGCTAAAATATATTATGATTTCTGTGATCAGAATAACTTCTCATAAAAGATTAATATAAATACGGACTTAAGCGTACTTTGAATGAGCATAATTAATAAGCACTTCAATCTTTATGATCATTTGGAAAATAAATATTGAACTTGTCGTTAGATGATTTGTGAACTTTCTTCTGAGACCTATATACATGGTTCATTAGCGTATTTGGATAGCTATCCGCTGGATCTACTTGGCCCATTAGGAGGCCTATGGTGCACTCGAGACTGGAAGACTGCGACAGTTTGACGATAAACCTATTTTTCTTTAACTTTATAGTAGCTACCTAGTAATTTAATCTAGAGAAAGAATTAAAATCTTATACTATCTAAAAATGTTTAATCATAAAATGTTAAAATAACTGGCATTTTTCGTCGACACTTTATAACTCAAGAACGGGCTCACCTATCCAAACCTTTTAGGGTTAGTTCGGACTATTTAGTTGACGGTTTATGTGAAGTTTGCACAAAATCGGTGAAGTGGTTCTTCATTCTCATCTTCACAACACGTAGCAAATCACGTACCGGGCCGCTAGTCTATAATATAAAAATGAATCGCAAAATGTGTTGGCAACCGCATAACTCAACAACGCCTGGCCAATTTGACCAATTATTTTTAAAAATGTTCGTTGAAGTCCAAGGATGGTTCTAACGGCGAGAAAAAATCGAATAATTGCCGGGAAAGCCCTAAAAACAGCCCTGCCAGATTACAATATTTTTTGACAGGACGAAGTCTGTCGTGTCAGCTAGTGTTTAATAAAAGATAATACCAACTTAGATCTATCTGGCTGAGCTCAAAGTCATTTTGGAAGATGATAATTAATGTTCTATTATTTTTTCAAAAGCTCTATCGTTGATTAACACTCAGTTATAATAACAAAATAATAAGTCATTCAAAATAGACAAATTGTCTTATACCAGAGTAGATAATCTGTTTTTAGTTTTGAAGTTTTGGATTGCCACAAAATGTAATTTAATTAATTTCTAATCGAATATTTCGTATCGTGCCACAAATTAAAAAGTTAACTTAATAGGTATGCCTCACAGACTTTGCTGTTCATAGCTAACCATTAAATTGATGAAGGTCATGAAATATGAAATAATGAAATAATAATATAATGAAATAATAATTTATTCAGCAATTTGATTCATTTAGTAAATTCTTTTGCACGTCAATACTTTTTTCACCCTAACAGCGCCTCGACGTGAATGGCCTGCTGAGAAGAGACGCCGCAAGAAACTCAACAGTTTTGCCTTTTTTAAAAATAAATTTCAATTTTACAATTATGTCAAATATACCTTAAAAATACTAAAAGCTAGGAAGAAGAAGAAGATACCTTAAAAATAAATACAAATTAGTGCGGCTGAGCAGATTAACATGTCCATGCATATTTGTCACTTAAATAATCATCTATTCTATAATAACCTTTCTTCATCAAGGTTGATTTAATGAACAAATTAAATTGTTATTGTTTCTACAATTTAGAATTTTTGAAATACGAATACTACATTGTCTTAGATGAAAGAAAGAATTTGATACTAGTACTAATTCGTGCTCTGTATACTGTGGTTTGTTTTGCTGTCCTTTTCTTTAACCGTGGTTTGTTCTCTTTTGCGACCCTTTTTTCGATAATGGACTCCGATCAACCGCAGCCGAATGTCGACCCTGGCGTAAAATTGGACGCTGAATCCCCTTTGAATGATAACTCCGAAATGAATATGGAAGCAAGTAGCTCTGCCGTTTCGAAGCATGGGCACGACATTATTATAACCTAATTCGAGTAGTTAATTCAGACAGTTTTTGGATGGTGTTTTATTAATAATTTATTTATTGAAAATAATTAAACGGGACTACTCAATTACATAATTATGCAATTTACAAACTTATCGGCTAAATAATCTTAGAAACTAACATCAAATTTGTTTAAAAAGCATTTTACGTTATCCGTAAAAACATCGAATTCGGGATGCAATAATAAGAGTTAATAACTAGTCTCTCGCCCGCGACTTCGTCCGCGTCCTGCCTGACCCGTCCCGTCGTCCCGTCCCTTAGTTTAGTCGTAAATTTTTCTTGCCTTAAAACCAGCCCTGGACATAAAAGAGCAATTTAAAAGAAGAATTGACCAAATAAGACGAGGCGTTTTTGAGCTATGCTCTTACCGACACATTTTGCGATCGATTTTTATATTATAATATAAATATATCAGCATATGTTTAAATCGATAGATGTGTCCGACACCCGAAAACTCTGGCAAAAATCCCCTGCGACGATATACAGGGAGGCGATTTCTAGACAAAAAGTCTAAAAATCCCCTGCGCAGGGAATCATCTAAGGGGATTTGTGGAATAAGCCATTACATTTATTGCCGTGATGAACGTTGGTTACAAGCGAAGGTGGCATAGTGGGAAGGACCGCGCCCCACATACGTGATTTTTCGAAAAATCTATGTGTGGATTTGTGCCATTAGCTCAGCGGTGAGGAAACCTGTACATTCAGATAGTTTCTGACTGAAGTTCAGTAAGATCTGAATGAGTAAACATGATCCAAACTGTTTGGTTCCCCTCTAAGGGTTACGAAGGTCTGATGGCAGTCACTTCACTGTAATAACCAGACTTGCCAAATCCTGGATCATGGTCAAAGCGGACCCCGTATAGAAACAGGATAAACGCTAGTAGGATGATGATGTATGTTGTTTACAAAGGTTACTACGCGATGTGAAGCTACTGTCGCTTCACAATACAGGGCCTGTGCCAGAGCGGCTTAAAGTACGTCGAGGACATGTCTAACGATTTGAATCTATGCATATTTATACAATTGTTATTTTAGGCCTAAAAAATGTTTGTTTTCCGAACAGCATAGTTTCGATACTCAGAATACAGAGTTTCGAAATGGACTTTTTGTAAGGATTGGATAAAAATACATATAATTTTTTTATAGTACAGAATAAATACAAAGTGTGTACATTGTATAATGAGTTTCTAATTAATTAATATGAACTGAGTTAAACGTTATTTATTTACATTTTAAATACACTGCTTGGTAGATGAATAGTCTTAACGTAATTAATTACATTTGCAGGTTACAAAAATACACATAGGACAAGTTCTTTCCTAATAGGGTTGGGGACATAACTTTTCAACTTATATTTTACCACTAGCGGTCGCCCGCGATTCCGTGCGCGCGAATTGCGGTTTCCGCACACATACATAGGTATATTACTAAAGCCTAAGCCTTCCTCGTCACATGGACTATAGACTATACAACACAGAAATATTTTTTCAAATCGGACCAGTAGTTCCGGAGATTAACGCGTTCAAACAAACAAAATATTTAGCTTTATTATATTAGTATAGATTATATTAGTAAAGATAAATCTCACTCATTTATGATTATCCAAAATTGCTCGAATATGACTGTGTGTATTTTATCAAAAAAAATAGAACAGGAAAATGATTTGTTATACATCGAATGAGTGTCTTCAAGGTAACACGAAACTATCTTAGGAAAAATGGCACGTTTCTGAGAGTACCGACGAGGGTATGTAACATTCGGCCACGTGACCAGCTCACAATGTGAAAAGGGAATGACGTATCAAATGCTTGCTTCTTGTGAAGGAATGTCGTAATCTATACAAATATATAAAGCTGGGGGGCGATTCACTAAGCGCAAATGTCATAATCTCACGGTTGCATCATCGTTGACAGTTAGTACTAATTTAGTACTGTCAACGATGACACAGCCGTGAGATTATGACATTCGCGCTTAGTGAATTCAGCCTCTGAAGAGTTTGTTTGTATGTTTGTTTGTTTGAACGCGCTAATCTCAGGAACTACTGGTCCGATTTGAAAAAATATTTTTATGTTGGATAGTCCATTTGACGAGGAAGGCTTTAGGCTATTGGAAATCTAAATCCACGCGGACTTAGTCGCGGGCGGCCGCTAGTCTCTTATACGCTGTTTTATTTATTTTAATAAACATTTGCGTTACTGTTTACTAATAAATTTATTAAGTCGTGTTGAAATTTAATGAAAGTCGTTGATTTGAATAATTAACCAACTATACCATTTATTATTGATGCTTCTTTAAAGTTTCCAAAGTAGGTAAGTTATTAAGATAAGTTGTACCATGAAGCAGAAAGCCGCAGGCACCAAGTTAAGTCTGCTAAAGAAAACTTTATAGCGCCAATAAATATTATGTTCGTTATTTTTGGTACTTCGTCAACTGAGACAGGCACTGATCTTTAACAGAAAATAAGTAAATAAAAAACTGACAAAAGGAAAAAACTTAGCTATTTCTGAAAGAGACTGGATCTCTATACAGGTATCTGTTAAGACACACGTCAACTGCATAAAGCGTTACATAAGCTCTCTACAAACTGAAAGAAGCCTTCTAGTAATGTAGCACTTAGCTGTTCAGATAAATAAAACGTAACTTAAAATCTTTAGTGTCTACCTCTGTTAAGAACAACAAAAACCACATACAATCAGTAATTGATTTCTTGTAAAATAATACAAGAAGTTATACCAAATCCTGGTCAAATTTAAATAAAAGTACACTGACCAACCAATGAAAAATGTTTGGTAAAATAACGTTCTCACCTTCTGCTGAGGCAAATAAACTATAACATAACACCTCATTGTACTATGAATAATTTATAATACAGAATTATATGAATAAAGTAGAACATTATCCTCAGTAAAACAGAACTGGATCAAATGAAAACCAAAACAAAACATAAATTAATCAAACTGCAAAAGTGATATGAAGCCTGACAACTGAAAAACCATATTTAACAGGTGTCTGATTACTAAAGCGCATTGAAATCCCAACTAATATTAGGTATAAATGCGAAAGTAACTCTGTCTGTCTGTCTGTCTGTTACGCTTTCCCGCTTAAACCTCGCAACCGATTTTGATGAAATTTGGTACAGACAATCTTTAGACCCTGAGACAGAACATAGGCTTCTTTTTATTTCGAAAAAAAAGAAATTCACGCGGACGGCCTCGCGGGCGGCCGCTAGTATGTATATAATGCAGCTTCATTATGCTAAAACACGATCCAGTGTTCAAATTATATAAACCCTTACATTAGAAAAATGGACAGATTATATTTTGCAAGCCTAAAATGAGCGATGTGTGCTCTCACACAACCACACCCGATTTATAATGAAGTACATATCGTCGGCTAAAGTGTCAGGCCTCGAAGATCCAATTTTTACAAATGCACTTTTTAAATATTTTAAGTTTAGTCACTAAATTTTGTGCTGAACTTTTTGTGTCTACTGCAAAATTAGATCGGATGGAGTAACGAGGTTTGACACTTTAGCCGATGATATGACAAATGTGTCTTTAGGCTGCAATCCCATTAGGAATGTGCAAGGTGTTATGACAGCTTTATTCCAATAAATTGTATCACTTAAAGAATTCTGCAACCACAGCTATAGAAACAGTTACGCGGACCGACGTTTAGGTACTACAAAATAAATAAATAAATAATAAATAAATAAACAAATTCATTGGACTAACACACCAATTTCCTAGCCCCAAACTAAGCTCGAAGCTTGTACTATGGATGCTAGGGAACGGATAGACGATAGACATACTTAAATACTTTATAAACATCCATGACTCAAGTACAAATGCCGACATTTGCCCCCAGCGGGATTCGAACCCGCGTACTTTGGTTTTGTAGCCAGGGTCTCTATTTGCGTGCTTGAAGGCAAGGAACTTAATTATCTATTTGTACCAGATAAAATAATACTCTTAATGTCATTCGGACACAATATTAACTTTTCACTGGACTCGAAGAAAGTTCTTGGTACGAGAGCCCACGACCAAAACCATGTCTCATAGCAATACGGCAAAAACCCTATAAAATCGTTAGATTGTATGATTCTGAACCCGACTAGGTGTGTAGTAACGGTCGAAAGTGTAGCAACTGCGTGGGAGGCCATTTCTGCTGTGTCAAAAAAAAAGACAGTCGGTATTATAGCAATACGTCTGATAGTGAAAATGTACATAGATTTTATAATTGTATTACGAAAAAGTTTGTTTTCAGACATTTTTGCGCGTAGCATATAGCCTGAGCGCATTTTTGAAAATGTCAACAAATTTAGCCGACCTGTATCATAGCAATACGGATAATTTTTTTTTCAACCTTTCGTATTGCTGCCATGATTACCAAAAACCTGTTTTCAGACACTTTAAGTGTAGCATATACTCCCAAAAACGAAAATAACGTTTCGGAGTCGCCTGGCCGACGCCTCTGTTAAATGTTTTTTTAAATTTACAGCCTTCATAGATATTCAAGAATCTCCCTTGTCTATTATATGTACTTTGACAGATTACAGATGTCATTACTTATTTCTTTTGTAAAAGTTACTCAAGTGTGCTTTAAATAAAACCAAAACTATCAAATCAATCAGTATTTAATTTCAACAGCCTCAGCGCTTGTTACGCTCCTGCCCCTTTCTTACTATTATACAGCTCACTCGCCAGCTGCTCCAAACGTTGGAATGACGCTCACTTAGTTGTCATACGTTGTGCGGTTGTGGTGGTGTAAAATGTCGGACCTGAGTTGTGTGTTTTGTAAAGAAACAACGATTGAGAAAGTGAAAAAATTTACCGAAGAGACGCTGAAAAATCTGAGTATCGAAAAGTTGTCTGATAGAGAAGGTGCTACACTTAATTTGTCTGATATAAATTTTTTGCACATGTGGACAACTTATTTTATCATGTCCAACAATTTTCAGACATATTGCTATGATACCGATCCGTAAAATTTGTTAACATTTTCAAAACGGTCTCAAAATTTAATGCGTTCACATTTCCGTCTGAAAATTGTTTTATTCGCATCAAATAACCAAAATTTACTAATAAAAAAAAAATTCAGACGTATTGCTATGAGACATTTTTTTTGTCTCATTTTTAATTTTTTTAAGTGATTTTACGGGTTTGCGCTACACCACTAACGTCTGAAAAATATGTTTCCGGTATCTCAGAACTATCATTCAACTACAGTCTGCAAATCAGACATATTGCTATGATGCAGTTCGGTAAAATTTTTGACAATTTTGAAAATTCGGTCAGGTCAAACGCTACGCGGAAAATGTCTGATATTGGTATTTTCGAGTTCAGGATAATCGTATCTATCGATTTGATGCGGTTTTGGCCGTATTGCTATGAGACAAAAATTTTGGTCGTGGGCTCTCTTACTATCTGTGATTAGTATGAAATCGTCTGAACACCGTTCCACGCTTTCTTTCTTTTTTTTTATTATAACCTATGTTAAGATTATAATTATTTGTATTGTATCGAAAATTTATATAATGTAATAGAAACATAAATATTGTATTTTAGAGTACCTAGTACATATTTTAAACATTTATAACAGAGGTAAGGATATTGAGTCGACGTGATCTATTAAAGGTTCCGGAACCTGAGTTAGCGACAAACAAAAAGTCCCTGTTTCATCCGAATACGACTGAACAATTTCAGGAGTAAAGACAAACAGCTAAACCAATTTCGAAACTGTTAATATGGAGGCAAACTTTGACATAATATTTACAATGTTACGTTAAACAACCGTGGTACTCGAACTTAAAAAGTAAATGAGGTTATTTTAGCCTACGCTTCTGCATTTGTTAAAAAAGTAAGGCAAAATTAGATGTGTGTGGGTTTAATGTTAGAACTAATTTGGACTCTATGTATTGTTTTTCTTCAAAAGGCAGCAGCGTTTAATGGTTCTAGACGTAAAGCTGTATTTCTACACATCCGAATAATGTTTAGTAAGAAGGCATCTATGAATCTATTTTAGGTAATCATTACTTTACGTAATTAATAAATGGTTGTTCATCCATGTTGTTTGGAATATGTTAGTTTATTGAAAATACCTGGCGAAGACTTTTTATTGGAAACGGTTTCTCCGTTATTAATTTTATAAATAGTTTTGGCAGTTTTTGTTTGGCGAATTATTACGATTTAAAAACTTGTTGCTACGCGAAGTTAGAACAAGGAATTTTAATTTTATTAAATTGCTTTATAAATATCTTCAAACTACGTAGTTATATCATTTGAATTTATAAATTAGAAAAAGTGTAACTCCATGGTTTCCGTAATTTTCAGTCAGTAATAGCTATAAGTGGGAAACGAAGGAATAAAAACGCATGCAAATGTTCTACCAAGAATAAGTTATCTTAGGTATCTATATGAACCGATTGGTCAGGGAACCGCGGAGAATGCTTATGGCCTTAGGCCTTTAGCCAGCCCGCCAGTTTCCCCGGCTCCCAAGGCAATGGAGGGACACCGTCAGGTTTTTAGCAGGTAGTTGGGTCTCCTAGTCCTGCATAACCCGTCGACCACCCCCGTGGCCAACGGGTATGCGGCAAAGCATTTTCCTGACGAAAAAAAGGTATCTATATGAATATACTTATGTATAAAGCTTAAGAGTTTGTTTGTTTGAACGCGCTAATATCGGGAACTACTGGTCCGATTTAAAAAAAAATGTTTTGGATAGTTCATTTGATGAAGAAGGCTTTAGACTATACCTTTAGTAGATTCCTTTGTACAACCACGCGGACGGAGTCGCGGGCGGCCACCAGTATGAAATAAAGAAAAAAACATTAACCTGAGAATTACAGCGAACTCTTTATAGAATATAGACCTTATAACTTAGAGGAAGATTGGAAACAAAACACTTTATTCCCTTCATCAATGTAATTACAGTTTTTATTGCTTTCCTGCAATCAGAGGAAGCGCTCGAGGAAATAAATAAAATGGGAAGTCGTCAGCCCATAGTAAAATCATAAGCAAAGTAGGGAATAGATAGACTATTATAGATATAGATAATATAAAACTTTCCCTTAATGAACAACAGCCAAAATTAAACTAAATTTTATATTAAATTGAGCTTAATATTTTGTGACACAAGTTACGTGACGTAGGCATACATTTTATACCCACACATAAGTCAAAATTCGTGTTTCGAAAGGAAGAACATTTTATGTTGTTATTTAGGTTTCAAAGATACACTTTAAATTGTCAATAAATTACCACATACCTACATACTATGCAATAATTCTATCACCGATTTCTGTTGCAAGTTTAATGTAGTTGATATTGAGATGGTGGAAACTCTCCGTAGAAATCTATCGATTTGCGACATCTACAAATAACTTACTATTGTAATATTTTACTCTGACAAATAATACACGTTTGGTAAGCATTCTTGTTTATCTCGCGTGACGATGAGGTAATCAGAACAATTTCGATATTTTGGTAGTGTGTAGGTAGACATTAGTTCGACGACCTGCTTGGTGTAATGGTCAAGATGTTACCTATTACGCAAGAGGTCGCGGGTTCGATCCCCGCACAGGACAAACATTTGTGTGCATGAACATGTCTGTTTGTCCTGGTCTGGGTGTTATATCTATCTATTTAAGTATATTTGTAATACCACTGTTGATTCTGATGTCTGTAACACAAGTGCTTAAGCTACTTAACACGGGGTCAGATCAATGTATGTGATGTTGATGTTGTGAAATATTATCTGTCTCAAACGGACACATTCATTTCATCTTCTTCTGGAGGAAATTAGTTCACGCGCCTTTTATAGCTGACTTAATAAAAAAACAACTTTTGTTTTTTACGGCAAAATACCTTGTTCATTAAACATTCTATGTATTCTATGTAGGTATCTTCCGTAAAATATATGTATATAAATATGTCATATAATATTTGTGAAGAAATACATAATTTTTGAGACTGTAATAATACTAGTTTTTTTACAACTCAATAAATCTTGTTTGTTGCTAGAAAGGAAACCTAGAAGCAGTTAGAACTTTTGCTTAACACTAAATCAGGCTTACTGAAAGAAGTCGTACACTCGCAACTGTAAAGTCTCACTAAAATGCAGTTAAATAAACATGCAATACTGGGCAAGTTTGTATTTATTGTGTTTAAAATTTTGTTTTAGATTTGAATCGCTTAGTTTTTTTTTAACACCATGCCAAGATGCTTGGTCGCTGACTCAGTAAACACACAGATTATTTATGTTACACCCACTCGTAGTACCTACATACATGTATCTACATGTACATTTCCCAGAGCTCATAAGACATTTAATTAAAATTTCCCAAGTTTTCCCGGTGTGCTCCATTTCGTTCGTACATGTATCTGTCCATGCTTGAGCCATGAATATTTCATTAGAGGAATGTTTGTTTCTATGCAGAAACTGGTTTTTAGATGATGATTAAAATTATATGAAAATCTTCTATCACTGAGAGACACAAAACGATCCATGTAATTCGCACAAGTTTTTCGTAAAATACAATATATTTTAAATATAATACACAAATATTTTAAGCATAATACTTATTTGTTTTCTAGGAAGCTATAACTAGATGATTAAATGCTTTCAAAGTTAAATAGGCATTGGAAATTATAGAACAGTCCCATGAGGCTCACTGATGAAAAAAAGTATATTTTTTGTGGTTCAAATCCGGCACTCACGTAAGGGAGCAAGAGTAGCTTAGAGTGTTAAAGATAATAATGCAATAGTAATCAACTTGATCTTTAATATTTGCTAAGAAATTCTTTGTGTATTATACTTCATACTATGATGACATCCTTCACTAATGAGAAATACGCCTGAAGAGAGAGAGCAACTCATTCAATTACAGCTGCAGTAAAATAACTACGTTATAAAGTTGTAAAAGACGTGTCAACGTAACCACGGGTTGAGCTGAATTCAGTTATCCGTAACGAGTGTGAATTCAACTGCTTTCCGAGCCAAGGAGTTAGTTTGAAGCTTCAAACTTTGTATTCAAGTGTCACACATGATAGTAATAGAGTAAGATCCCGGTGCCCCCAGATGTTACTTATTTTCTCATAAGAAATATAAATGGGACAAAGTAGTGTTAGTACGTACTTTGAGTGTGTGCATACCTGCTACCTTGGGTCGACGGCCAATTCATAAGTACCAGGTGCTAAAGGTAGATAAATACAGTACTGATTTTTCTTAAATTCTCAGTGCTGATTTTTACATATGTTTTAGATATTGTTGTTAAAAATTAATAATCATTATTGCCAGACACTTTCCATCGGCGCTTACCCTTACCAGACGCTTTAAAACTTCAAAAAAAAAAACATATTCTTACTTATAATCTCACTCTTGATTTTTATGTATGATACTTGGGAAACTATTTGAACACCCCTGGTCAGCAGCCAGACCAATTGGAGGGGTCAAACATCCCCCCAGACACACGTAAAGTGTCGCTATGTGTATAAGCGCGAGGTCATTATTTGTACGCTTGAGTGTGAGGGAGATATCTATTTATGGCTATCTTTCTTATACTTATTGACGTCTCTAGGCTACTCAACACACATACATACAGTGCTACTTGATTCAGTGCATCTGTCATTTTATTTACAATTTGTTGAAATAAAAAAATATATATTTATAGAATTCTAAAAAATATAATGGCAGAATTATTAAAGTGTGTGTTTTGTGAGAATTCCGATGTGAATTTAATATTGTTTACGGAAGCAACGTTGAAAAAGTGTCAAACAATATTAAAACATGGAAAGGAACATAACCTAAAATTCAAAAATATTGTTTTGCCAGCTGATTTATATGAAAGTGGTTATCATAGACAATGTTACAAATCGTTCACAGGTTTGATGAAAAAATATTATTCTTCAAATGCTACAAGTACAGAAAAATCTACTCCGAGAGAAAAATCTACTCCATGATGATGACAGTAAAGATCACGCTGAATATTCAAACTACAAATAATCCGAAAGAAGAAAGACATGTATAGCTTTGTATAATTTTAAGATTTAATAAACATGATTTTTTAAATAGTAGTATTCAATTTAAGTCGATGATAAGATGTAAAACATAGGTTATACACACATATTATACACATAGCGACACTTAACGTGTGTCTGGGGGGATGTTTGACCCCTCCAATTGGTCTGGCTGCTGACCAGGGGTGTTCAAATAGTTCCCCAAGTATCATACATAAAAATCAAGAGTGAGATTATAAGTAACAATATGTTTTTTTTTTTAAGTTTTAAAGCGTCTGGTAAGGGTAAGCGCCGATGGAAAGTGTCTGGCAATAATGATTATTAATTTTTAACAACAATATCTAAAAATATGTAAAAATCAGCACTGAGAATTTAAGAAAAATCAGTACTGTATTTATCTACCTTTAGCACCTGGTACCTATGAATTGGCCGTCGACCCAAGGTAGCAGGTATGCACACACTCAAAGTACGTACTAACACTACTTTATCCCATTAATATTTCTCATGAGAAAATAAGTAACGTCTGGGGGCACCGGGATCTTGGACTATAATTTCTTTAGACGCAGGCTCTTGAACTGCTAAAGTATGGCGTAATGAAATCAAACTTCCAATTTTCACTGTGGATTTTCAATGTGGTTTTTATTCATGTTTAAAATGACATTTACATGAATTCCTTCATCACGCTGGAAATCTAATTAGTTTGGAAAAAGGTATTAGCTATAAATTGATACGTAGTTTTTACTGCGGTTAATACAGAACCTCCGTATTTATCTATCACACAAGTTTTATTTTAATGCATTTTATTTAAGTACCACTAATATATAAATCATAAAGAAGGAATGTATTTACACAACGTACCTACGGAACATTCAACAAAGGAAATATTTTTGTGGAGAAACAGGAATGAATTCTTGATTGGATCTCAGATTCTATTAAGCAAAGCAATAAGCGTTACAATGAGTTCGCTGAGTGAATGTTAAACGAAATATCATCAGAATTCAGTAATTAGCAAATATTGTGTAGACTCGTAACGATGAGGGCTTCACACTTGAGTTTTTCTGTTCTCAGCGGTTTTTTTATTATGTATGGTAAGTTGTTTTATTCCTAAATTTCTGTTATGTGAGTATGTTCGATTTATCATTCATAATAATGATCTTGATATCAAAAAGTGGAACCAGTTTACTTTCCTTTTCACATTTATTTGTGACCCCGTCCCGTTATCATGTGAATAAAATGAATTGATCAATTCGGAATCTTGTTACTGTCCTTATCCTTATAAGATAAGATAATGGACCAATTCAGGAAAAGATTCCTCATAATTTCCTCTATTTCACTTTATACACACGTGTTAGACTCAATAGGTAAGTAGCATAATGCTCCGTACATCACGTTTTTCTACTCAATATATTATGTTATCTTAAGGCTTAAATAAAATAAAATCAAAGAACTTCATTAGATAGTTTCTTACTCCTTGCTTTAACGTATATTTTTTGCACATTATTGAATTTTCTTTTGATAGTTGATTGCTTATGTTACTGCTGAATAATGGAGCTTTTTTAGTTGGCAAAGGATATTTTACGGTCAGGACAGTAAAAACCCTCTACCTACAGACGACTTCATATTTGTAGCTAAGTAGGGGATATATTACTCGGTGAAAATTGTAAAGAATATTATGTAAAATAATATAAAAAAAAATATTGGGCATTCTTATTAACTTTTATCACCAGGAATACGAATGAGATATTTGGGATTCTAGACAGTGCCGTAAATAACCTTATATGCGCCCGGTGCGAGCTCACAAAACTGCGCCCCTTTTTTTTTACTTGAAAGTCGGTCATTTCTGCGCCCCTCCAGTTTTTTTTTTTTACTTGAATGTGAGCTAGAATGCTGTATATTATCTCACTACAAAAAAATAATTAACAGTTAGATGATGAGTTTGATATTGGGCATCTTTTGATCACTTAAGCGAATGCTTGATCTCCCTTCACTTGATATAGAATGAAACAACATCTTTATAACAGATGTTGTTATTTTTA
Organism: Nomophila noctuella; assembly: GCA_958496325.1. Lineage (NCBI taxonomy): Eukaryota > Metazoa > Arthropoda > Insecta > Lepidoptera > Crambidae > Nomophila > Nomophila noctuella. The sequence continues at coordinate 4,912,369 of OY292490.1, read as the reverse complement.
GTTGGTTTTAGTAATATTTTCTATTAACTTATATTAGTACTATTTTTGGGTTGAGTAAATGGAAAATCTGCATTACACATAGATAGTCATTTGAGATTTTAATCAGGTGGTAAGAGTGCCGCTCCTCATGCGTTAGGTCGTCGGTTCCAATCGGGCAGGCACGCACCTCTAGTTTACCAAAAATCAATGTTCATAGTCTCATACCAGCTGTACGGTGAAGGTAAACATCGTAACGAAACCTACATACTACGAGTTAGTGTGAAAATTGGAGAAGGCAATGCAATGGCAAACAACTCCAAAACTGCCAAAAGACTTGTTGTGTGTTTCATTCATACAATGATCACGACCCTCAGTAATCTATCTATCTATCTATCTTCTATATATCTATACTATATAAAGCTTCTATCTATAATATATAAAGCTCGATTACCACTGACTCACTCACTGACTCATCGGGGCCTTTTTTCGCAGTGTTGCCAGCTTCCGACTCGATTTACATGTATGGGAGTTTTGTTCGGATCGCCAATCAATCTGGAAATTTTTCTTTTTTTTTCCAAAAATCCAAGATGGCGGCCATGTTGGTGGTTGCATCTCCCTAACTATAGCCTCTAGAGATGACAAATTTTCAGGGGTCGTAGTCTGTGGGTAACGGTTGGGGTTTAAAAAGAAAAATGTCAGAAAAACAAAATGGCGGCGCCGCCATCTTGGCTTGAAAATCGGAAAATCGACCTCTTTTTGCGGGGCTGTGTCTCTGGACGGGGCAGAGATAAATCAATGTTTTTTTTTGAAGCTGGTCACAAATATAGTCAATTTTAATCCCAGTGTTGCTAGATGCAAAAATTCAAAATGGCGGCGCCGGCAGAGAGAATTTTGTCCTTGTCAAAAATTTTGCAATTTTTTGAGCCCATTTTTTTGGTGGATGGCAACACTGGACAGATTCGGTTCTTTACACTTTTGGTGGAGAATTTATCTGAGAGTTGCCAGAAGGGAAAACATTCTACCACGTTCTTAGTAGATTTTTGACATTTGGTCCAATTAGTAGAAAATGACTTTTTGTCAGCTGGCCAAAATCCGAGTATGCAGTTTGGTGGCAACTTTGGTAGTGAAGGACCTTTGGGTATATTTTTTTAAATCATCTGGCAACACTGGGAGCGGCGGGGAAAAATCGTTTTTTCGGACCTGGTGACTTTGAAAAAATCGTGTGGCAACACTGTGTGGCGTGGGTTAAAAATTTAAACGGTATTCGACGTGGTATATGATGTTATTTTATTAAAAAAATTGGCTGTCAAAAATCCAAGATGGCGGACGCGTAGGCGGCCATTTTGCAAAATGAAAAATTTTCGAAAAAATCAAAGTTGATTTTTCGGGTAGTTGGCAACACTCTACGCTAATGTGTTGTATGGCGGCATCGCGAATTTTAGTACGAAGTATTGCCAGTTGGAAAAACATCTTGGTAGTTTTTGGTAGTTTTCGCTCCAGGGGCCCAAAAAGGGTCGAATCGAAAAACTGAATTCAGGGGAAAATCGAGGCCACGAATCCGTAGTCCAGAGGGTGTCTATTGACCTTTTGGTAGTTTTATCTCTGTACGCTGGCAACACTGGCAGTGAGGATTTTTTGAATTTTTCGAGACATGGTCGACTTCGCGGACCTCTCTGGCCCAAAGTATAAAAAATACAAAAAAAGTAAAAATGAGGGTCGACGCTGTCTATGGTCCAGATAACGGAAAAAATACGCGCTGACATAAATCCAAGATGGCGGACGAGCGGGCGGCCATTTTGTAAAAAGTAAAAATTTTCGGAATTTTCAAACCCGTTTTTGACGACCTTGGCAACACCTGACAGAGTTGGCTTGTATAGCGGCCACGTTTGTACAAGTGCCAACTATTGCCAGGTGGAAAAATGTTTTGGTAGATTTTGGTAGATTTGGCCGAGGGGCCCGAAAATGGGTCGAATGGAAATACGGTATTTGGAGAAAAATTAAGTATGAGCGATTGTGGTATCCAAGGTCCTCAATGACGTAAAGGTAGAAAATTGAGAATCACCTGGCAACACCGGGCGTGAGGAGCAAAAGTAAATTTTCGACATGGTCATCTACCAAGACCTGTTGGGCCAACTGGGTGCGGCGGAGGAAAAAAGTAAAAATGCAGTTTGATCTGGTATATAATGTAGTATATGGGAAAAATACGAGACGACAGAAAACAAAGATGGCGGACGCGCTGGCGGCCATTTTGTGAAATTTTCACGTTTTCAAAACTTTCAACTTGAAATTTCGGGCACTTGGTGAACCAAACGGAGGTTTGGAATGTACTAGGCGTTTGTGTGTTTTGGCATGAGGTATTGCCAGGTGAAAAAATATTTTGGAAGATTTTGGTAGTTTTTGAGCTGTGGCCCGAAAACGTCGCAAATAGAAATAACGGTTTTTTGCAAAATTCATTCCCAAGGCGTGGCAGAATGGAGGGTCTAAAATGACATTTGACTATTTTCATCAAAGTGGTCTGGCAACACTGGGAGGTACGACGGCTCAAACTTTTTCGGAAGGGGTGTCTTTAAGGATCTCTGGAGGGGTCAACATTGGCCTAAGGGGAAATGTGAAAATGCGGTTATTTGTGTAGATTAGATTTAATTCTAGGAAAAATACGGGAAAAATTCCAACCAAGATGGCGGACGGGCTAGCGGCCATTTTGTGAAAAGTTTTAGTTCAGGAGTATTTAAAACTGATTTTTCGGGTATATAAAGGCATGATAGGGGAAAATGTTGCATGACCTTTATTGTAGTGTAGACCTTGATCTACAATGTGGTAAAAGAATTTACCCCATTTTCAGGGTAATTTACGAGTACTAGGGGAAAATGTCAAAACTCGAAATATCAACTTTTGGGCAAAATTTTGTATGAGGAACTGTCAAATGTCGTCTTTTGTTTCCATTTTGGCCATATTTTTATTCATCTTAATTGTAACTTTGAAAAAATTTCAAAATAGTTTTTTGATTTTCCCCATACATTTTGTACTGGATCGAGCTTTATATAGGGCACACGCAGCACTGTGACTTTGTATGGAAATTTTTCAAGTGTTTGAAAATTTTTTAGTGGTACTGAAATATTGTCTATAAGGACTGTATTTGTGGTATGTTTGGTTTGTAGAAACGAATCGCTGCCAAAACCGACTCCACGTAGTCTTGTTTGCCCTACCCCTAGAGTGCAATATAAGCCCGCGTAGGCGCGGAGGGGCGTGGCGGCCCGCGAGCTGAGGAGCAGGTGGTTTGGAAGCTCGAAGCCGCGACTGAGGCTGGCCGGCAGAGCCGGCCAACAAGCCGAAGTTGCGGTGAAGAGCGTAAACCATCTGCGACGAAAAGATCGCGTGGGACCGCCGGAGCCTCGCAGCGCCGTAGCCGTGACAGAAGCCATGGCTGCTGCACGCCTTATTGCATGCTTTTAAATAATAACGTGAAATATTTCAAACGTTTAAAATTGATTACAGTAGCAATTAGCATTATTGGTTAGTTATATTGATGACATTATCATACGAAGTTTGCTTTGAAAAAAAAAAGGAAAGGTGTTAAAGCAAATAAATCTGCGAGGCCGGAGGCCGAGCGCCGCGGAGGGCGAAGCCCGGAGCGGCATAAAGTGAAATCAGTAGGTCTTAGTTGATGGCTCTCGGGCCGTAAAAAAAAGACAGGGGGAACCCGCTGACGGACGGTCCAAGCCAGCCATGTAATTTTGCGAGGCCGCAGGCCGAGCCACGGCGAGGCCGAAGGCCGAGCGCCGCGGAGGGCGAAGCCCGGGAGCGGCCCCGTCGCGGAGCGACCTAGCTCTGGGCGCGACCGCGAAGCGGGCGCCCCGAGCTAGTCTTCTATAATATATAATATATATATATATATATATATATCTATATATCTATAATATATAAAGCTCGATTACCACTCACTGACTCACTCATTCATCGGGGCCTTTTTTCGCAGTGTTGCCAGCTTCAGACTCGAAACCGATGTATGGGAGTTTTATTCGGTTCGCCAATCAATCTGGAAATTTTTCTTTTTTTTTTCAAAAATCCAAGATGGCGGCCATGTTGGTGGTGACATCTCTGCAACTATTCACCCTGGAGCTGTCAAATTTTCTGGAGTCGTAGTCTGTGGGGAACGGTTGGGGTTTAAAAAGAAAAATGTCAGAAAAACAAAATGGCGGCGCCGCCATCTTGGCTTGAAAATCGGAAAATCGACCCCTTTTTGCGGGGCTGTGTCTCTGGACGGGGCAGAGATAATTTGTTGTTTTTTTTTCTTATTGCTTACAAATATAGTAAAAGAAAATTTTCGACATGGTCATCTACCAAGAGCTGTCTGGCCAACTGGGTGCGGCGGAGAAAATAAGTAAAAATGCAGTTTGATCCGGTATATAATGTAGTATATGGGAAAAATACGGGACGACAGAAAACCAAGATGGCGGACGCGCTGGCGGCCATTTTGTGAAATTTTCACGTTTTCAAAACTTTCAACTTGAAATTTCGGGCACTTGGTGAACCAAACGGTGGTTCGAAATGTACTGGGCGTTTGTGTGTTTTGGTATGAGGTATTGCCAGGTGAAAAAATATTTTGGAAGATCATGGTAGTTTTTGAGCTGTGGCCCGAAAACGTCGAAAATAGAAATAACGGTTTTTTGCAAAATTCATTCCCAAGGCGTGGCAGATTGGAGGGTCTAAAATTACATTTGACTATATTGATCAGAGTGGTCTGGCAACACTGGGAGGTACGACGGCTCAAACTTTTTCGGAAGGGGTGTCTTTGAGGATCTCTGGAGGGGTCAACATTGGCCTAAGAGGAAATGTGGAAATGCGGTTATTTGTGTCGATTAGATTTAATTCTAGAAAAAATACGAAAAAAATTCCAACCAAGATGGCGGACGGGCTAGCGGCCATTTTGTGAAAAGTTATAGTTGAGAAATATTTTAAACTGATTTTCGGGTATATAAAGGCATGATAGGGGAAAATGTTGCATGACCTTTATTGTAGTGTAGACCTTGATCTACAATGTGGTAAAATAATTTACCCCATTTTCAGGGTAATTTTCGAGTTCTAGGGGAAAATGCCAAAACTCGAAGTATCAACTTTTGGGCAAAAATTTGTATGAGGAACTGTCAAATGTCGTCTTTTGTTTCCATTTTGGCCATATTTGCATTCATCTTACTTGTAACTTTGAAAAAATTACAAAATTGTTTTTTGATTTTCCCCATACATTTTGTACTGGATCGAGCTTTATATGGGGCACGCCGTACTGTGACTTTGTATGGAAATTTTACAAGTGTTCGAAAACTGTTTAGTGGTACTGAAATACTTGTTGGTGAAGTAAGTTAACGCTGTAAGGGCTGCATTTGGGGTATGTTTGGTTTTTAGAAACGAATCGCTGCCAAAAACGACTCCACGTAGTCTGGTTTGCCCTACCCCTAGAGTGCAATATAAGCCCGCGTAGGCGCGGAGGGGCGAGGCGGCCCGCGAGCTGAGGAGCAGGTGGTTTCGAAGCTCGAAGCCGCGACTGAGGCTGGCCGGCAGAGCCGGCCAACAAGCCGAAGTTGCGGTGAAGAGCGTAAACCATCTGCGACGAAAAGATCGCGTGGGACCGCCGGAGCCCCGTAGCGCCGGAGCCGTGACAGAAGCCATAGCTGCTATGCGTTTACTTGCATGATTTTAAATAATAATATGAAATATTTCAAACGTTTTAATTGCAGACTGGAGCAAAATAGAGTTATTGGTTAATTATATTGATGACATTATCATACAAAGTTTGCACTAAAATGAAAAGTAAAGGTGTTGTAGAAAAGATCAAAAAATATCTGCGAGGCCGAAGGCCGAGCGCCGCGAGGGCGAAGCCCGAAGCGGCATAAAGTGAAATCAGTAGGTCTTAGTTGATGTCTCTCAGGGCGTCGAAAAAGGACTAGGAACCCGCTGACGGACGGTTCAAGCCAGCCATGTAATTTTGCGAGGCCGCAGGCCGAGCCACGGCGAGGCCGAAGGCCGAGCGCCGCGGAGGGCGAAGCCCGGGAGCGGCCCCGTCGCGGAGCGACCTAGCTCTGGGCGCGACCGCGAAGCGGGCGCCCCGAGCTAGTCTTCTATAATATATAATATATATATATATATATATATATATATAATATATAAAGCTCGATTACCACTGACTGACTGACTCATTCATCGGGGCCTTTTTTCGCAGTGTTGCCAGCTTCAGACTCGAAACCGATGTATGGGAGTTTTGTTCGGATCGCCAATCAATCTGGAAATTTTTCTTTCTTTTTTCAAAAATCCAAGATGGCGGCCATGTTGGTGGTCGCATCTCCGCAACTATTAACCCTGGAGCTGTCAAATTTTCAGGGGTCGTAGTCTTTGGGGAACGGTTGGGATTTAAAAAGAAAACTGACAAAAAAACAAAATGGCGGCGCCGCCATCTTGGCTTGAAAATCGGAAAATCGGCCACTTTTTGCGGGGCCGTGTCTCTGGACGGGGCAGAGATAATTTGTTGTTTTTTTTTCTTATTGCTTACAAATATAGTCAATTTTCATCTTAGTGTTGCCAGGTGCAAAAATTCAAGATGGCGGCGCCGGCAGAGACGATTTTGTCTGTGTCAAAAATTTTGCAATTTTTTGAATACATTTTTTTGGTGGATGGCAACACTGGACAGATTCGGTTCTTAACACTTTTGGTGGAGAATTTATCTGAGAGTTGCCAGAAGGGAAAACATTCTACCACGTTCTTAGTAGAATTTTGACATTTGGTCCAATTAGTAGAAAATTACTTTTTGACAGCTGGCCGAAATCCGAGTATGCAGTTTGGTGGCAACTTTGGTAGTCAAAGGCCTTTCGGTATTTTTTTTGAAATCATCTGGCAACACTGGGAGCGGCGGGGAAAAAAAGATTTTTAAGACTTGGTGACTTTGAAAAATTCCTGTGGCAACACTGGGCGTTGTTGGTTGGAAATTGAAACGGTATTCGACGTGGTATATGATGTAGTTTCAGCAAAAAAATTGGCTGTCAAAAATCCAAGATGGCGGACGCGTAGGCGGCCATTTTGTGAAATGAAAAATTTTCGAAAAAATTAAAATTGATTTTTCGCGTAGTTGGCAACACTCTACGCGAATGTGTTGTATGGCGGCATCGCGAGTCCAAGTAACAAGTATTACCAGGTAAAAACAAATCTTGGTAGATTTTGGTAGTTTTCGCTCCAGGGGCCCAAAAAGGGTCGAAGCGAAAAACTGAGTTCAGGGAAAAATCGAGGCCACGAATCCGTAGTCTAGAGGGTGTCTATTGACCTTTTGGTAGTTTTATCTCTTTACGCTGGCAACACTGGCAGTGAGGATTTTTTGAATTTTTCGAGACATGGTCGACTTCGCGGACCTCTCTGGCCCAAAGTATAAAAAATACAAAAAAAGTAAAAATGAGGTTCGACGCTGTCTATGGTCCAGAATTTGGGAAAAATACGCGCTGTCAAAAATCCAAGATGGCGAACGAGCGGGCGGCCATTTTGTAAAAAGTAAAAATTTTCGAAATTTTCAAACCCGTTTTTGACGACCTTGGCAACACCTGACAGAGTTGGCTTGTATGGCGGCCACGTTTGTACAAGTGCCAACTATTGCCTGGTGGAAAAATGTTTTGGTAGATTTTGGTAGATTTGGCCGAGGGGCCCGAAAATGGGTCGAATGGAAATACGGTATTTGGAGAAAAATTAAGTATGAGCGATTGTGGCATCCAAGGTCCTCAATGACGTCAGGGTAGAAAATTGAGAATCACCTGGCAACACCGGGCGTGAGGAGCAAAAGAAAATTTTCGACATGGTCATCTACCAAGACCTGTTGGGCCAACTGTGTGCGGCGGAGAAAAAAAGTAAAAATGTAGTTTAATCCGGTATATAATGTAGTATATGGGAAAAATACAGGACGACAGAAAACCAAGATGGCGGACGCGCTGGCGGCCATTTTGTGAAATTTTCACGTTTTCAAAACTTTCAACTTGAAATTTCGGGCACTTGGTGAACCAAACGGAGGTTTAAAATGTACTAGGCGTTTGTGTGTTTTGGCATGAGGTATTGCCAGGTGAAAAAATATTTTGGAAGATTTTGGTAGTTTTTGAGCTGTCGCCCGAAAACGTCGAAAATAGAAATAACGGTATTTTGCAAAATTCATTCCCAAGGCGTGGCAGATTGGAGGGTCTAAAGTGACATTTGACTATTTTCATCAAAGTGGTCTGGCAACACTGGGAGGTACGACGGCTCAAACTTTTTCGGAAGGGGTGTCTTTGAGGATCTCTGGAGGGGTCAACATTGGCCTAAGAGGAAATGTGAAAATGCGGTTATTTGTGTAGATTAGATTTAATTCTAGGAAAAATACGGAAAAAATTCCAACCAAGATGGCGGATGGGCTAGCGGCCATTTTGTGAAAAGTTTTAGTTCAGGAGTATTTTAAACTGATTTTTCGGGTAGATAAAGGCGTGATAGGGGAAAATATTGCATGACCTTTATTGTAGAGTAGACTTTGATCTACAATGTGGTAAAATAATTTACCCCATTTTCAGGGTAATTTTCGAGTTCTAGGGGAAAATGTCAAAACTCGAAGTATCAACTTTTGGGCAAAAATTTATATGAGGAACTGTCAACTGTCGTCTTTTGTTTCCATTTTTGCCATATTTTTATTCATTCTACTTTTAACTTTGAAATAATTAAAAAAACAGTTTGCCATTTTCCCCATACATTTTGTACTGGATCGAGCTTTATATGGGGCACGCGGTACTGTGACTTTGTATGGAAATTTTACAAGTGTTAGAAAACTGTTTAGTGGTACTGAAATACTTGTTGGAGGAGTAAGTTAACGCTGTAAGGACTGCATTTGAGGTATGTTTGGTTTGTAGAAACGAATCGCTGCCAAAACCGACTCCACGTAGTCTTGTTTGCCCTACCCCTAGAGTGCAATATAAGCCCGCGTAGGCGCGGAGGGGCGTGGCGGCCCGCGAGCTGAGGAGCAGGTGGTTTGGAAGCTCGAAGCCGCGACTGAGGCTGGCCGGCAGGGCCGGCCAACAAGCCGAAGTTGCGGTGAAGAGCGTAAACCATCTGCGACGAAAAGATCGCGTGGGACCGCCGCAGCCTCGCAGCGCCGGAGCCGTGACAGAAGCCAGAACTGCTATGCGTTTACTTGCATGATTTTAAATAATAATGTGTAATATTTCAAACGTTTTTAATTGCAGACTGGAGCAATATAGAGTTATGGGTTAGTTATATTGATGACATTATCATACAAAGTTTGCTTTGAAAATGAAAAGAAAAGGTGTTAAAGCAAATAATTCTGCGAGGCCGAAGGCCGAGCGCCGCGGAGGGCGAAGCCCGGAGCGGCATAAAGTGAAATCAGTAGGTCTTAGTTGATGGCTTTCAGGGCGTCGAAAAAGGACTAGGAACCCGCTGACGGACGGTCCAAGCCAGCCATGTAATTTTGCGAGGCCGCAGGCCGAGCCACGGCGAGGCCGAAGGCCGAGCGCCGCGGAGGGCGAAGCCCGGGAGCGGCCCCGTCGCGGAGCGACCTAGCTCTGGGCGCGACCGCGTAGCGGGCGCCCCGAGCTAGTCTATAATATATAAAGCTCGATTCACATACATTGATCTGACCCCGTGTTAAGTAGCTTAAGCATTTGTGTTACAGACATCAGAATCAACAGTGGTATTACAAATATACTTAAATAGATACATATAACACCCAGATCAGGACAAACAGACATGTTCATGCACACAAATGTTTGTCCTGTGCGGGGATCGAACCCGCGACCTCTTGCGTAATAGGCACAAGTAACGGGTTTAATTATTATAGTTTAGATAGTACTTGTAATGCCTAGGTTAGAAATATAGACCTAACTATTACTTGTCGGTCAAACTTCAGCTTATAAGCACTCAGAATAACCTCAGACAAATTCTTAGAACATTCTCAAAGCACTAAATGAACTTATTCATAACTTGAGTACCGTTCAAATATTCGCCATAGACTTTATCATTTCATCGAAGTATTTTGTTATGTTATGAAAATAATATTGGAATCGAGTCTTGGTGATTGGATCAGGAGCCGAAAAATCTATACTCTATACTAATATATAAAGCTGAAGAGTTTGTTTGTATGTTTGTTTGTTTGTTTGTATGTTTGTTTGTTTGAACGCGCTAATCTCAGAAACTACTGGTCCGATTTGAAAAATTATTTTTGTATTGGATAGTCCATTTGTCGAGGAAGGCTTTAGGCTATTGGAAATCGAAATCCACGCGGACGGAGTCGCGGGCGGCCGCTAGTCTATATCTATAAAACTCAAAGGTGACTGACTGATTGCTGACTGACTGACTGATTACATAGTGATCTATCAACGCACAGCCCAAACCACTGAACAGATCTGGCTGAAATTTTGTATGCATGTAGATGTTATGACGTAGGCATCCGCTAAGAAAGGATTTTGATTAATTTAACCCCCAAGGGGGTAAAAAAGGGGATGAACGGTAGTATGAAACTTTGTCAATTTTAAACCTATCGGGCTGATATTTTGCATACATAAAGCTACTATGACGTAGACATCGCCTCAGCAATAATATTTATAAATTCTAACCCCCAAGGGGGTAAAATAGGGGATGAACGTTAGTATGTAACTTGTGTCAATTTTTAACCGATTGGGCTGAGACTTTGCTTTCATAAAGCTACTATGACGTAGGCATCACCTAATCAATGGGATTGATAAATTCCAACCCCAAGGGGGTAAAATAGGGGATGAACGGGAGTACAAAACATTGTCATTTCAACCGATCAGGCTGAGACTTTGCATTCATAAAGCTACTATGACTTAGGCATCGCTTAAGAAAATATATTGATAAATTCCAACCCCCAAAGGGGGACAAATAGGGGATGAAAGTTAGAACGGAACTTTGTCATTTTTTTACCGATCGGGCTGAGACTTTGCGTTCATAAAGATAATGTGTCGTAAGCATCCCGTTTTAAAGATTATTTGAAAATTCCACCCCTTGCGGGAAAAATAGGTGATAAAGTAACCGAAATCCACGCGGACGAAGTCGCGGGCGCCCGCTAGTGAGAAATACGACTCAAGGAGGAGGATTTATTTCCCAAGAGAGCTAATGTTATCAGCCACTACATAACAGTTGTTTGTTGACAGTTTTTGTTCAAAGTTCGAAGGCGCAGTGGTTTGAAGACCCAGGCCAGACCTTCCAGAACATGACATTCGACATGTCCAACCGCGGCTCCTACAACATCAGCATCTGCCTCATCGATATGCTGCAATGCTGGGAAGCTGTCAAGTAATATATTGCACTATTTTTGTTTCAAATACTCGTATTAACGTACTAACGTTTGGTTTAGACTTCAAATAAACTAAGCTCTTTTCTTGAAAATGGTATCGAACATTGTGTATTACACGAAAATCTCTCGTAGGTACGTGCGGGTATGGCGTGAAAGCCGAAATTTTATAGAATTTATTGAACTTAGTCAGTCAAAATTGTATGTATTACGCTGACTATAACTTTAATATACGTGTATGTATATGTTACGGGCAACGTGATAAACCGGGCATCATTAATAAGAACCTGACATTATTAATAATGCGCAAGAGCGTTGAGCAAAGTGATTAATTTATCACTTTCACCGGCCCTTATTAATAATGCCCGACGGCTCGTGGTCCATGTAATAAATCACTGTTTGTGAGTTAGCTTGTTTATTTATTTATATATAAAAGTGGAAGGGTCACAAAAAAAGTAACCCTTACCTATTTGAGATGACCTATGAAGCGGATGACAAATTTGATGGATATAGGTTAGTGTTATTTTTTTGTGACCTTTTAAAATTCCCCTACTCACAAACACAAGACGCGTAAACGACTTTCGCTCTTTAGTAAAATTTTTATCAAAATAAAAATAGGTAACTAATGTTGTTATTGCTTTTTAACTATTTATCTATACTTATAATAAATCTGTAGAGAGGTCAATTCTGTACATTAAATATATTTTCAAAATAACTATCAGGGGGTGATTAGTGATCGATACTGATGCCAAAAATGCAATCAGTAAAATTTTTGTCTGTCTGTCTGTCTGTCTGTCTGTCTGTATGTTCCTTATAGAAACAAAAACTACTCGACGGATTTTGACGAAACTTGGTAAATTTATTCTTTATACTCCTGGGCATATTATAGGATACTTTTCATCACGCTACAATCAATAGGAGCAGAGTAGTGAAGGAAAATGTTAGGAAAACGGGAGAAATTCCTCCATTTTTAAAGCTTCTGTCGCGTGTGCACCTTTAATGGTTAAAGTTACATAGAAATCATGTAAGACGGAAATATCCTAAATAAAATTGCCTAAAAAATATCGCTTGACTGCATATATCTTTTACGGTTTACTCACAATAACCCGTGTAACTGATCCAGATAGGTTTGAACGCGCTAATCTCAGGGACTACTGGTAGGCTAGCCAAGATGCCACTTTGACGAATTCGCCATACGCTTTCGTCGCGACTTATAATATGTATTGCCACCCCGTACACGAACATATTTACATACTAGCGGCCGCCAGCGACTCCGTCCGCGTGGGTTTCGGTTTCCGCACACAGTGTTACTATAGATAGGTAGCTTAAAGCCTTCCTTGACAAACGGTAAGTGGACTATCCAACTCAAAAGATTTTGTCAATTCGAACCTGATAGGCTTTCGTAGCGACTTATATTCCCATCCCGCTCACATAAATATGCAGTTCGTGTACGGGGTGGCAATACATATTATAAGTCGCGACGAAAGCGTATAGGGAATTCGTCAAAGTGGCATCTTGGCTAGCCTACCCGTAGTCCCTGAGATTAGCGCGTTCAAACCTATCTGGACCAGTTACACGGGTTATTGTGAGTAAACCGTAAAAGATAGATATATGCTGTCAAGCGATATTTTTTAGGCAATTTTATTTAGAATATTTACGTTTTACATGATTTCTATGTAACTTTAACCATTAAGGCTACACACGCGACAGAAGCTTTAAAAATGTAGGAATTTCTCCCGTTTTCCCAACATTTTCCTTCACTACTCTGCTCCTATTGATTGTAGCGTGATGAAAAGTATCCTATAATATGCCCAGGAGTATAAAGAATAATTATACCAAGTTTCGTCAAAATCCATCAAGTAGTTTTTGTTTCTATAAGGAACATACAGACAGACAGACAGACAAAAATTTTACTTATTGCATTTTTGGCATCAGTATCGATCACTAATCACCCCCTGATAGTTATTTTGAAAATATATTTCATGTACAGAATTGACCTCTCTACAGATTTATTATAAGTATAGATGTGAGCGGGATGGAGATATAAGTCGCTACGAAAGCGGATGGCGAATTCTTCAAAGTGGCTAGCCTATCAGGTTCGAATTGACAAAATCTTTTGAGTTGGATAGTCCACTTCCGTTTGTCAAGGAAGGCTTTAAGCTATCTATAGTAACACTGTGTGCGGAAACCGAAACCCACGCGGACGGAGTCGCTGGCGGCCGCTAGTATTAAAATAAAATAGCTATGTTTTTTGTAACTTTTAGATGAAAATATTGTAAGTTTAATTAATTTTAATACTTAAACATAAACAGTACAGTTAACTTTTTTTATCACATTGCTCAATGTAGATTGGGCATTAATCATAATGGCCAGAAAAAGTGATTAATCAAGCTTTTTTATCACACTGCCCAATTGAGTAGGGCTTTATTAATACAGACCGGCCATTATTAATAGGGCCCGGGCTTATCACATTTCCGTTAACATATAATTGGTGTAGCATCCATCGACCATCTGTCAAAGAAATAAATAAGACGTAATTATTTAGGTACTCGTTTTTATGCCGTTCCGTGTCACTGAAATATTAGTGGCTTACATATCAGTGACACGGCAAGAAATCATGTCAATAGTGAAATGAACACATATCGTGTTCGTCGCGTCTCAAGGATATTACTATAACGACAAACAGTATCGAACCTTCTATTTTGAGTACTGCAAATAATATAATTCTCGCTTTGATCCTCGGGTTCCAGGAAAATATGAGTTTATCGTTCTCTATTTTATTTATAACTTGCTTCTTCAGAGCTGATATGGTGTGCTTCAAGTGGAGTTGGTATGCATCAATCTGTGGAGTGACGCGTTCCCTTTGTGCTGAAAACTACGGTGACTTAGATGGTGAGAGACAAAGTATTTATTATGATTTAATGTTAAGGTTACAGCGATTTTGGAACCAAAACTTAGCAAAGTAGTGCGATAAAATAAAAAGTAAAAATAATAACAATATGATAATGGACTTATAATATTAAATAGATTCGTTTTATTAATGTTAGAACTAAAGATTCAGTAGAAATATATTATAATTTCATTTCACAGCATTGCTTTTAAAAGTCTTAATTTTAAATCACTTGCGATAAAATAAAATCTTTACCTACCCTGAATTTCTATGGATGAATCGGAAAAATAATTTTGTCTAATTTGTGTGAGGGTTGAGGACGCATAAAGTAGCTATTAGGTGATTCGAACCGCGACGTTTGAACCGCTTGCGGTTTGGAATGTCTAATTAACCAATCGTGGGTTTGTGTTAATTCCAGGATATTGGAGATCATATAACTTGGCGGAAGGACTTTGCTGGCGGGACGCGTGGCAGAAGTATACGTAGGCCATCTTGCCGGATTGAAGTCTGGGCCACATCCGAGGACGGTGCCTTCTGCTATTTGAAGAAATCTTTTAAATGAAATGAAAACAATTAACCTAAGCCATTTTCAGAACAGTTCACAAGTTTCTTCATCTTAACGAGATTATTTAAACAAATTCGTCTCAGCTTTAATTTCTTAGCTTTAACGTTGTCTCTCTTATGCTACATTTCATATTGTGTTTGTAAAGAGACCGCTAAGAAATTCATTTGAAGTATTCATAGAATACATGTTCAAAGGGCATTTCTTGTGTAGTGGCAGTTGTCGTGAAATCCACCGCAATAACAGTGTGCGAATGTCAAATAAAGAATTTCTTAGAAGAAGCCCATAAATAAACTCAATAATCTCGCTTGACTCGTTAAAGTGCTTAAATTATGTTTACATTACCGTTTATGTTTAAATAAATATACAATGGCATAGCTTGGTTTTTATAAAAATGTTAATTTAATATCTGTTAGTAGCAAAGCTGCCAAAAGATTTATAATACAAACACTCCTATTTTTCCGGTATCAAGATTAGGTATCTGTGTTATTTAAAGAAAACCCGAAAGATCTCTTACGCACTGGCCGTAACCTCGCCTCGCCGCAAAATATTGTTCAGATAAGAGAAGATATTGTTCGCTTTCAGAGATATTGCAGACTTGGATTGGACATAACCTGAGTTTATTGTACTAAATGTACACAGGTAAGACTCCTGCAAAAAGGTTTTCCTATTTCAAGGCTACTAGCAAAAACGATAATAATTTAGGGGAGGGACTGAGTTTTTCTTCGAATTGCTTTTTAAGATCAAGTCATTCAGAACAGGCATTTTTTTACGTTTAATGTATGGCAGAAATATAGTCATCATTTAAATGTAAAAATCCAGCAATATTCAATGATAATGACGCAAATACTAAAGTTACGAATACTATATTTAGTTAACTAACTAAATCTCTGCTTGTAAGCGGCTACAACGGGCCACATTCTTGCATCAGTCAGTAATGATAGTAAAATTTAATTTATTTAACTTCATCATCGTCAACCCGACGCCTCTCCCGGTTGCATCTTTAGCCAGTGCCTCGAAGCCCAGGGTGTGCTACGACTTTGATCCTGAATTGACAAGACTGGTGATTATAAAGGAGCGACTGTCGTCTTACCCTGTAACCTAAGGGTTAAGGAGGTAAGACGACAGTCGCTCCTTAGAGAGAGAGAGAGAAAGAGATTCCCTAGAGACTTGACAAGGGAAACCAGAACTGTTGGATTATAGTCGGGACCAACCGAATAACGTGCCTTCCGAAGTACGGACTCATCATTCTTATCGGACAATCAGGTGACTCAAGCTGGCAATGTCCTAACCAAACTTTTGACGACCCGCTTGGTCTAATTAGTCCAGGAATTTTAGATTTTATCTGCGGAATAATTCCTAGTGAGCTGAATTTTTGTATACACCTTTATTATGATATTGTAATGATAATGTGAAAAATCGACATTGATATCGTGCCGGCTAAAAAAGTTATAGGGGTCCAAACATCACGAAAATCAGTTTTTCGCAAATATCTCGCGATCTATTGCTCAAAGGTCAATGATGGTTTCATAAAAGTTGTTTGTCGTAAAATTGTCTACAAAAAAGGTCTCTTGCATTTTTCTGTAGAATTAACCGTTTTTGAAATAGAGACTAGAATACACTCACATATGGTATTGTATACCGTACGCCGCATACCAAGGCATATACCCTATTGTTTGTTTTTTTCCCTTTTTTGTTTGTGTGTTTTTGTTAGTATGATGATCTACATATAGAAATATAAAGGACTTGTGTGTATTGACTGTGTGTGGACTTGTGTGAATAACTTTTTTAGCCGGCACGATATCAATGTCGATTTTTCACATCATCATTACAATATCATAATAAAAGTGTATACAAAAATTCAGCTCACTAGGAATTATTCCGCAGATCGTGGATCAAAATTGTTAAAATTACTGGACTAAATGGTCAAGATGTTGCCTATTACGCAAGAGGTCGCGGGTTCGATCCCCGTACAGGACAAACATTTGTGTGCATGAACATGTCTGTTTGTCCTGGTCTGGGTGTTATATGTTTATATTTAAGTATATTTGTAATACCACAGTTGATTCTGATTTCTGTAACACAGGTGCTAAAGCTACTTATCACGGGGTCAGATCAATGTATGTGATGTTGTGAAATATTTATAAGTATCGTAAGTGTTCCCGCTGTATTTGTATTGTAACCACGACCTCCTCCTTTGATCACAGCGCTTTAACCACTACACTACACGAACTTATATGAACTACCTATGTTCAGGTTACTTAAGTTATATTTTGCTTATTAGCGCCTCCTACATATAACATGTTAACAAACAGTATGAAATATATGTTTTAATAAGATGTAAATGCGTATACTAAATAAACCCCTTTCATTACATATTGGTTAAAATGAGAATTTCAGAGAGCTTTAATCACTTTCAAGAAATCAAGCGCTCAATTTACACATTGCGTAGACATTCATAATTCGCCCAAATTCTTGGGCCAGAAACTTACGTTACCAATTTCACAGACCTTGCTATATTTGGTATCGTAACTTGAGTATTATAAGGTAGTAAGCAGCTTTATTTTTTGCAAACATGAAACAGTGACGGTACCTCTTATAACAAATGTAATTATCGTTTTGTTACCTACCAGATAAAAGAGAACAATACTAACAACGAGTATTGATATATCCAATCCAAATATTTGATAAGCCATTCGTCGCAAAAGGGTGACTTTTTTGATTAAAGGGTATAAAGGGGCACCTCGTGTAAAGATTGTCTAATATGCGTTTTTAACTCCTTATCCTAGCCGTTTTGGGTTTACAGCGATCATTCTTATGTCACCCATAAGATGAATGTAGTTGAAAGAAGATGGGGAGGAAGCTCTAATAAATGTAGTTTTCATTACGTGTAAGTAATAAATAATGTTCCCCTTTTAACTAGGATTTCCTTAGCAGCTTACTTTATCCTGAGGAACGAGTTTCCTCACGAATTTCTAATGAGCTCTAACTTTCGCAAACATGCCAAAGGAATGGTTAGTTAAGCAATATTATCTAACGGCGAAAATGCTAACGCGATCGTAAAATATACACTAGGTTTATGCTTTAAATTGGATACATATACCAAAAACAGCAAACAAACTTTTTCACTGCAAATGCACGTAGATACATGTTTT
This sequence comes from Nomophila noctuella, assembly GCA_958496325.1. Taxonomy (NCBI): domain Eukaryota; kingdom Metazoa; phylum Arthropoda; class Insecta; order Lepidoptera; family Crambidae; genus Nomophila; species Nomophila noctuella. Next base: position 4,894,469 of record OY292490.1, on the reverse strand, counting down.
TTAAATTAATGTTAACTTTTTCTGTATAAGTGGGAGCAAATAAGCAAAAAACTAATTGGTGAAGAGAGGTAACATATGGACATATAACCAATTATTTATATGTGTATATGGTGCTTGAAAGCTCATAGTTTCAAACCTCTACAAAATTGTATCAAGATATTTGGTTTACGTATAATTAACATAGATCTGTGTTAATTAGTACACGGACTATAATAAAGAGGAAATATGTAGATAGGTAGGTACTATTTATACTTTTATGTAATATGAAATAGTTAAAGCAATAAATTATTATATTTTGCTACAATTGTTTGGGGTAAAAGCATTTTGTTCATAAATAATTACACTTTGAAATGCAAAGTAGGTATTCCTTTTGGATTCCAAGGAATTGTGGAAAAATCTCAACTACTTTCGCCAAAACCTCAAGTATTTACCAAGCCATTAGTACAATAAAGTGTCCTTATAACAATGAATAAATCTGGCAGTTTTTTTTCTTTGAATTTCTATTCTTTTCTTACTGCTACTAAATGTTTCAGCAGTGTGCCCTTACATTGTTCAAGAGAAAAGATACATGAGAACAATGTACATAAATTTCCATCAGAACACTCCTTTAAATAATAATAATATAATGCAACGCGAAAGTCTAAAATCTTACACTCCTTTAAAGTCGGTTAAAACTGTTTAGGTACTGCATGTCCTGGGGTATCCGAGTCGCCCCCATATATGTTCCGAGATTTTATAGTTATCGAGTTATGATTTTCTTCCCGAAGTTTTGGGAAAGCTATTTTTTTTTAAAAAAAAGCTTATAGAAGAAAAACTTTTCAGATGGGGCCCAAAATATTTTTTGTGTCGTCAATTAACCGGCCACCCTGTTTATATTATGTTTAAAATAAATAGTGATGTACGAGTATATGTCTTGTGATCATTTCAGTATTCTCATGAATTTACCAATACTTAAAAAAAATCAAGGGTTTCAATTTCTGTTTCTCAGACAACCTCTAGTGATCCGAATTTTACATACGAGTATGTACATACGCAGTAGGTACACCTACATATTTCTGAGAAGATATTCTCGATCATTAAACCTTAAACGCTGCTGGAATACAATAGGTACTTCACTCTTATACTCAATAAATATTTTTCAGAAACAAAACATTATTTTCATTATCATGATTAAAGAATAAATCGTTTCAAATACCACTTTGTTTTTCAAGGGCCTTAATATAATATAAAATCCCTCACAAATTCAACATCGATTTTAGACGGTCGAAAAAGTTAAATCATGCTTTCGTTTTTTTATCTAAATGTTTATTCTGTTACAAGCGGGGCCGCCCGCGACTCCATCCTCGTGGAATTTAGTTTTTGCACACATAGAGTTATATTATTATTTATTTATAAAATCTTAAAAACTATCTTTACAGGTTTTAATTATATGTTGCTTAAAGCCTTCCTCGGCTAATGGACTATCAAACGCAAAAATAAATTGTTCAATTCGAACCAGTAGTTCCTGAGATTATCACAAACAAACAAACTCTTCAGGTTTATTAGAAAAGTATAAATACAACTATTTGGTACCATCATAGATGATGGTTTGGGGAGTAAATACCGTCTAATTGTTTAAGTTATTTAGAGTGGGCATTGCCGTAGTAATAATTTTCTCAGGCAGCCCGGCCCACACAAAACAAGTGTGTTTTATACCGGCATCGCTATTTAAACGTTTTTTTGAGGTTTAAATGTCTTTATTTGTAGATACCATTGTAAAGTTACTTTTTATGTTAGCGGGAGACAAACGAGCTAGGCGGTCACGTGGTGGTAAGTGGTCACCGCCGCCATTTAATATCAACAGATCCAAAAGGGTCGCTGATGCGTTAACTGCCTCTAAAACCATATACCTTTTTAGGGTTCCGTATCCAAATGCCAAAAACGGAACCCTTATAGATTCGTCATGTCTGTCTGTCTGTCCGCCAGTCTGTCACAGCCACTTTTTTCCAAAACTATAAGTACTATACAGAGGTGGAGATACTTTAGTGAGTTGCTCATTCGTGTGGGAATGACACTTAGCTCTACCCCTCTTAAATCTGAAAACGTGAGTCTAAAAGATATCCTTAAACATAGACACGGCACGATCATTGATGGTCTTAATGTATGATTCAGGATTTTTACCCTAATGTAAATTAAGAGCGATTCTGAATAACACAGTCTAACTAACGGGCTACCGCGCTGGCGTGAAGCCAACTTTTCCAGTTAAATATATGATAAGTATTTTAATAAAATGCCGCGCATACTGTCGATTATGTAGCTTGCTGAGCAATATAAAGACATCGTCGTGTGTAGGTACAAAGATTTTGTAGATTTTTAGATATTATTACTTCCCATTTATTTATTAATGTGGTCTTGTCCAGATTTTAAATTACAATTTATGTTTTTATTTTTATGGCAGAGGCGGCAAACGAACAAGCGGGTCGCCTGATGGTAAGCAATCACCGCCGCCCATGGACATCCGCGACACCAGTATCGTTGATGTGTTGCCGGCTTTTTAAAGGGAGTGGGCCTCCAGCATACTCACAAACCAGACGAAACACAATAGTAGATACTATTATTTCACGCTGATGTTATTTGAGAGGGTGGTACTTACCCGGACGAGCCGGCCCATTCGTGCTGTGAAACAGCATGGGTCCACCACTACAAAAAGTACTGTCGAAAAGGTAAAAGGTATGTCGCACTACTTTTGTCATCAATCTTGAATTTTATACTTATTTGATTTAAAAAGATACAAATATTTAGTTATTATGATTTATTGAAGAGTTAAAGAGAAAGTGTTTAAGGATTCCATGTTCTATGAGGTGGTACTTTCCAGAAAATATTTAAAGTGCAGACGAGATCTCTTTTCTCGTAATTGTTAATCGTGGGCGTGATCTCATAAGTGTCTGTTCAGAGTTCATCTCAATGTGCTGTTGACCTTTCAAACACTTTAACAAGTGCCAGCATTGTTGCAGAAACTAAATAACTGTATAAATTAATTTTAACATTTAATTCTCCTTAACTTCAACATTTATCCTAGCTATGAATATATGGAACAAATTGAAGATAGCTAGCGGGAGTCGAACCAGCGACTCTCGGTTTTGTAGTCAGGATGACTTACCATTAGACCAGTTTACAGCGTACACTACCTACGTACTTAAAAACTACGTAATTACACATTACTAAAGTCCAAAGATTTGATGATACTTACAATTCGTTAAGCTTTCTCTTATCATATCAACATTTGTTTTAAAAATAATAAACATATAATGTAAACATATAATATTCGATACTAGCGGCCGCCAGCGACTCCGTCCGCGTGGATTTCGATTTCCAATATCCTATGTGTTATTCTGATGTATAAGCTATATTGTGGTAAAGTTTCATTCAAATCCATTCAGTATTTTTTACGTGAAAGAGTAACAAACATCCATGCATACAAACTTTCGCCTTTATAATAGTAGTAGGATGTGTAAATTGGCATCTATCAAATTACTATGAATTTCAGGACAGGTACTTAATTTATGTGTATAAAAGAAATTGACAAGACATAGAAGTTCCATTTTTACAAAGGTTTCCCACATTTTTATATTGTAGGGACTGAAACACATAAATTTATTTAAATGAGTCTATATTTTCTCCAAGCAAGCGAATGTCAAAGTTTATTTCTGAAAGTTCCACCACGCACCACTCGGGAGGATCATATTATAAAAGTTTTTGAATCTTTCCAGTCGAATAAAATGTGATTTTGATGCCTTAGAATAAAATCATTGCTATTCAAAATAATATGAGTATCAGTATCCTATTCAATATTGCCACGCGGCCATATTTAATGCATTCTATAACATACATAATTATTAATGCAGTTTACGCTTAAAAATGAGTTTCTTGAAGCTTTTACTAGTGTCCCGCAAAGTACAATTCCACATTAAGATAAAAAGAGCCCTTGCCCTCTTTTTTTATATTTTTTTTATAAATATGGTGTTGTATGGGATTCTAGTATTATTTTTGTTGTGTTGTAATTAATTTTAAGAAAAATGCGCCATATATATCTTTATTTGCAATACCCAAGCAGGGTAAATATTGGAATAATTACGATACGGCAATGACGAAACGTTCTGCTCTTGTTTAATTTTTAACCGACTTCAAAAAAGGAGGAGGTTCTCAATTCGTCTGTATGTATAATATTTTTTTTCATACCATACGCACACTCAACCATTGTACAATTTTTTTTGTTCGAAAACGGTACAGAGCGCTCACGGTTTTATTCCGACTTTTTTATTGAGCAGCGGATTCTAACCTGTGAGAATCTCGGGAATATTTTTATCTCTTTTAAAATGTTGATGTGACTTTAACATTACAAAGCATTCGTTAGATCTCCGACAAACAAGATAGTAATTATTTTTACTATGCTGCGAGTTTTAAGATGCATTAATTAAAAGTCATAAAACTATGTATAAAAGCAAATAAACAAAAATAAATAGAGGATGTTCCTCTTAGGGAAAATGTTCTTGTAAGTTTGCGGTAGTACCTCTGAGAAATATAATAGGTACCTATACTATCCGCATTAAATTATACTAATTCAATAATTGAGCCATTAAAGCATATTCGATAAAAAGAAACAAATCATTTTTCTTTTTTCTTCTTTATAATATTATCAGGGCAACGTTAGCCACGAGTAATATAAAACTTTTGGAAGTCAGGGCTGTGTTGATTGTATCACTTGGGAATGTTAATGAGCGGCATTAAAAGCAATGTTTATGATTTTATTAATTTATATTCTCCACTTTATTTCGCGTCTTTTCTTCTAACCTTAATGGCCTTGATAATAATATTCGTGTATGCCGAAACTTTAGGTGGTTCAAGGCGTTTCACTTGTTCTCATTTTTTCTCAGTGTCTGCCGAAGAGGCCCTAGATTACTGATCCTTTGTTTTTCAAATTATTGGACTTAAAAATGAAAGGAAGACGTTATTAATTTGACTAAAACATTTTTTCCACCATCTTTGTAACGAAAACATGATTTCAAATGATGAAAGCCTTTGCCCTGCAGTGGGACATTAATAGGCTGATAGTTTAAAAGGTAGTTTATATTTTTTACTGAGAGCTTTTTGTTACGATACTGATTTTGAATTGTGTGTGATCAGACCTACAATTTTAAGTTGTTTATATCCAAAAGAGAATGTCACTCGTTATTTTTAAAAGTTTATTCAATAAATATCTTAATTGTAAACTAAACCAAATTGACAGACGGTCGGGCCAGCCATATCCTTGACATTATTACTCTAAGGAAGATTGGGAATTTATTTTCAGAAAAATGTGACCTTTCTCGAGTTGGTGTTAACAGTAATGAAATGTCCTACCTAAAAAGACATCATAAAAACTTAGATTAGATTTATTTTAAATTGGGTACCCCTGTTACACTGCCACTCTGGAAGAGTAACTGGAAGTGACGATTAAAAAATAGTACCTACTTGTTCTTGTCGTAGATTTTATGATTAAATTATTATTTTTAACTACAAACCAATATTTTAGCTGTTGTTATTTATAAATATAATAAGCACATCGTAAAACGTGGTAAAATCATTAATTTTATATTATCCATCAGTATTTTCATTACAATCAGCTTTGTCAAGGCTAAATAAAATATGGTAGGTATTCCAAAACGCCTGTCACTGGGGGCCCTCAGTAATTCAATTTGTTCGGCTAGATAAGGTTACGGTTCAACGTTGGGGGCTTAAGGATTGTTAGGTTTTGCTTTTGGAGGTTCTGTAGGCTGCCCCTGTTGAGTCACATCTGCTGCGATCCACCATACTTCGGGAGCTGCTACCTTTTAAAAAGTCCTGCAAACAAATATGCTCTTTTATTATTTTTAACATACATGCACAAAACATCTGAGTTTAGTGACTCGGCTCCATTATTTTTTTTGGATTTATTCTAGAGTCTTGCCGATTGCATTCTTCGATTCGAATTAGATTTTAAAGTTAAAGTGTTTGTTATTATTTATTTCCGGTTAATTTAAGTTCAATTTTCCTCGTAGCTCGCAGAGCACGTAAAGTCCTGCCCTGCACCTTATCTTTTGCGTCTGTGTCAGATTTCTGTTCCATCGTAAAGGATTGGCCGCAGTAGCCGAAACTCTTCTAGGGGAATTGCCGCGTCTCCGCAATAATTCACAGCGAAGATAAAAACTGTTTTCCAAATTCGGAAGTACGAGTAGAATTATTCCGTAGCTTTATTAATTGACTTCTTAAAGGTACATGTCGGAAACCTACCAGAATAATGTATTTAGTATGCATCAGCAGTTATCTTATTCGTCAAGTGGAAATTTAAATGTTCATTGGTTGTAAATGTCTATCTCTTTATGTCCATAGACGGGATAAAATTCAAATATTGAAACGGGTTCAGATTTACAATCTTGATAGATCCGAGGGCGAGTCAAATACAGGCGAAGGATAGGAAACGCCTTCTACATAATGCACGGATGGGATTTATTTCAAACTTAAGTGAAGGTTCGTGACATAAAGAACAGTGTGAATGGATTTGCTAATATCTTGGGACCTTTTTTCGTAGTGCGTACCTCGAATGCCTTTTTTTTTATGGAGGGGAATGCATTGGCGCACCTTGTCGCCGCGGGCTAGCTAAGCCCGCGACTGTGTGTGGGGCTCGGGCGCACAAAATAAGCGCCCACTACCCACTAAACCCCTCCAGTTTCCCCTTTTGCTCGCATCAGGACGGGTCGCTGCCAGCCTCCAAGTGGGCGGCTTATTACCTTGAATGCCTGGTGAAACTTATGCGACATTAGGCTGTAGAGGATAGGGTTCACGACCGCTGACAAGTAGCTGCTATAGCACAAGAAGTTCACTATCCTCCAGATCTGTGAAAATAATAGAGATTTTCGTATTCTTGTTGGAATTTTGATATTAATTAAGTATGTTCGGCGGGAATACAATTTAATTTAACGAAATATTATTTTATATGAGGCACGTTTTAGTTACCAACATAGTTTAATATTTCTCTTAGTATGTAACTTATTAATAAATAACGATCCGCGTGCTCGTTACCCATTAGATAACAGATTTTACAAGATTAGGTACATACGCCAAGCTTTACCAAACTATAACATGTACATCGCGTTAAGTCTCGTTAAGTCATATTTTAAGAATCTGACATACCTGCCACAGAAATACAAATGATTGCTTTTTAATATTCGTAGGCACTTACGTGGTAGTAATCTTCGTAGGTGTAGCCGGGGTGGATGATCATGATGCGCAGCAGGCAGTATGGCGACCAGCAAAAGAAGAATGAAGCTGCCACTGCGGCTGAAATGACATGGTACATTGGTATCTATACAAATATTATAAAGAGGAAAGGTTTGATTTTTTGTTTGTTTGTTTGTTTGTATGAATTGAATAGGCTCCGAAACTACTTGGCAGATTTGAAAAATTCTTTCACTGTTGGAAAGCTACATTCACCCAGAGTAACATAGGCTATATTTTATCCCGGTACGGGAAGTAGTTCCCCCGGGACGTGGGTGAAACCGCGTGACGGGCCGCTAGTTTTATATATTGGTATAACAACTAGTTTATATGCAAGTAAGTATGTAACACATACCCGTTTGGGTGATTTTGATTAAAATTAATAGGTATGCTTGGTGGGAAGAGTTGGGAAAGTGACAAAAAAAATGTTCTGACACTTTATAGAAAAACCTTTGACGATCCGCTTATCGTAATGGCCAAGATGTTGCCTATTATATTTACAAATGGTTGCGGGTTCGATTCCCGCACAGGACAAACATTATTTGTGCATGAACATGTCCTGGTCTGGGTGTAATTTGTTATGTATCTATTTAAGTATATTTGTAATACCACCGTCGTTTCTGATGTCTGTAACACTAGTGCTTATGCTACTTAAAACGGAGTCACATCAATGTAGGGTAAGTTCGCCGGTTCGCGTCCATCGCCCGGTTCGCGTCCACTTTTTTTTTAAATCCTCGAAAATAAGTAAACTGCTACATCAATCAAAGGAAAAATCATTACCCCTTGTACCTGTATGTTTAATAGGCTAGCACATATAAACAAAAGGTCCGTACGTCAAACCAAAATAAAATGAAAAAGTAATTTGTCCTTGCTGTTCAACGAAAAGTGCGCGAACGCGGGATTTTAAGAAAAAAAATAGTGTGCTGCGGCGCGTTCGATGGTAAGTATTTTATTGTTTCATATGTATTTTGGGAAACTTAAATATTTTTAAACTTTTATATTGAAAAGAGGAATAATATTAATATATTTAAAATATTTTTTAAAATTTCCACTTTGCGTCCGGGTGGACGCATACTATAAACATAATAGACCAAATTGCGTCCACTATGTAAGTATTTTTGTTTAAAACAATTGACTTTCTTGTACAAATAGTTTAAATGCTTACATTCTTAAATGAAAAGTGAATATAATTTCTTAACCACTTTTTTTGCCTTCTTTTTGATTTTCTGGCAGTTACCGCGACGTTGGTTCTTTGGTGTCCTTAGACGACGAAAGAATTCTCCCATTGGAAGATATTGCATCAAACCAATATTAAGTGATGAAAGGAAACTCTCGCGAAGGAACTTTCTCCAGAAATTCCTTTGACTTCATCATCAGCACCAACTGTATCGCTGCCATCTTTTATACCCTCAGAGTCTTTATTACAACCATTTTCAGCCACTACATAAAAAGGAACCACTGATTGATTTAAACACCACCTGATGCTGACCAGCTGACATGTATTTTTTAACAATGCCGGAAAAGATAATCCCAGTACTCCAGCAACCATACCTTCTGCTGCATGAAGAAAGTAGGTATTAGGAAAGAAAAGCAGGAAGCGCATTATTATTAACCAATACTGATCTTAGATTAAAATTAGGTTTCGTCCATTGCTGTGGAAGGGTGGAGGGGGTCCTTAAAAAAAATCACGCAATTTCACAAGGGGGGAGGGGGCGTAGTAATATATTATGTTTATTTTGTTTCCGGCAAATATGTTGTGATGTGAAGACATTAATAATAGAATTATGTTCATCTAGTGTTGTAGCATGAGGAGGGGGGGGGGTCTTAAAGCTCATGTATCACCAAGGGGGAGGGGTGTCAAAAATGGCCTAAAAATACATCACATAATAAATGGACGGCCCCTTAACATACATAGTTATCTAATCTTAAGTTCATTCATTGTTGAGAATTAATTATTTAAAATGATTACAATGTTAATTTTTAATTAAAATTTATATTCTTAAATAAAGACACTGATAGAATACAATCTTTCTTTTAATTTTTATTCATATCACCTCTATAATCCTTTACTAAACTGGTGGACGCAAACTGGTCCATGGGTGGACGCAATCTGGATTTTCGTGGACGCAAACTGGGAAAACACTAAATTCCGATATTTTAATTTTTTTCTAATAAATACAAAGTGTTTTAAGCAAATTTGAAAGTTAATCTTAAAATAGACTATATAGTGAACTTATTAAATAATTTTGAGATAGATACTAGTGCTGGGTTATTTTTATTTTCGCCGTCAAACTTGGGAACTGCACTAAATGGACGCAAACAGGCGAAATGACCCTATGTGATGTTGTAAAATATTTATTTACATACATTTTTTGAAATAATTTATTTAATAACAACTTCCGCATTGCTCATTAATTTTTTTAAACTTAAAAAGTTGGTAGGCAATCAAAAGTTCATGAATGAGGAACCAATTGGAAATAACTTATGCTCCAGACTACGCCTTTACCACTTAAAAGGGATTTTCAATCAACTCCCAATTTATAGATAAAATTTCTTTCAGCTGAAATATTAATTTTCGCTGATAAATCTTTACTGCCCACGTGCATGTTAGGCAAAATTTTGAAGAGGTATGTTATTGTTTTAGCAATACCTACAAGATATTGAAGTGGTTTAGTGTTGTTGTTTCAACAACATGTTAAAATTGTAGTCTTTTTGTACTCACCTAACATCTTCACTGCTTTATCTCTGTTCTGTTTTCCGCTGACGACTGGGCTGCTCCTCAGTATTTTACTACTAGTAGACTTTAGCTTTAGAGCAATGAGCACATAAAGAACGAATATAATCGTCATGGGTATGACGTAAAACACGATCTGCTCAACAGCGGCTAATACCTTTAAGGGATCCGCTACCGTGTAATAACAATAAACATATTTCTTTCTTTCCAACAGGTCAATGTAAAACAAATCAGGGATACAGAAGGAAATAGAAATGACCCATATGACACTGATGATTTTGAAGACGCGAGATTTCAGCAGGAGTTTTTGCCGCAAGAAGGGATTGGAGACCACGAGGTATCTCTCGACGGTGAAGGCGGCGATGGTGAGTGCGCTGCAGTTGCACAGACAATCGAAAAGGAAGAAGTGAAGGCGACACCCCACTTCGCCCAGAGGATACATATCTGGTATCCAGATAATGTAGATTTCCATTGGAACGAAAAGAGCAAAGAGCAAGTCTGTAATCGCAAGGTTAAAGAGGTAGCAGTTAGTAGGCGTCCTCATAGTCCGGTCCCGAGCTATAACGGCGCATGTGCAAACATTGCCCACTATGTTCAGGATCATGAATATCGCCAGGAACGTACTAGTGACCATTTTGACAGAAACTGCGTCGTCAAGTGCGTTTCCATCGTCGTAAAACGCCATACCGATGGGACCGAAAAATGAAAAGGAGTTGTTTCCTAATGTTGACAGTGTCATCTCGGTTATCTGTAAAATAAAATCAACATTTTAAATAAAGTTCACTCTTAGCTTTTAAATTCGATAACCAAATCAATTATTCGCTACCATTGCAATATCATAGTAAAATACATTAACTACGTTCACAACAAACTTTTCGCAGGAAGACCTTGAGAAATAACATACAAAAGAGGCAATATCACATCATTTTTTGAAGATAATTCCGCTAAAAGCTGCAGTGCCGTCCACCCTCTTATCCGTCTTGAAAAATAATTCCACTTGACCTTGTGTAATGGACCGGGTATTTCCATTCCGTTATGGAATGGACTTTTCTTAAATCACAAAATCCACTGATTTGTTTCGGAGATAAGTTCTCAACCTTTTTTTGCTATTATTTCGATTTAGGAAAAATGACAAAAATCCTTGGAAATTAAAGAATGAATATTTAGATTAAGACAGACTTTATGACTAAATTGTTTCACCAGAATATTTTACTAAATATGATCCTTAATAATTTATTATCCAGTTTTACTGTCGAGGTGGAATCGGAGGGACACAATAAATATGGAAATGATAATTCCAAACAATGGGCGACAACATTGGTGGCACACCGTAATAAAGTAAAATGATTAAGTGAGTAACTAGTTACTACAAAGAGAGTGTGAATAGAAGATAAAATAAACCTCACCTTTTACACTCTGGAGTGAACGATAAACTGTCCGGCCGCGACGCAGAGACTGATCAACAACTTTTCTTTCTAAAGACCCTGAATTTCTACATACAGGCTGCTTATTTTCATATCTTAGCTACTTAAATTACTATGTGTACCATTCGATCTTTTTTCAATTCATTACAGTTTATAACGTCAATATTGTCACCGCAGTGAAGTATGACTTCGTAACTGTTGTGTTATGTTTCTGCTGGTGAGTAAGGTTGCAAGAGCTCAGTTGGGGAGGGTATGGGGTTAAGGCCAGCAACACATCAAGGATACCTCTGGTGTCGCGGATGTCCATGGGCGGCGGTGATTGCTTACCATCAGGCGACCCGCTAGCTCGTTTGCCGCCTCTGACATAAACAAAAAATATTGTCACTGTAATTTCCGTTGGTCTAGCGACGAGCCCGTTGGTCTAGTTGTTTCATTTGTACTCAAGTCATGGATATTTATTTAAGTATGTCTATCCGTTCCCTTGCTTCCATATTACAAGCTTCGAGATAAGGTTGGAGCTAGGCAGTCGACGTGTTAGGCCAAGGTATTTATTTACATATTTAATTTAGTTTGGGTTCACTTTAACATTTGTGCTAGTTGCACTTAAAGCCAACAAATTGTTTAAGAATTAAGATTGATTGAGAAAGTTTGGGAATCATGGATAAGTCTGTTGTCAGTACAAAAACTTTTTATTCTTCTAAGGCCAAGGCTTAAGCAATATGATTTTTTTATGAAAATGGTCTTTCTCGTAATAGTTTCTCGAAACACTTTTCACGTGTCATATAATTTCTTCTCCCTAGAGATCAATTCTGTATTGCTATTATTTTACAGAGAATTAAGGCTCTGCTCGTAAAATTATGTATAGACACAAAAAAGCAGTTTTCTAAATTAATTGCCTATCAAACAACCTTTATGTCCACCAATTAATTTAAAGAACTATTAGTTTAGATAGAAATAGTTGAAAATACATTTTGTTGAAAATGTATTTTGTTAAATGTACCTAGATTCACGATGTTTCTAATGCTTCTATGATTTCTTAAATTGATGTATCATTTCAAGCTCTGAATTAAGGTGTGGGAGTTATTAAATTTAATATTTAAAATGAAACCTCAGGCGTTTATTCACTACAGTTAGAACCCGTCTAAATTTTAAATAATCAACATTTTACAGTAAATTGCAAGTTTTATAGCATTCGTTTGCTCCCATAAAACGTAAGTAGATATATATTTTCGTCTCTGTTCAAAAAGTAACATTATCCCATGGTATTCCGAACACCCTGGATGCATAAGTAATTGACTGTAACCACACAAGTGCCGCAAATTGATAGCAAACACACTTGGCAGTCATGTATTCAGTCACCCCTAATGGAAATTACTAACCAGTAGGTATCTCTTATGGCCTCATATTATATGACATACAAATTAAGCTTTTTATTTCGTACGTATTCAAGTTGTTTATTTTTCACATTTTCTTCTTTTGTCTATCCGTATGGAATTTATGTACTGTCATCTGCAAATATCCGTAATACGAGGGCTTCATTTCAAAATAAATACATGAACCAGTTTGGCCTGGACCCCGGGGTTTCCTGTTAAAAGATTAATACAAATCACAATTGCATTTCGATGGAAATCGAATTTACCCTACTTTAATCCAACGTTTGAACTAATTCGTTAAACTAGGACATGTATGTATTGTTTTATAACTATTTTACCGAAAATTAAATGACGGTCCGTTGGTCTAGTGGTCAGAGACCCTGGCTACAAAACCGAGGGTTGCGTGGTTCGAATTCCGCTAGGGGCAAAAGTTTGTGTGATGATCATCGGCATTTGAACTCGAGTTATGGATGTTTATAAAAGTATTTAATAAGGTATATCTATCCGTTCCCATAGAGCCCCCAGGCTTCCATAGAGCTTAGTTTGGGGCTATGCAATTAGTGTGTTAGTCCAAAAGTATTTATTTATTTTTGTTTATTAATTACAAAAGTGAATCCTTTTACACGTGTTAAGCTAGATTTTCTCTTCTCAAGGCACCCTTTAATTAAAACCTTTACAAATTACGTAATTTTGAAGATAATTTAAAATAAATTAATTACAATCCACGATGGGGGATTTGACCCACATTTAATAATTTGGTTTCAAGCACATAATAAGGTCAACGAATTATTTTAATAAGGATTTAGCATTATTTTTATAACGGTGTAAATTAATTGGGTGTTAAAATAATCTTTTATGCACACAGTATGTGTAGAAATTAAAATAGACCAGCATCTTTAGGAGTTTTATTTAACAGCGAGTAAAGTTATAGCCAATTTTGCTTTATTCAAATAAATCCAACAAAGCCCGAATTGCCCAAAACGATCTGAATGATACAAATCTCTGAATAGTTTCAGATGATTCTGACAAGGAAATTATACTACAAAACATTTTGACAGGTATGTTTTTGGTATATTAATAATAGACTTCATTCTTTCTAATAATATGAAAATATAATATCATATATTTGTAAATATTGTAAAACTTCAAAATGCCTTTGCCCTAATATAAAAATATAATTCAAATACATGCAACACATTATTTCTACTATTAATATTTATTTTTAAACTATGGCCTTTATTATGTCACAGTATTAAAAATATCATCATTAGTAGTTATATAGTATTTTTATATTGAGTATTTATGAATAAAGTCATTTAATTCCGAAATCTGCTTAATGAGCCCGTCCTAATGATCTTTCTCCCCTATTGGAATCTCTTTTAAAGAGTAGTGGCTGCCATCACCCGACCTCTTCACTCTACTGAGAATGAGTTCATTTGACGCCGTTTTCAAGTCGTAAGCCCAGCCGATAGCCGCCATAGCATCGATGAACATTTTGGTAACATTAAGAGAGTAGTTTCCAAGCTCATCGGTTTTGTAGTCCCACGGAAACGTGTGATGATAGTTATGGAAGCCCTCGCCTAGTACAAGTACGGAGATAGTTTTGAGTTCCCCAGGGCCGATGTGTCTGTCGTAAGGTCGCATTCCCCACGTGTGGGAGACGGAGTTGACGAGGAAGGTGCCATGCAAGACGAGCACAAAACGTACAATCCCAGGGATGAAGAAAGCATTCTTTACGCTCTCACCCCACAGAGTCGGGATGTACGTTGGTAGTATGAAGCAGAATAGAGGCATTAGTATGTAATAATATCTGGAACGAAAGAACAGGATATTAATCTTTGATATAAAAATAACGCGTACAATTAGAGTTCAAACAGCCTGTTAATTACTTATTGATTTTCAAGCTCTATTAAAGTTACTTACATAATTTTAAGGAAATCGTGTATCACTACATAGTATAAAACAAAGTCGCTTTTTCTGTCATGTTGTCCCTATGAACGCTTAAATCTTTAAAACTACGCAACGGATTTTGATGCGGTTTTTTTAATAGATAGAGTAACTCATGAGGAAGGTTTTTATGTATAAATAGTGGACAAGTACCACGGGCGAAGCCGGGGCGGGCCGCTAGTAATTAATAAAATTTACCTATTCTGGAAGCTTAGTAGCGGGCTGTTGTATAAATCGCTGAAATCGACAGTATGGGCCAGCTCTAAGACTTTGGGGTGTTTCTTGACGAAGAGCCAACCGATGTGCGAGAAGAAGAAGCCACGGTGCGAGTTGTGAGGGTCAGCGTCTGTCTCCGAGTGCTTGTGGTGCATGCGGTGGTTGCGAGCCCAGGTTATCACAGACATCTACAAGCAAGCAAGCAACGAAACAATAAATTATGAGGAGAAATCCCAATCCGCTTATACATTCAGAATACCCCATAACACCTCGACCTACTGGTGTAAGAACCGAGACGTGGTCTCGAGATCATAGGTGCGATTCCCGGGACGGGTAAAATATGTCTCAGTTATTCCGAACGCAATCCAGACTTGTGATCACCAATCCGCAATTATTAAGCGTGGTGAAAGAGCCAAAACCCATCTTACCAACGAAAACATGATTTCAAATTATTGAAATCTTTGCACTGTTTTCTTTCTAAGCAAACCAAATAAATATGTATTTACAAAAAAAAAGCAATAAGCTTATAATTTCCTGCAGGGTAAAAATCCTGCACGAAACTAAAATAATCAATTAAGTCAAAGCAACACAATGTTAATTCAATCAGAACGATACGTACCTGTCCAGATATTGTATCAAAGATAACCAGCAGGAGTTGCAAAGGGAACGTAGCTTTATAGGATTTGTGCGACCATAGTCTATGTGCTCCAGCTGTAACACCGATTCCGGCAATGAGGTAAGTAAAAATAGCTGTAAATAGAAAAACAATTGGTAATTATAACTTTTGTTCATTGATTAAAATAATGGAGCAACAACTACATATATATTATATGTATATGTCTACGAGGGGTAAAGGTTAGTGGAATTACCACTCGAATCAGCCGCTCTTTTAGGGAAGTAACTCAATCCTACCGAAGATCACAGTGAAAGCACTTCATAACTGTTGAGTTATGTTTCTGCTGGTAAGTACCAGAGCTTAATTTGGGAGGGTATGCTTTTTAAATGCCATGCGTTGCCGCATCTCCGACCCATCGTATGTTAAATGTTAATGTCCATAGGAAACTTTCATTAATCCTTCATCATTCACATAAAAACAAATATAAACTTTTTAAACTTACCAAAAGCAGACGTAGCTAACTTGACTTTTCCGAAAATCCACAAATAAATTCCGTAAACAGCTAGGATGTGCAAAACAGTGAAATAGAAGACGCTTCGCCATACTATTCTCCACTTTATCTTCTCCATCGGTGGATGTGTCTTAGCAGTTTCTGACCAAGTATCAGACGCATCAGCACTATCAAGTTTTTGGAACATATCTGTTTCCGTACCTTGAGGCGGCATCTTTCTTCTGCAAACATATTAAGCCATGAAAGTTAGTTTAATTAGTAGCGCACTTTTTGTAATCAAAAGTCGTCTTTTTAAACCGAAACACACCTACGTAGTTCTAAACAATTTTATTTAAAAGATTCAAACGTACGTTTATCTGAAACAAAAGGTCCCCAAAGCCAATAATTAACTATGAAAAATATACGGAAATTTTTCAAATACGTAAATATTTGCTTAGAAGTATTATCACAAAATATTCCTTGTAAATGTAAGCTTTACACAGATGTCAGTGTAAATATAGTGTTAAATATGCCAAGACATCATAAGTTAATTTTAGACTTTGAGGATTGACGTGTAACCCCAAACTGCTGTAGGTTAAAAATATTACACTGACTTAAGCTAATACCAAGTAACAATATACTTACTTTTATATTGTTTTCGTAAATTAAATAATTTCCTCCTAACCGGTGTTAGGCGGTTTGGTGCGTGTCGGTACACGCAATAACAACTTATCATCATAATAAGTCTATAGAAATCTACCAATGGACATTAGGTAGATATATCTTCCCCAGACGTGGATTATGGCCAAAGTCACCAAGCTGCGAACTGAGCAGGACGGACGGGCGGCCACAGTATGGTGCACGATAAACCACATGGTACCTTGGCTACCCATTCCCCCGGAAAAACCCTTAGTTGCTTCTAACTACACACACCGGGCGATTGGGGAGATATGCTGGCACTACACAGCAATTACTATAATTACTGTGCAAGGGAATACGTAAGCATAGGTCACGGTGCTCTCCTTATTCCTTACCCTCGTATTCCTGAAGATCTGACTGTCGAAATCAGGCCTTACGTGCTTCTTGGGGCATGAAGAAACGCGTCTGCTTATATGCGATTTGGAGCTACAAGCTATTACACCATATTGCACCCAATATGCTCGTAAATAGAGATCAAGAGCATCGGTATTATAAAATTAATGACCTGAATGGCGGGTAGGTTGTCCCTGATCCAGGTGACAGTTGACGGTTCAAAGGAATCAACATTATTGCAAAGCTTTCAGAACCTTGCCTGCAAATTAAGTTTATTTTCGTATAATATGATACCTGTCGCAGGGATCATTTTGGCTAAAATGAACTAAGTATAAATACTGTAACATAATTGTAATATTAATTTCCTATCAAAAATAAAATACGTTTTTATACTAAAGGCATTTAAGGGTTTCAATATATTGACAATTTCTTCAACTTAATTATGCAAAAATATGTTAAATAGGCATTGTTGGTACATCATCACATGAAATGTTTTCTGACGGGAAAAAATAACGCAACGTCAAATTGTCAATAAGAAACTTATTGAAAAACAACTTGCAGACAAATATTATCGTCGTTACTTAGACGAAACTGATAGGGTTTCATGATAATAATAAAGTATTTATTTTCCGAGAAAGCGATCAAAAAGGTTCGTGACACTAAAAAGAGTATTTTCATGTGTGATTCAGCCGAGTAATATTTTCGTTATAGAATACTATAGAAGTTTTAACAATAACATAAAATAATAATAGCAGAATATTCAACAATTACCAAAATATCAGATACACATCTAAACAATAATTTATCTGGAACATAGTACACAGTAAAAACGCTTTTCTGCAGGAAAGACACGTTGAAGTTATTATTGCCTAATTGTTGAAATTTCAATGGCATTTCATTTATGTGTTTCTTTGTACGTTTGCTCAACCAGTCTGTCATGTGGTAATTTAACTCGTAAGAGGTGGAATCAACCGCTGTCCTATGAAAATCAACGATGTAAATAATTGTGTCTTTTAGCTTAGCTCCCACTGAATTAGAATGAAAAGAAAATTAGTGTACCAGATGCTAATAAAGTCGACGGATTTAATCGTAATTTAAATATTTATAAACAACTAGCGGTTGCACGAGGCTTCGTTCTCGTAGCCCCCCTCCTCCTCAACTGAGGAGGGGCGTGGCCGCATGGTCCCCGTAAAGGGGATCGTGTAGGATAGAGCTGCGGCGGAAAACCTCCGGGCTCCCGCAGCTCTGTCAGTTATCCTGACACGAGTGGGCGAGTTGCTGGTGTTTTGGTGGGTATGTCCCGAGGGAAGAGCCCCATACTACATGAGTGCCCAGGGCAGGGCCAACCGACCCCCGTCGGTCAGGTGTGCATAAGGGGGTCTCAACTATCGAGACCCACGTCCTCCCGGCAGCCTCTAGGCTGGGAGGGCGGCATTTCACCAGCGTGAAAAAAAAAGGCTTCGTCCTCGTGTATTCCAGATCCCATTTTTTAGCAATAAATGCTAAATTGTAAAATCTATGTCCTTTTTTAGGGTCTAAAGATTGTCTGTGCCAAATTTCATCAAAATCGGTTGAGAGGTTTAAGAGGGAAAGCGGAACAGACAGACAGAGTAACTTTCACATTGATATTATTAATAGGGATACAATAGCTACAAGTTTCATCTAATGCCTAACGCTCAGGCACAGCACGCAACTCCAATTTACACTTAGATTTGAATTATCTATTGCGGAGTCAGGTTCTACGGAGTAATGATGTCTTTGACCTTTGGGGACTGGTCGCTTGGAACGCACCAGTTCATAAACAAATAATAATTTAATTTGTTTGCTATTTGAAAATCAGTGACTAAAACCATTAAAAATAATTGTTAAAACATATGGCATTTGTAAAGAGCGACGAGAAGAATTAGCAAGTAACTCGACTCCTTGCCAACTCTTCTCGCAGTAACTGCCTTCCGAATTGGTGGTAGAGTCATCATTAAATAATTTAATAAGTCTTTCTATGAAACCAATTTTAATTAAGATTATTTTGAGTATAAGTTTGAGTTTAATCAGTATTGCTACAGTGAAAGAAAAGCATCGGCATCGTGAGAAAACCCTGCGCACAAAAAGAATGTTGGCTAGTTTGAAAAATGGAGAAGGTATATTAATGCCACTAGCTAATTCCAAATGAATCTCATTTAATTTATTTGATACAATGATCACAACTCTACATTGAGCGTGATTGTCATTTTTCAATTAGGAACCACAAGGAAAAGTTAAGGTTTGGTTTGCAATCTATAGCAATCATATGTACTTATATTATATAAAATGAAGTCTTAACTTTGTTTCTGTGTTTAGTTCAGGGGAAAGAGTTTTCACTATCCCCTAGCTACTGTTAATCAGGGGTGACAAAAAAAAGTTTGCTGTTTATCATCTCATTATATGAGCACGTTGGTAAGTTATATGTCCGAAAAGGGTAATAAAACAATGTTTTTCTAACTAAAGTAAAATAAGTTATATTTCATCAATAACATAAATTACTATCACAATATTTAAAACAATTGGTTCATGCTACATAAAATAATATTTGAAACAAGAAAATCCTAAGCCTTCAAGATTTAAATGAGGACGTTTACGTAAAAGTTACGGCACGGTGGAGAGATTTAGCGTCATAAATTATATTATATTATTTATGTCTACACATATCACAAAATGTTCAACAATCGTTTTTTTAGTAACAAACATATTAGTATCTAAGTTTCGATAGTTAAAAAAATAAATACAAACTATATATTTTCGAGGAATTAGAAACGACTAACATGTTTTCCTGAGGACGTTATATTACAACTATAGAAGCCCCAGGAATACCATACAGAATGGCACATTTCCCAGACCCCTAAATACCAATCACCTAAAAATTATACTTACATAAAAAATCAACAATTACTTACTACTTGGGAAATAAAGACACATCAATAAGTTAAGTTAGTGCTAGCTTATTTTCTTTGGATTTTAAACATCGGTATTTTTAACGTTAATTTTACAATAAAAAAATATTATTTCCCAAAGTTAATGAATTACATACAGATTATTTTCAACCCGTATTTTTTTCTTAAATTGGCGTTAATGATATTCTGTTGCTATAAATGAGCGCAAGGGTATTACGACCAAACGAATATTCAAAGGATAATTCGACGATACGAATAATCTTCCAATAGTCATACGTTACCTACTTAATACGAGTATGACTTTGCCACAATGGTAATTAGGAAAAGTTTTAAAATGTAGTTGCCAAATCGTAAGATTTACATGAATTGATTTGTTTGATAATTATTAAAATTAGTTGTCTTTCTATGCCGAAAATTATTCAGTCTTTTCCGGGTTGATTAAAGTTGTGCCATTTTTGTCCTCCTCAGGAATGGAGCTATCTCCCCAACCCCAGGCATGGTGGCTGCCGTCTCCTGTCCTCTTGACTCTCTTCTCAATGACGTCAGTGGAGACGGTTTTCAAGTCGTACGCCCAGCCTATGGCGGCCATAGTGTCGATGAATAATTTGGTGATGTTGAACGTGTAGTTGCCGAGTTCGGCCGCTTTGTAGTCCCACGGGAAAGTGTGGTGGTAGTTGTGGAAGCCTTCGCCGACGGCTGCAACGGAGACGAGTTTGATTTCGACCGGGTTGATGTGTCGGTCGTAGGGCTTGCTGCCCCAGAGATGGGCGGCGGAGTTGACCAGCCAGGTTCCGTTGAGGACGGCTACGTAGCGAAACACTGCGCAGACGAAGTAGCCGTTCCAGAGGCTCTCGCCCCAGAGCATGGGCACGACGGACGGCATGATGAAGCAGCACAGAGGCATGAGATACATGTAGTACCTGGAACAACACAACAAACATGCTTATTGGTTACATTCTTGGAAGAAATAAATTGTTCTTCACCTATTTTGGTAAGTCATCGCTCATTATATCAAGTTATCGTCATATGTTTTTAGTGATGTACTAAAAACCATGCTAGTCATATATTTTTTCGTGGTATCATAAATGAGTTAAAGTTAAAGAACAAATGAATAAACATCCTGCACGGCTTCTCTGTTGTCATTTAACCAGCCAACCAACCACAACGAATTGTTGAAATAGAAATTTAAAACCTACCTACCTATTCAAATAATATTATATAGCCGCGAAAAATATTCAAACTGAAATAACAATAACTAACTGAACACTAGATAATGTCAGTTCAGTTCAATTCAGTTGGAATAGCTGTTTTTACATAATAAATTAAACACAATACCATTTACAATCAGCAGGAACTGGGAATATATTTTAGTTTCCGACTAGTTTCTACCCCCTGAGGGTATTACCTTTGTAATATTAATGGTAGGTGTGTTTTGCGATAAGTTGCCATGATTAAAGCCGTTCCTCATGGAGAGTAGTTTTGAGCGGGATCTGTGATTTCTTAATATTTTGCTGCCTACGTGTTATTTAAAAGAGCGTTCAAAAATTATCCAGTCGGCAGTGTTCCGCTAAAAACCACGGCTAAAATCGGTAGCGGTTTTTAGCCGAGTTGCTTATTTTGCGACAAAAGCTTCTCAAGATTTGTTATTATTTTATTTAAAAAAGTAGAACTATGTATGCTAAGTAAACAGCTCAACATTTTCCAACTATTTATTACTATTTTAAAATACATTATTAAACAGGTATTTCAACTGAACCCCATGAAACTGTCGCAGAACATAGTTCTAATTTCAAATACTCCTAACAAATCAATAACCTCTTGACATAAGATATTAAAAAGTTATACTTCTTCTTTTTGTAAAGGAGATTAAAGGATTAAAGATTATACTACGACCCTTACACTAATAACAATGTTACAAAGACTATTAAGAGTATTGCTTGAACTGAAATTATTTGAATTGAATAACTTACTTCTTCTGGAACCTCAAAACGGGATCGCTGCGGAGATCGCTCATATCAATAGTGTGTCCCTTGGCCTTGATCTGCGGATGTTTCCTGACGAGCAGCCAGCCCACGTGAGAGAAGAAGAAGCCGCGTGTGGCGTTGTGGGGATCGGCATCTGTCTCCGAGTACTTGTGGTGCATGCGGTGGTCGCGGGCCCAGTCCACTACTGCGTCCTGAGGACAAAGTGGAAAGAAATTTAGATGAGATAAAAACACTCGGTAGCCATGGGGTAAGAGCGCCGCTTCACATGCGTGAGGTCGGCGGTTCAGGGCCAGTAGCCAAGATGCCACTTTGACGAATTCGCCATACGCTTTCGTCGCGACTTATATTGCCATCCCGCACGCGAACTATTTATGCGAGAAGAATGGAAATATAAGTCGCTACGAAAGCGTATGGCGAATTCGTCAAAGTGGCATCTTGGCTAGCCTAACAGATCTGCTCAGGCACGCACCTACGGATTATCAAAAATCTATGTGCGTAATTTCATACCAACTGTACGGTGAAGTAGAACACCGTAAGGAATTCTGAAAGTGGGTGAAATGGGGAAGGCAATGGCAAACCATTCCATTAAAATTGCTAAGAGAGTTGTTGTGTGTTTCATTTCATACAATGATCACGACCCCGGTAATGAGGAGTACGAATTAAGGATTAAGCAAATAAATGTGGGATTGATAGACAATGGTCTATGCGTTTGAGTTGATAATCTGTATGTTGATGTTGATAAATGACGAATGACTATAGCAAAATTACCAATGAGGGCACAGTATGCTCATGAACGAAGAGTGAAAGAGAGATGTAAGATGAGGATGAGGAAAATGTAAGACTAAAGACGTTTGTTTAAGTTTTATAGAGACGAATTAAGATTATATTTAACGGAATTCCCAGCTCTTCGAAATTCCTTTGGAAACTCTCAATCCACCATAAATAAAATGTAAGTTGCTGTGTAGTGCCGGTCTAGATAGAACTAACCCGTATAATTCCCGTGGGTTTCTATAAGGGGTACTATGTTACACTAGCCGCCGCCCCCGATTTCGGTTTCGGCACACACAGTGTTATACGAGTACTATAGCATAAAGCTTCCTCTACAAATGGACTATCCAACATAAAAATATTTTTTTCAATTCAAACCAGTAGTTCCTTAATTAAAATAAAATAAGAATGCCATTTTGTAATCAGCAGTTAAATTAAATGTGTTACATATTTTGTTCCTGAATTCGCCGGCATAGATAACGGTCCGCGGTCAGAGGTTGGCTATAATTACAGAGTCCCAGGTAACCGATGAAAGCTGACAACATGTGATCATCAGCGAGGGTCGAGGGTCGCTGATAATGGGATAAGGGGTAATTGATACGAGATAACAGGGTGAAGGTGACGCGTGGTGCTTGCATGCTCACGTTTTGATACCAAGATCAACTTGAATGTCAATGATGGAATTTTACTTGGAGCAATGATTATCATGCGTCAATCGGCAAGCAATAAATCAGTTTTATTACTTATAATATGATGACATTGTATATCAAAACATTCGCGAAGTTCCTTCCTATTATTAAAATAGATTGAGTATAGAGGGTGGAATATTGAAATGAGTATTGAAATGCAAGTGCATTAACTGTTGTAGTTACAAGAAAACGTAGTTAGGCAACCAACCATTACTTTTTGAGATATTTTGACCTGCATTGACAGATTTTGGAACTGGACTGTATTTTGTTTTTCCAAAATCTGTGAATGCAGGTCTAAGTTGCCTAACAACGTTTTCTTGTGCCTGCAACGGTTAATGTAACCGGTCAAAACCCATTTCAAAGCTCCACCCTGTATAGATGACGCAAGTTACAATATTACATTATTTGTAAATATGTACCTATTTATTAAATGAAAATATAATATGCGACTTAATGAACAATTTCATAATTAACGAAGTGCTGAATTAAATGCAAAGGATGGAATTTATTTTCGTACTGGTTTTAATTTTGTGTCATGAACCATTATGAACAATTATGAAAACAAATATTTAACGTGTCATTATGATTGATCAACACTTGATAAGTATGATCGATGTAAAATCTAAGAACTGTTATTGACTTCATTATCCTACTTACTACCTACTTTTGGTAGCTTCTTTGTCTTTATAATGTGAGTAAAAACTCCGCTTAGGGGAGACCTTTGCCCAGCAGTGGGACATATCTATACTTCCATATTCATACTAATATTATAAATGGGAAAGTGTGTCTGTTTGTCTGTATGTATGTTTGTTTTCTTTCACGGCAACGGAGCGACGAATCGACGTGATTTTTTAAGTGGAGATAGTGGAAGGGATGGAGAGTAACATAAGCTACTTTTTGACCCATTCCAACCCCACACTTCCCTGAAATGGAGGGTGGAAGTTTGTATGGACAATCTAAACCAATTAAGTTAGGCGCTTGAAATTTGGCAGCAGGTCCCTTAGTAAACTTGATGTTTAGTTGCAAAAGCATATTGGAAAATTCCCACGGGAACGGAAGTTAGTGGGAAAAAACATTTGTTTCATGAAAACCGATATCCACGCGGACGAAGTCACAAGCGGCCGCTAGTAGGTAATAAAAAAGAAAAGAAAAACTAACCTGAAAAGCGACGGTATTGAAGAATGTAAGTAAGATTCGCAGAGGCAGTTTCGCTTTGTAAGCTTTGTGTGCCCACAGTCTGTGCGCGCCTGCTGTGATTCCGAGTCCAGAGATGACGTATAGCACCAAACCTGCAAATAAAATACAGCCAGTTTAGGATAGATATCCCCTTTGTAGAGCAAGTATTTGTAGGAAAATAGAAATGGTTTCTATTCGCGATAACATTTTAGAGAATTGTTTCTATATATCTGTAAAGGTTGTTTAAGGGAATATGGTTTTTGTCGTATTTAGTAATTAAGTATTTACGGTAATTGACGGGCCCGTTGGTCGAGTGGTCAGAGACCCTGGCTACGAAACCAAGGGTCGTGGGTTCGAATCCCGCTAGGGGAAAATGTTTGTGTGATGAACATCGGCATTTGTACTCGAGTCATGGATGTTTATAAAAGTATTTAAGTATTTCTATCCGTTTCCTAGCATCCATAGTACAAGCTTCGAGCTTAGTTTGGGGCAAGGCAATTGGTGTGTCAGTCCAAGGCATTTATTTATATTTATTTATTTAAGTGAACATATTTCTTGAATACTGTCAAATAATTCAACAATGCGAGCGAATACTGCAAAATAAACAATATCCATTGCTGATTTCCAAACCGCCTGACGATGAATCACATTATGTTTTTTATCACGAAATTGCTACATGACATAATAACATTTGTTTTGGTTGATAATTCAGTAATAATAACAATTTCTAGATAGTTGAATGTATATTTGTTGCTGAACAAGTAGTTATATCAATTGTTCCACTGTATGGGTAAAGTAACTATCATTGAAATCACTATACATAGGTACCAATACGAGTAGTGCTCCAGTCAAAATAGACATTCCAGTTTGCATTAATTCCCAACAAGCTGGATTTTTGTGCAGGCCTTGCATATGTCATTACAAATGATATGTCAAAAGTCCCCATCGATCCCGCTTGTGCGTTGTTTTTTATTCGTGGTCAAAGGGCCCAATTTTGCGTTTTCTGCTTATATCTCTGAAACTAAGAAAGCTATCGAAAAATGGTTCAGGTAAAGTTTGTAGATCGTAAAATTGTCTACCTAAAAGATGTCTACACTTTACTTGTACAAAGCAGCGCTGTTGAGATATCTTGACTTTAAGCCGCAGGAAAGTCGTATTTTCGAGTAGCCCACATTATGCAATTACAATAAATTGTGTTGAGTAGTTTATCTGGAGC
The DNA here is from genome assembly GCA_958496325.1 of Nomophila noctuella. NCBI lineage: Eukaryota > Metazoa > Arthropoda > Insecta > Lepidoptera > Crambidae > Nomophila > Nomophila noctuella. The sequence goes on along the minus strand of OY292490.1, from coordinate 4,868,604 downwards.
AGGTGGCAGTTAAGTATAGATTGGCTCTAAACTATTATTTACCAATTTCCAGCTCCAATTTTCACGATTTAGATCATTGAAGTCAAAAAAGACAAAATGATGTATCAAGCTTGCATTCATTCCCAACAATGGGGACTTTTGTGCAGGCATTGAATACGTCATTACAAATGATATGTCAAAAGTCCCCATCGATCCCGCTTGTGCGTTGTTTTTTATCTGTACTGGAAATCTTCGGATCCTATTTTTAACCCGTCTGGTAGTCAAACCTCAATGGTCCCCATAGGGACTTTTACTCCCTACATGAAATAGGATCGACTGGCGCAAAAAAAAAAATTTGGAATTTTCAGTACAAAATGTATGGGAAAAGTTTTTTTTGTTTTTTCTTTGCCAATCGATCCAATTACATGTTAGGATTAAAAGACTCTATGGGACCATTTGAGGTTTCAGTACTAGAAATGTCAGAAATCGCAAAAAACTTTTCCCATACATTTTGTACTGAAAATTCCAAAATTTTTTTTTCGCGCCAGTCGATCCTATTTCATGTAAGGAGTAAAAGTCTCTATGGGGACCATTAAGGTTTGACTACCAGAACGGTTAAAAATAGGATCTGAAGATTTCCAGGACAGATAAAAAACAACGCACAAGCGGGATCGATGGGGACTTTTGACATATCATTTGTTATGACGTATTCAATGCCTGCACAAAAGTCCCCATTGTTGGGAATGAATGCAAGCTTGATACATCATTTTGTCTTTTTTGACTTCAATGATCTAAATCGTGAAAATTGGAGCTGGAAATTGGTAAGTAATAGTTTAAAGCCAATCCATACTTAACTGCCACCTGCTCCAGATAAACTACTCAACCTAATTTATTGTAATTGCATAATGTGTGCTACTCGAAAATACGACTTTCCTGCGGCTTAAAGTCAAGATATCTCGACAGCGCTGCTTTGTACAAGAAAAATGTAGAAATCTTTTAGGTAGACAATTTTACGATCTACAAACTTTACCTGAACCATTTTTTGATAGCTCTTTTAGTTTCAGAGATATAAGCAAAAAACTCAAATTTGGGCCCTTTGACCACGAATAAAAAACAACGCACAAGCGGGATCGATGGGGACTTTTGACATATCATTTGTAATGACATATTCAAGGCCTGCACAAAAATCCAGCTTGTTGGGAATTAATGCAAACTTGAGTCTTAATTTTGTCTATTTTGACTGGAGTATAGGGACCGATATGTTTATTGTTGTTGACATTCGTTCCAACTACCCGAAACGAGAGAGATATACATTTTTATTTTGGGATAAAACGTTTATTTTGTACTTAAACGAGAATATTGGAGATATAAATTGAAAACGTGACCATTTTACCCATATGGTATTAAATTGTAACGCAGGTGCAGCGTGAAGTTAATATTAATAAAATAATTGTTTGGTTCCATACTATTAAGTTTGATTAAGGAGCTCGAAGGCGCAGTGGATTACGCACTCGGTCTGCGATTTCTAAAGTCAAGCAACTTTCGCAGAGACCGGTCTTCGGATGGGTGACCGAAAAAATCCATGCCGACCTCCTCCGTGCTTTGAAAGGCTCTTTTAGCTGTTGGTACTGCGCCTTAATCTCTTTACGGTGGTGTCGGATGTCTCACCGAAAGTGAGGGAATAGAATTGGAAGTGCACCTGTGCTGGCGCGAGTGCACCAAGTGAGTACTTGTGCACTATAATACTTACATATATTATGCGTACCTGGCTGATCATAAGAACCGAACACGGCCGGAGGGGTATTATTATTAAGTTCTCATTGATGAGAATTCAATGTCTAAGGAGTGCAAAAATAGAGGGGTTGTTGTACAATTTAAAGTAGTCCTTGTAACTATAAATTACTTTCAATGATGGAGATCTCCGCCCTGCAGTAACACATTGTGGGTTGATAGTTATTTGATTATTATAATTGCAATTGCCAATACTTTAATCCCTGGTAATGAAAAATAAAATAATGTACGTATTCATTACCTATTCACTCTGGGCCCTCTAAATTTTAACAATGATTTAGCAACAATCCTATCTACATGGAATTTTATATACAGAAGTGGATTTCAATTTAATGTGTTTAGAATGGCTGTTCAGTTATACAGTTGTTTTTTCATTTTTGCCTGTGCAAATTATTAAAGCATTTTATTATTACTCATTAACCTTAGCAGACAAGCACTTATGTTACTTTTAATGGTCATTCAAACTGTATCAGCAAACTTCGTCTTGAACTTGACTAGATGTTATGTGAACATAAAAGTTATTTTCCTTAATTAAAAATGCAGTATTATATTAATACATACTTAAATCAACTTTGTCGCAGCCAACTAGTTAATTTTAACCTTATTTAGCCATTCAATCAGAATCTAGCCATTTGACTGAAAGACGCCATTCAACCACACGTCTAGCTTCTTAATTGAATATTTGAGGCTCGCAAAACGTTCAACATCACAGTTGATTAAAAAGCCGCCTTCTAATTGAATTAGTTCAGAGGTGGAACTCACTAAGCGCAAATGTTATAATCTCACGGTTGTATCAACGGCGACAGTACAAAATTAGTACTAAATTCCTACTGTCGCCGATGACAACCTTGAGATTATGACATTTTCGCTTAGTGATTTGCTCCTCAGCTTATTACCGCGACGGCGCCAGGTGCGTTACTCCATATATACTAATATTATAAAGAGTAACACTTAATTTGTTTGGTTATAATGAATAGGCTCAAACACTCCTGGGCCGTCACCGCTTGAACCATCCTTAAACTTAATTCAATAATAATCTTTCAAGGAATACGATTACATCACCCTAGTTAATTTGCCATTTAACCAGTTGGCTAAGAGTTGTCGAGCTGTAGTATTGATAAGGGCGAGATGTTCGATTGAACGGCTATCTTAACCAGTTGGCTATGGCATAGCCATCAGTTGACTACAACGGGGTGTCCATAATAATGATGACGATAAGAGCAACTCACAGAATAGCTTCGTAGCCCACTTGAGCTCTGCGCTGGCGAGCACCAGGTACAGTCCGTAGAGGAAGCTGATGTGGAGGTAGGTGAAGATAGCCACATTCCGGCCATCAGTTGACTACATTGGGGTGTCCATAATAATGATGGCGATAAGAGCAACTTACAGAATAGCCTCGTAGCCCACTTGAGCTCTGCGCTGGCGAGCACCAGGTACAGGCCGTAGAGGAAGCCGATATGGAGGTAGGTGAAGATGGCCACGTTCCGCCATACTATCTTCCACTCCCTCTTCTCCGCAGAAGGCGGGACATATGTGACGGAATCCTGGTCCTTCGCGTCCGTGTCGTACAACACGAACGAGTCTCTTTCAGCACCTTGGGGCGGCATTTTTTCTGAAAATAAAATAATATACAATGTAATAAATAAATAGATATCCTTGGACTAGCTATCTTACCACCCAGACCAGGATACACAGACATGTTCATGCACACCAATGTTTATCCTGTGCGGGGATCAAACTCGTGACCTTTTGTTCTAGTAGTCAACTTTTTGCCAATAACAAATTTTTAAGCACTGAGCAAAATAAATGAAATATCTAAATTCTTACCTAGGTACTATTAAAAAACATAGTTGCATGATGTAATGTGATCAACAGAAAACGATTTTAAATTCATTCAAAAACAAAATAAATTTTTGATAACAAAACACCAAGTCGTTGTACTTTAATTTTGTATTAAAATGGTAATTTAACAAGCGAATTATGTACTGAAATGAGCAATAATCGAGTTGCTTGAAAGAAACTGCTTCTCAAAGCTTAGACTAATTCAAATTAATTGACAGTTCATAAATCATCTTGAAGACTTAAGAATAATGTCTTGGTTTTAGAAATATGACCCAGCGAACTGTACATTACATCTCATAACAATCAATGATGAGTTTTTAAAAGCAACATATTATTTTTTGAAAATAAACCACTCATTGTTAAGAATTGAGTATCGTAACTGACCGGACTTTACTCAAAGTTAATCGGTAATAATATCTGAAGAAAAACTCCTGTGGTCCAATAATAACATGCCTCATGAAAGAAAACTAAGCCAGAAACCATATAAAGAAATTCGAATCTTAAATTTATGTTTGTAATCTGATCAGTTCATTAATCGTTACTCTACAAATAAATCGTTATCAAGATTACGAGTACTTCTTATGTGATAAAACTATTAGTAAAAAATATAAGTTCATTTAAAGTTCAATCCATCAAAATAAGCAGAGTTTAGGCTGATATTAATCAGTACTTTTTGACACACAAAAACCTGTGCCTTAGTGTTAATGAAAAAAGCAATGTAACAGTTAATTGCATAACAAATAAGGCATTCTGCTAGCACCTAGGTGGGATTTCAATAATTTTACCGCATGTCGTTTATACGAGTAAACTCTAATGTCAAATCATTTTTACTTTACGGATATGCCTTGACTCCCTTAGGACGTTAGTTTCGTTTTCAAGTCGAGTGACGTGAAAACCAATAGTCGCCATATCAACAAGAACCATATAATACGCTCACGCCATAAAATTTAAGTATGAAATGTAAGAGTATTGTAATAGCTTCAATATTTGAGAGCACTATCGAATACTTGACATTTTCTAGCTTGTTTATTAGCGACCTTGAGAAGATTTCTTAATTTGTTGTTTGTTCAGTTTTCGGAACAATAGAGAGATTTGTTGTCATCAAGCACTTAAGCCTGCTTCTGCATTTTAAACTACCTATTTGAAACCTAGTTACCAATAGTTGTATAACTTAATAGCGGCCGCCGGCGACTCCGTCCGTCGTCGTTCAGTGTCCGCGTATAATAGTGTTATGTTATAGCTTAAAGCCTTCCTCGACAAATGGACTATCCAACACATAAATATTTTACCAATTTGAATCGTAAGTTACTGAGATTAGCGCGTTGCAAACAAACAAACTCTTAAGCTTTATTTTATTAATTAGTACCTATAGATAGAGTAAAGATATTATTTGCAGATCTTGTCGAGGTATTCGTTTTTGGCTATCCATTGCAGTGCTTTGATGTTCGTTTATCCTAATATGTGGACTTAGATACAGTGACGGATGTCTCACAGTTAAAACCAGGCACTTTTGTTTGCCATGGTAAAGCAACTAAGATCAAGGTTATCCTATGTTTTTAAGAGGACGGACAAGGACAAACGTAGTGTTTTATATATCACGACTATCTTGTATGGGACACCAGTCTATTATTGAAATACATTTCTACTGGTCTAGTATTGAACAATTAAGTAAGTAAATAGTGTTAAAGATCTTATATACATCCCGTATGATCTTATCCTAATGTACCTACCTTCTTTTAAATAGGCGGAAAAAAAACGAAGTACACTCTTCAAAAATGCTTAAAAGATGATTATAGCAGCTCATCATCATCAGACAAATAAATTATAATTAAAATCTTCTTCGAATTGATGAATGAGTTATTTCAAGTCATTGTCATTGTATAAGAACTCATTTAACAAGATAAAACGTGAATAAAGGCGTCGTTGAGTTGATCCAAAGCGTTTGTGTTGACCATTACCGCGTGCGAGTACATAATACCGACTTGGTACATTCAAAGCATTAACACGAATTGTCAGGATCATACTGCTTTAGAGATTTGCGAATATTGCGGAATGTTCGTTCCACCGAGAACGAAAGCTGTCTAGTATGCGATGAGAAAAGCGGTATGAAAAATGGTACAGTAACTAAAATCAACGTAAATGTGGTATTTACTGTTTTGCCTTATAAAACATTTACCTCGGTTGCATTTTCTGTAGAAATGTCTAAGAATAACAATAACTCACACTAAATGGGTGTATATCCGTTTTGTTGTCCTTATATGTATGTTAACCTTTTGACCTTCTGTCTTTACATTTTGTTCTATGGTTTATACGAGGCTACGCTAAGGTAAAGATAAATCTTGCATAAATTATTTTATTATCAAGGCTTATTTATATCTACGTTTTCACTATAGCAGTAATCACTTAAATATCAGAAAACACAATGTAATACATCGTTAAATTAAATAACACTGATACCAACTAAATCTTTGCTGATATCTTATTTTCCGATCAAATACCAATTTGATGTGTGTACCGATCAATTCGATCATCAATTACTTTATTGACATGGCAAACACGAAGTATGTACAATAGCATTACTTGCAATTGTTCGCAATATCTTGCGATAGTTGTTAGTAATATCTAGAAAATATTAAGATACGCCGAAAACATTGGTAGTAAAGAAAGAAACAGTCAGTCGAAACTGTTTAGTTGTCTTTTTACTTTGAGTGCTAAACTTTTTATGTTAATAGAAAGGCAAACGAACAAGAAGATCACCTGCCCGTAGACATCAACAACCACACAAGTGTCGCAAATGCGTTGGCTGCCTTAAAAATCTCATACCCTCCCTAAATGAGTTCTGGCGACCTTACTCACTAGCAGAAACATAGCACGACAGTTACGAAGTGCTGCTTCATTGTGGTCTTCTGTAAGGTGGAGTTAATTTCCCAGACGACCGGTTGATTCGAATGGAAGTTCGACTAAGCTTTGACTCTATTAAAATATCATAAATGTAGTATGTATAAAATGTCTATGGTGCGACGTATCCATATATACCCACGGATAACCTACTTCGCCCAAAATAAATAAAAAAAATCAACAATCATCGACGAACAATAGGTGATTTGGAACCCCATCCTGTTCGGCATTACTTTCGTTTTCGTATTCTATTATTTTACTTCCTATTGGGGAACATAAGAAATAGTAAGAAAGAAAGGGTGGGAGAACAACAAGATATTGTATACTCGTAAAAATTCATAGTCTTTCCGACGATGAAGATGTTGTTTCATTTTGCATTTATAAAATTGTTATCAATTGGTTAAAATAAAAAAAAAATTGTGGAAACGTAAGATCCATTTTATAATTTGCGCATAAATAAGTCTTGAAAGATGATGGGCAAGGTTAAGGCTATCATCTTATTACAGAAATTGTCTGAATTACGACTGTATTGTTGACGGTTTAATGTGAACATGGAAAGTAGTACCAAATTATCCTTGTTAGCTAATAAGTATATGAGTACAATCTTTGGCCCTGTTTCATCGTATAAGTTTGTTTCACTTGACAGATGTTTGACATAATTTTACATAGGTAATATACCTCAATAATGAACTTATTCGGAGATAGCGTAACTATGTAATAATTACTTTCGTACCTATTACGTTAAGGATTTGTTATTTTCTTTAGATAAATTTGCAGTGACATGAAAACCAATTTTATCACAATATCAGATGTCAGTCATATTACGAAGTAGACTTAATTTACCTGTTAATCTTTAGGTAATCGAATACATCGAGCAGTCTAAAATAATAATGACTAAACAATGTTTTTAAGTATTGTTAAAGTAAACGGATATTGTTTTCGTATACCCTACATCCTTCTCTGTGTAAAACGGACTGTTTTCATGTCGACAAAAGACATCATTAATTCATAACATTGAAGCGGAAATTGTATTGATATTAATCAAACCAGAATATTCATCATGATCAAGACAAGTAAAGTGGCCGAAATTTCCTTTTCAAGGCATCCATTTCTTCTGTTAGGTAGGTAATTTGAGTTCCTTAATTAGCGAAATTTGAAACTGAGCTATTTGCTTGTCCATGACTCACATGCCACTTAAAAATAGGCTGCGAATTACAATCATCGCTTAGGTCAGTATTACTGCCAACGAATTCAGTGATTTATAAAGCAAACGTTAATGTTTGTTTTTAACCATTTATGACCACGATAGCTCATTCGACTTATGTCTGTTAGTGTTAACCATCCATTAATTCTATATGAATTTGTATTTCACATAGGTATTACGTTGGATCATTTTCATTGAAGAAATGAATGATTAATATTATATTTATATTGCCCAATCTTATTACAATGGTTACAAATTAGAATGGAATTGGTTAGTTCATATTAGAATGACTAGTTTATAAACTAGTACTTATACAAAAGGGTAGTACAAAGAATTATACAGAATCGTTAATATTTATTACATGCATATTACACACTCTAATTTGTATGAAATTAAAAAATATACGAAGAGTATTACACTAATCCGAATGAACCGATTTCGATAATTCTATTTTATTGAAAGGGACCTACGTTATTAAGGAAGGAGATGAGTAAGCATTATATTGTTTTCTGTAGCGTAAAACCCACATTATTGAAACCCAGACACGCTTCGCTCTTTTTATTCCAAAAGCTTATGTGTGCTGGACACAAGACTGAAATTTTCGTGTCTCGAATTTTCTCAGTTACAAAGTTAAGATGTTGATTATTGAACCTTTTTCGAACGAGAAATCGACAAATTATGATTAAAATAACATTAAGCCTGACTTATTGTTGGATGTACAATTTTTGTTTCATAATAAAGTTAAGGATTTACAAATACTTAAAAGAAGAACTTGAGGTATTGCTCTCGACGGTGAAGAGTTGATTGAAGTGACCCTTTACCTGAACTCTCTCTCTGATTTTTATTTAGCAAGTTCAATAACAAATCTCCACAAATATCAAAAGCCCTTAAAATATGGTGAAATTCCTTAAGGTGGAGATATTTGAAGTGAAGGAACGTCCTAATGATGATTAATGGTAGTGATAAATTTTATTTCTTTCGAAACCCGGGGACGTCGTAACTTGTCATGCGGGAAAAACAGAACCTTGGAAAAGTCATTATTACGATCAGACGATTAAATGTGTCACCGAGCTATTTTTCAACGGAGATTCCTATATGTATGTTTATGTAAGGATAAGTCAGGATCTACAGCAATCAAGAAAAGTCTTTCAATAAAAAAATATTTCCAAGAGGGACTCCCCTTAAACTGAAAATGAGGGAGTGCTCTATTGTGACTATACCTACTTTTGGGTACAATAAGCGGTTGTGATTGCTTTTCCTTTGATCTTCAAATCTAAGTTTTTAAAATATACAACACAATCGATATTGAAATCCTTGGTTGAAACAAGCAATGAAAAATTTTGATGGCGGATTTAATTCATCATATTTAAAGATTTTTTTTAAAACAAAAGTACTAAACTAAGTACCTATACATACATAACAATCTTTGAATTTTAAACCTTTGTAAATTAAATTAAAAGTCTGTTATATCTATTGTCAATGAAACTTTAAACTAACAAAACTGTTTATTTAGACGTCAACTTTAAAAGTTTATAAATAAATTTAAAAGTTAATAAATAAGTTTTAAATCATGACTTCCGTTAGTACTAATCAAAACGTGAATAGACGTTAAATGCTGAAAATTCGCTCTATAAAACGCAATCTCAGAAGACAATCGATGAAAAATCTAACAACATTAAAACCGCAAACTAATACGTAACAAACAAAAGGATTACTGTATGTTTTATTATGTACGAGATAGTGCTGACAAATTGATTGAAGTGATTCTAAATTCAGATAAAATGTGTAATTAGAAAGATAAGGAAAATAGATTACCTCGATATGACGGTAGTCAGGATTTAGCACGTTTACTAGACGACTTAAAACACACCACGCGAGTATTAATATGATCCTGTTGTATGTTTGTATGTGCGAGTATATTACGCGATGTCTCGAATGGTATCCTTTGAGTCTGATCCGCGTATGAAGTTTCAACCGGCGCAGGAGTGGCGTGATTCGCACAATACGCGGGCGCAGACGGACAGCCGATCACGAGTAATTCCCGACTCAATAGACTTCGTTCGTCCACACGGCGCGAAAATATAGACGCAAAGAAACGTTGTGAATTACGACTTTGACTGTATACCGCTCGCGTCTCGAACTCTCGATTATCAGACATCGTACTAACACTACGCATGCCATCACCCACGGAAACAAAAAAGAAAACATTAGCCTAAGGAAAAATTAACGTTTGTCTAGTTTGAATCATTGCAATGTTCTCGTGTTCGGGGGTCTTACCGATTTATTTATGGTTTGAAACTTAGAATGAACATCTTTTAGGATGGATATTGACGAGTATTTATGACTTAGATTTTACCAACATTATATGTATTAGGCCTTAAATTTTTTTTGGTCAAGCAGCTAAAGGTCATATAGCTATTTATATTGAAATTGATTGTACGTCGCTTCGACATTTATCACGGCGACGCGACGGACGCACATGATCGTTTGAGAAAAAAATATACCAATACGCTAACTTTGCGGTCGTGTGACCAGGCCTCCTCTCTATTGGTCTCGTGTTAGGTATAAGTGGTCGGTTACTAAATCTTTTATAAGACGGCCGACCTCATGCAAATTTTACTTTTGTCATGGCAGATATGTTACTATTACGCTTTTCAAATGTTTATCTAATCTATGAAAGGCCTAAGCGGGTGAATAGCCCCTGATTTCGACTCGACCGACTTCGATCTTCGACGCCCCCTGTAATCGTAGATACAAACATGGGGATGATATGTTTATTGCTGAATTGGATATTGGATGCTGACAAATATGTATTAATATCGTTAGCGCTGCTCGATAGTTGATATATGTCCCCTCGGGAAATACACACGAGACCAAATAAATTAACTACGCAACAATTAGACTAACACTCGTAGTCAACCACAAAATAAACCAATTAGTTTTGCGCGTGATATAAGATACAGAGCTATGACCTCTAAATAAGTTCTTTATCTAATGACGATAATTTCACAAAAATGCACAGGCTATTTTGTTTATCTGTCGTCATATAATCATCCAAATCAATATTTTACTTCATGGACTGCCTTTAACTTTCTCCGTCCCGATCTATTTTAGGCAAAATAATTTTAGTACGTGGATCTTACAAACCATAACACCCATGACTACAAGGAACTTCAGTCAGTCAGTCAGAAAAACCAAACATATCTGGTTTATGTTAACTATACCTACTGTTCATTGGAAACTTTGCGTAAGTATACAATTATAATTGATTTGCTAGTGTCTGTGTTTTTCATAATACAGATAATTAAAAAAAATCATATTTCCCTCCATATAAACTGATAGGGACAATGTTAATATTGATTTATAATAGGGAGTTTTGATAAAGGACGAGAACTACAATCGATAATACTTCAAGTGGAACTAATATTTTGCTAAACATATCGGCTCCACAACCATTATCACCCTCAAGGGTCCCAAACTTTAGGCATAGTATAGGATAAGATAAGATTTATATCTCACCACTTCCAAATATTTGGGCAAAGTTAGACTTGTTGAGGACATGTTCAGTATGCCTGAAGTCCTGAATATAACTCGTAGTTTGGTTATGTAAGGAATTTAATATAATTCTGCCCTTGAAATACTATGAATCGGTTGGAAACCAGCCTTCAATTCAAAGTTACTTATTTAAAAACCTTTCACGGATGTTTCAAACATCCTTGCCTCCGGTTTGTAACAGGTAATCGTAAAATAATGAAATCAACTAAAAATAATATTATTTTAGTCCCTTCAAAGTTTGAAACAAAATTATACCTGTTCAAACTTCATGTTGTCCGCTCTACGTGAAAGGCAGCAAATAGTAGTTTTTTTTTATGATAAGACATTATGTATTTAAACAAAGAAGCAGAGGTGATAAACATTATTCTTTAATTCTACATTGGAAGTTCTTTTCAGAATATGGTCAATTTCAACATTGACAAGATTGAAACTAAACATAACTGACATTTTATGGCATATTTGCTTGTCTCAAAAATGGCTTCTATCTAACGCTCAAAAAACGAACTCTATGGTAATAATGCTACTACCGCGACTTGTATTACTGTAACGCCTGTATAAATTGAATCGGCAACTAAAGATCTGACAAAAAAACTATTAGGAGAAGAAGTTTTAAAAATAAAGATAATAAATAAATAATAAATAAATAATAAATGCCTTGGACTAACACACCAATTGCCTAGCCCCAAACTAAGCTCGAAGCTTGTACTATGGAAGCTAGGGAACGGATAGACATACTTAAATACATTTATAAACATCCATGACTCGAGTACAAATGCCGATGTTCATCACACAAACATTTGCCCCTAGCGGGATTCGAACCCGCGACCCTTGGTTTTGTAGCCAGGGTCTCTAGCCACTCGACCAACGGGCCTGTCAATATCATCATAAGAATAATAAGAATCATAAGAATTATTATCTTTAAATGTAATTATATCTTTGCCACAGTAATGTAACTATGAAGAACGCTCTTCGAACCTGAAGATCTTAACTAATGGAGTTAATTTAATAAGGAGCTTTCCAATTATCCTAAAGCACAACTCTGTAATGCAGTTGTTGGAGCCGTATCCATGACCTAAGATATTATTATACATCTTGAGCTGTATGTATTAGTTATGTCTCAATATTTATCCCGTGCATAGTTCGGAAACTGAATATTTTTCACTAAAACTTTCCATTATAATTGAGTTTTATTTTCGATAAATTTGAAGAAAAAATATCCAAAAGCAATAAAATGAAATTGAAGGTTCAAAATAATAATTACTCGTATACGATCATGCCCAAAATTGATCTTACTCACTCTTATATCGTTTTATAAAATTAATAAATACCTTTGACACGTTTAGCTTGTAACTTTGCACTGACACGTTTTCAACTAGGAATGAGACTTTCAAATATCACTGTCGTAAATTAAAATGTAATTTATAATCATCCTACCTGCACTATTGGTGCACTGGACAGTAACACTTGTTGGTATGGACTGCAACACGGAATAGTCTGCAAGTCATTTTATAGCGATATGTCAACATTACGATTGAGTGATTAGCTTGCCAAGTTCAGTTTGATTTAGATCATAAACTTAATGTTCAATAATCGAAACCTTCTCGATTGATAGCAATATTATTTCCCCCACCCTGCCTGGCGGCTGACTCTCTAGCGTTCCAGAGGTCATGCCCTGTAGAATCTACCAGAATTTTAATTTGTTTGTAATACTGAGTTTACTGAATTTTCTGTCAAATTGTTGTATTTTTGAATATTTTGTTTATTTACTAACTTTTTGTCAAATGTAAAATAGAAATTATGCAAGTTAAGAGAGAAAAATAATATTCATATTTTTAGATGAGACAAGACGATATAAATAATATTGTTTTGGCTGTTTAGACAGCTATGTTTTTTAGTAAGGAAGTTATTTAAAACATACTTTTTAATACAATTTATTAAAACGTATGTTCACAAATCTATGTAATCTACAGGCTGGTGGCGGTTCAAAACTCGATTTTAGGTAAGGAGTAATGAGTTGCTGTATGCAAAAATGTGACATCAGAGCAGTGTTTTGTTGCATATTTTGCCAGAACAGATAAAACCGTCTCAAATTTGGAGATGATTAAAAAAAAGTAATGTAATTCGAAGTATTTCCAGAGCAGAAAATGCGTCTTTCCATGCATGCAAAAGATCATAATTCTTCCACAGTTATTTGTAATTTATGTACTCATGTACATTTCCCCTCATACAAATTCTCATTCTCTTAGTGATAGCATTATTTGGTTGATTAATTAGGAACATACCTATAATGATAACCTTTAAATTGTAACATGCGGCGTGTTGTTAAATTGTGATTAAGCTCTACCTGAATGCATGTTTTATTGGGACACCTACCAATTTCTGTAAATTGGTATTGGTAATTGGTTTTTGTTTACATATTGGAATAAAATTGAGTTGCTAAGTCTTTTTGTACGCAACAGTAAAGTTTAATAAATAATGTCACCGAGTAATTTAATATCATGTCATAAACATGTTAAAGTTGATACAAAAGTATGTTTTTACTAAATAGAAAGAAAATACATTTATTGACAAAACAATCACAAAATACATACATACATAATACATAGTACAGCAACAAGACAAATGAATAGGACAATAAAATGAAAAAAGTGTAAAAGCAAGGGACAGGTGTCATGAAACAGTCGTGTGTGTAAATTGAAATAAAAGCTAATATTTTTTTACAGACCTAAAGAAAGAGGTATTCGAAACATGTTTAAGGTTTGCTTGTGTGATTGAAGACCATCAGTACTTGTAATCGAGTAATACAATATGTTCATAACATAATCCTACTACTATTATAAAGGCGAAAGTTTATAAGTATGGATGTATGGATGTTTGTTACTCTTTCACGTAAAAACTACTGAATGGATTTGAATGAAACTTTACCACAATATAGCTTATACATCAGAATAACACATAGGATATTGGAAATCAAAATCCACGCTGACGGAGTCGCGGGCGGCCGCTAGTTCTACTATATTTTTCTGTTCCCTCACATTTATAGTTTACGCTTTATGCTAAGTTAGAAAAAATAATAGGTAACTTTTTTTTTGCGATAACATTGTAGTTACAAAATGTAAGGATATGAAAGAACAAAATAAGGAAATAAGGAAAAAGGCAATGGGGCTTGTCACTGGCATAATTATGCTTATTTTATTGTCTATTCTAAAATATATATGTACTTTGCTATTAAGTTTACAATGGATAAATGTTTACGTAATCAAAGCTACATAAAAGTTGTTTTCTTATTTAAAAAATGTTTATTGACTGTTTCTACAAGATCGTGATTTGCACGTGAGAAGTTGCGGTTCGGAGAAAATCAGTGGCCTTATCTCAAGTCATGCGAGACTGTGTATGTGTCAGACCCAACAATGATGATGACCGATATTCACTGACTTTTAGGTCAAATTATTGCTGATTATATAAAAATAAACGTTATCTATAATAGAGAAGTAACCCTTTCATGCACCCTTTTATAATGAAATTTTCCGCTAGTTGGATGCTTTGTACTTTATAGATGAAAAAAAAGGAGATTTGTTATAAATTTTAATTGAATTTTTTCTTGGAAATTACCATGTACCTATGTAAAATTAAAGTCTTCCGCTTACATTTTAAATATATTTTGTTATGTATTACCTAAAAATTGCTTGCTACGTACTTAGTTATTTACATAAATTGATTATTATTTTCCGGTGTAGACGCCACTCTTCAAGGAAAACTTTGTTTTTATCGAGAGAGCGTTTTTGGTGTAAAAGGTAACTTCTCATTCACGGTGTTAAATCAGTTCAAATATTTCACTATCATTACATTGATAACACGCGTTATTTAATCTAGGATTAAATGTTAATTGTCTATAAAAAATATGTATGTGAAATATTCCGTCTTAGTAACAAAGTTGACGTTAAGAAGGGTGTTAACCGGGACTGTCAACGAGACTCATATGTCTGTTCTCTACAACTGGCAAAGGTAAGTTTGAAACAAAGCATAGTCCACGGGTAAGTGAATTCTTCAGACGCGACCCGACTATATCCGACCGTCACTGTCAGACCCTTCTTATCGCGGAATCCCACATAAGAAGCTATCAGGCATTTGCATTACTTCAGTACTTCCTAGGCAAAGCCGATAATTATTTTCACATTTAGTTTTTAGTCTAACATAGAGTATGTTAGACTTTATTTCGTTGGAATTCCGGGTCGGACTGATGAAATTGAGTCTATGTTTACCTGTTGTGATAACATATTATGAAGTCCGCTGTTTGGAAATTGGCGGTGTTATTACACCCCCGTGCCTCGGCAAGCACGTAAACCCGTCGCCTGATCTCTCTACGGTCGTGTCAGATTGCTGTCCCACCGAATTATGAGAGTGAAGGACTAAGAAGTGCACATGTGTAGATACGCAGGAATCTTACGATTAAGCACGGTTTCTTCTGTGGATTTTTATCCATTATTTGCATTTGAATGGCGCTATCACTAAGTCGAGTTTTTTCGAGGTATCTACTCTATGCGTAGTAGTACCCAGGTAGGCTAGCCAATATGCCACATACCTAACTCATTTCGCCGGAAGCTTTAAAATTGTGATTACTATTGATATTAAGTTGTCTAAAATATAATATGTTCGCATAGAGAGACTCGTGAACACCATGAGAAAATCCTAAAGCGTACCAACTTTGTTTAATTTATAACCACGAGTTCAAAATAATAGGTTTAACCCATTCTAATTTGAACTCTACATCCAAAACAATTAAATATCCAAACAACATTAACTATTTACCTTTGTTGTTAATTGTCCTGTCTATCAATATTTTAGAAAATATTTTGCATCAACAAAAGTTTTGTATTCGTGAAAACAAAACACGAAAGCAAACACAATACACTTTTTCAGAATTTTAATTTCTTTTGACGTCTTCGTTTAATGGCATCAAAGGCGGATAAGATGAATGACGTGGAATAAATTATCGCTTTTACCAAAGCGAATAGGTATATTAAAAAATATTTGTTATGAAGATGGCACGACCCTCAAACGATGACAAATTTTAATTCCGGTTTTCCGAGGTGTCCTTGCGAATTGGCGGGAAGTCAGCTGTAATGGGTGAATTCATACTGATGTAAGGCCTTTGCATCTGTCACAGATGATTCAAGTGGCATCACGCAAATTGCGACACCGGCGCTCGTGGCTGTACAAACCTATGCGGGAAAAGACTTTGCGTCCGCAGGTACCACAAGAGAACTGAGCGCTTGTTGTTGACGGAGTGGTCACCGCATGCCGTTTATTGCGGTTTAATGTAAGCCTGTCAAACCAGGATTCGTCATGCACGGTCATACCCTCAGAAACTGTCCTGCGCCAAACTGGACGGTCCTCAGCGAGTCCCTCCCAGTCCTCCACTGCTATATGGCTGAATTCATACTACGACTTAAATTATACCTAAATGTGAAAGTTTGTTTTTTGTCCGTCAATCACGCTGAAACTACTGAATGAATTTTGATGAAAGTTAATATACAAGCAGAGCATGGGCTAACTTAATAATATACGACTCAAGGAGGAGGAAAAAGAAATCGATTTGTAGTCTATTTCTAGAGACGGATTATCTCTTTTGATTTTTGAAAAAAATGTACAATCATTTAAAATAACCCCAATGTCAAGTAGCCAAAGTTCTATGATTTTTAACCAATGTTTGTGTTTACATCAGGCACACATCCGTGTGACCAATTAGGGGTAGAAGAGAGTATGTACGTCGATTTAATATAGAGGTAGGCACGTGCGGTAGGTATAGGTAGTAACTCCCTTGAGACCTGAGGCTCGTGTGCGTTGAATAACTAAATTGTAACTAGTTTGTTTGATTAAGGAATCAAACTTGCAGCAGTGAGTATTTTGGCATTGCTAAAGTTTCAAATAGATACACACAATTTTTTTTAGAAAATTTCACAAGCAGCAATGACTTAACTACTTACTTAACGACGAGATTTTGTTCACCGAACTCTTCGCCGGATAGGATGGTGGGCAAATTCAATAGATTTTATTTTTCATTTTAAGATTAGTAACAATTTCAATATTATCATTCTTTAGTTGGTACAATAGTTATATAAATATGTTAAAATTAACAATCTCGCTTTGAATAACATGTCCACACTGCGGTCCTGATGAATGTTGTTTCAACGAAATTTGTCAACATCGTTTGTTATGTCAACAGGAAAACTCCTATCCGCTTAATATTTTATAACTTTTTCACCAAACAATGGAGTTACACGTGAAATCATCATAAACTCGTACGAAACATGAAATTATTTAACAATTCATAAGTACAAAACCCTTTCCGGTCGGTTTTTATACGTCCATGGCGGCCGAACTTACGATCGGCCAGATTTTCAGGATATAACAATGCACAAGTGCCCTGTTCCCTTACTCCCATAGATCGGTGGGACAGCCATTTGACACGACCTTCACGATTACGTTTTTTCACGCTCTTGATCACGATCACTTAGGGAGATCAGGCGCAGGGCCAACGGCTTAACTTGCAGGCTTGGATCAGAGGAGCTCAAGATGACTAGCCTTTGCAAAAGTTGCTTAACTTTGCAATCGCAAGCCGAACACGCTAACCACTGCGTAATCGAGCATTATTCTACTTGTAATTTTTTTTATAATATATTTAAAAAAAAACGCATAAAGAGGAAACATACTTTTCGAGACATAGCGAATACTTAGTACTCACTTTAAATGCAGTTATTTTGTAGGACCGCTGGTATTTTGAAGAGAGTTATTCATCAATTTGGGTATCGTGGTAACTTCAATGAAAAATGAAAACAATCAGCTGTTGACACCTGACGTAAAACATTAAAAGCTAGGAGTACATTATTTAATAAAATTAATTTAAGAACAAAGTTTGTATAATCGCATTATTCAATTTATAACGATTAATTAATCCAGTACCTAAAACCATTAACTCATAGCCAGAAAACCTCTTATCGCCCTTTAAGAATTTTCATGTCTGTAGTAGGTATGACATTAAATTTATTTTTGCATTGCAAATATAAGACTAGTAATATTTCGCATTGTTCAAGTTGGGTTTATTTTGAAGGATGTTTGTTACCTATAGTAGGCGTAATAAGACTCAATTAATAGCATGAGCGTGACAAAACGATGAGCTGTAATTGCTTCACATTACCGGCCTATTCATTCGGGAGTACAAAAACTCCATGGCTACAGATGCAGTTACTATATAAAGAGACCTAACAAGGTGTCAGAATCAAAATACGGAACACTATCAAACGGCGGTAAGTTACTACTGCTCTTATACTTAGACAATATATTTTACAATTTGATACCAACAAATCCGTCAAAATAATAATATAATGATTGACTTTATTCGTATTCTAAGACATAGTTATGATTTTAAGCAGATTTTTCTATTAGTCTATCTTACGGATTGCTAATGTTGTATAAAAACTCAAATGTATTTGGCACTAGATCACAAAAAAAAAATTATACCGTCTTAAAGTTACTGCTTCGCCCTGTATAAAGTGGTCGTCCAAAAGATAAATTATGGCATCCTCTGCCAATATCCGCTATACTAATAGTCAGCTACGGAATTCCTTAAACACACGCTGTTCACGGCAAAATACTGATCGTAAAAAACTGAAACAAATTATTTTACAATAATTATAACCTGCGGCCGATCATACGATCAGCCAGGTACCTACGCAAGATATTATTAAAGTGCACAAGTGAATGCGCCAGCACATGTGCACTCTCTATTCCCTCACTCTCATGGTTCGGTGGGACAGCAATCTGATACGACCGTCGAGAGATCAGGCGCATGACCAAAGGCTAATTTAATTATGTTATATTATCATAGACATTATAACATTATAATGTATTACTAAGAAAATGTAAATTTTATAATAAGTATCTTTAATTTCATGGGGTGCATTTTCGATTTAATATTGCTTTGAAGCTATACACAATTTACTTTTTCCAACATTATTTATGCACATGTAGAAAATAAGGAAAAGTAGTCAAATTAATGAATGCTAATTATTATACATACGTATAATAGGTTTGTCGTACTTTTTTTACATTTAATTTTATTCAGCCAAAATAAAGTATACCTACTAATAATAGTCTGTTACTATTATATTACTAATAATTCCTGTACGTTCAATAATTCAAATTGTAAAAGTACTTGTCAAACCAGCTGTTTTTGGCTTGCTTTAATGATCTATTGAGTACGGTTTAATATTTAGTTTGTATTATAGATTCAGTACGGCGTTTGGGGTATACGGTGGTGCGTCGTAGTATTCTAATAGTAGGTACTTTACCCAATTTATTCCCATGGGTGTCGTAAGAAGCGGCTAAGGGAAATTCCGTGGGGATGGGCAGTATCGTTCTCGTGTGATCGTTCACCATACTGCGGTCACCAACCTGCCCATAGGCGTACCCAGGTTCTGGGCCAGCGGGGGGCAAAGCAGATTTAAATAGGCCAGGGAGGGGGGGGAGCGTTTTTTTATTTTTTGTCGCTATGTAAATCTTAATCTGTTCAATTATTTGTTAGATAGGTAGGTACATAAAATCACAGGCACATTATACGGGTATTTCAGTATGAGGGTTCTTGTCGAGCTTTTTTTGTTTTTTTTTCGAAATGTCTTCGCTGGCGGTGACTGATGAAGGCACCCTCTACAGCTTAACCGGCAGATTGTGGGAGCAGAAGGCTCACATCACAAAAAATTTAGCAGCGTCCGCCCAACCTTCTCGAGCGGCCAATGTAATTTTCAACCTAGTATTTTGTATCTATTTTGCAAAGAATTCAGCATTATTCTTTGCAAAATTGATATTTTGATTTACAAAGAAATACTTCTTTCTATAGAGATAGATACGAGTGGCGTCGCAGCGGAGCCACTCGCACGGAATCGGATGTAAATGTCAATATTCGCACGTTTCTTTGAGTCGCCCCCAGTCTTCTGTATTTATTTATTCCCCAGCGTAATCGAAAAATTACGAATACATTCTCGTATATTTCATCTGCGTGTTTTAGAATAAACACAATATTGTAAGTTAATGTAACCGGAAAATGGTTTATTTAAAAGTCATAAGAGCATAAATATCTTATTTCCCCTTATTTTTGATATACCTACTGTAGGTAACTATTCAGTTGTAAAATAATGCCAAGATTTTCACGTGGCTAAGGTTCTTCCTAGTATACCTACTTATTTTATTTAGATCGCTTAGATCGCGATTTAATCCACATGTTATTTAAAATTTTAATAATCACGTTACGTTGAACCATCACGTACCTACCTACCTAACTCCAAAAACGAACCCCTTTTCCCGAATCGTCCTGATCATCAAACATCTATAGTTTTTGAGATATCTAGATCAGTTTGTGAATTTATTAGACCTTTCAGTTCAATATAAATATAGTTATATATAAATGTATAAATGAATGACCTGAATATTTACAGATGATGAAGCTGATCCTCATAACCCTGACCGTGGCTACTGTCACTGCCTCACCTGGTGAGTATCTGTTTACATTGTGCATTGTAATGGTTACCTGGCCACCTTTCATTCCTATAAAGCGCGGAAGATTGTTACTTCTCGTATGAGGACCACACCTGTACCCATTCGAGACGACAGACAGCAGTAAGGCTTTTTTGATTTTCTATCTCATTTCAAAAGATGTAATACTCACCTATATTGATGCTCATTTATTTTTACAACGGGTCTCGGTGACACAATAGGTTAGTTGGTTAGTCAGCTTGCCCGGTTTGCAAGAGGTGTGGGTTCGAATCCTGCCTGAGGCCAAATGATTTTTTCGTTGTTCATAATTTAAAAAAATATGCTCATATTAAAGAAAGCCGTATTTTTATTTACAGCAAAATAATTCCCTATTTAAATGTGCCAGTGCCATGCCAGCCAGACCATTCACCATTTTACGGGATAAGGTCTGGCTGGTAATAAGTCTTGGGAAAGTCTAACTAAAGATCTGCTCTATTCCAGGTGGTGGTGGTTGGCAGAGCGGAGGGGGATTCGGTAACAGTTTCGGTGGAGGTCTGGACGGCCTACCCACTGTGGGCGTCGCTCGCTCATCACTCGGCGGCGGTTGGGGTAGCTCTGGCGGCAATTTCGGCAGATCAGGTGGATATAACTCCAACACCGGCGCGTGGGGTGGATCTGGCGGTGGATTTGGCAGATCAAGTGGATTCGGATCTGGGGGCTGGGGTGGGTCCAGTAACTTCGGTCGCTCGAGTGGCTCCGGCGCGTGGGGAGGCTCCGGCAGTAACTTTGGCAGATCTGGCAGCTCCGGGGGTTGGGGTGGATCCAGCGCTTTCGGCAGGAGTTCAGATGGTTACGGAGCAGGCAGTGGTGGCTGGGGAGGTGGCTCAAGCTTCAGATCCGGAGGATCAGGCTGGAGCGGCTCCAGCTGGTAATCATCTACACTGCTTCGCCTAATTAAACATTGCAAGAGAACATGCAAACGACACTAGGTATCTTGTAATCTCGTCTTCTTATAAGACCTCTCAACACCAGTTCCTAAAATTAGAATCTTTTATGTAATGTACTCGTATATATTCCGAGAACTTTTATATTTATTTATTGTTACCTAAACATTGTGTAAACAAAATGTATACGAAAAGTTTGCTCTTAGATTAAAATTAAAAATAAAATTCCTTGCTTGAAATTCATGACCAACACACCGGCTGTGTTTAACGGACTCGATAGTACTGCTTGTGCAAAATTTGTGATTTTTACATCACGGGGAAAGTGGATATGATTAAAATATGTAAAATGTATGCTGAGTATATTATTTTCTTGTGTAGTATACGTGCCTACATGACATCACCCTGTTTGATTGTGACTAAACGATATTTAACTACACATTCAAAGTCTATTAATTTTTTATTTTACAAAATAAATTGTTACCTGGATTCTCTATTTACACATTTTGGATGCCTTTAAACGAGGCAAGTAGGTACCTATTAGTTTATTTATCAGCAAATCGTTACCGATCGCGAGGCATAGAGCAGTTAGAGTAGGTACATCACAATGATCGGTCTAGCGCTACCCGCATCTCAGTGACGACTCCGACGACCGACCTCAACGACCTTCATGTAACACGGAGCCATCTTAAATGACTAATATGAACATCAGTGATCCACGACAGATATAAGAGACGAGACAATAAACCTGTCACTGTCAAAAGATTTTCAACACTCTATCAAGTTGGATTAAGACGCAGCTGAAATTCGTGATCAGAGCAGCCGTCTTTCACCTATGAGCCCTGGGCATGGCCTTGAAACATTTGGTTTGGTAAACATGGGGCCCCAGGAACCTTGTCTGGGGGCCCCAATTGATTGCAGGGCCCTCGGCACGCGCACATTGTGCCCAGTGGAAAAGACAGGTCTGATCGTGATCGAATATCGAAAAGCAAAATTAATTAAAGTGATAGAACCTTAAGTCAAAATATTGTCGGCTTCGCAAAATAGGGACATAAAACTGATGCTTAGACGTAAATTTTGACATGGATTACTAAACGTATCATTTAAAAATATCGATAATGCTTTAATTATATACTTATTCTTAGTCAAAGCGTTGATGCTCAAACGTCTTTGATGAGATTTACTATGCCGTCTCGTTATTTTCACGCCAGCCTATTTAGCAAAACTTCTCAAAGCGGGTGATGAAAACAAAAACAAATGAAAAATAACAAAACATTTCGACGCCAATAAGGTACACAGCCTACCAATCAAACCTCAGCTTTTGTTATTGTCATAATTGTTCAAAACCTTATCGCTTTTTATCGCTTAAAGAAAGCAAATCAGAATCAAACCGATCAATCATATTGAAAGCGCCTTAATTGCGATAATACGCCTATCATTACTTACGTGGCATATTCGCGTGGGAATTATCACCTGAGACAATAAAATTAGGCGCATGTTTACCAGGTAAACATTGAAAGGGTGTGTCAAACTGTACACTCAACACGTACACAAGTTAAATATTGTACAAGTAATATGCAGAGCACAGTCGGGCAGAAAAGCTTATTTGACCTTTAAAACATCGGCCTTGTTAGGGTTCCGTAGCCAAAATGGCAAAAAAACGGAACCCTTATAGTTTCGTCATGTCTGTCTGTCTGTCTGTCTGTCTGTCTGTCTGTCTGTCCGCCAGTCTGTCACAGCCACTTTTTTCCGAAACTATAAGTACTATACTCTTGAAACTTAGTGAGTGGATGTATTCTGTGAACCGCAACAAGGTTTTCACACGAAAATAGAAAAAAAATAAAAAAAGTGGGGGGTCCCCATAGTGAGAACTGAAACTCGAAATATTTTTTTTCATTGAACATATACGTGTGGGGTATCTATAGATAGGTCTTTAAAAATTATATTAAGGTTTCTAATATCACTTTTTTCTAAAGTGAATACTTTGCGTGACAGACCCTTCCAAAGTGGAAAAAAGTGTGTCCCCCCCCTCTAACTTCTAAAATAAGAGGATGATAAAACTGAAATAATTATATAATGTACATTACCATAAAAACTACCAACGAAAATTGGTTCGAACGAAATCTATTCAGTAGTTTTTTTTAATACGTCAAAAATAGAATTGGTACGGAACCCTCAGTGTGGGACTCCGACTCGCACTTGGCCAATTTTTTAAA
The DNA here is from genome assembly GCA_958496325.1 of Nomophila noctuella. Taxonomy (NCBI): domain Eukaryota; kingdom Metazoa; phylum Arthropoda; class Insecta; order Lepidoptera; family Crambidae; genus Nomophila; species Nomophila noctuella. The sequence goes on along the minus strand of OY292490.1, from coordinate 4,844,650 downwards.
TGTGTGACCGTAGGCACTAAAAAAAGTTAAGTTCTTACATACGTTTGCAATAAACAAACTTGGACACGCTGCCTTCTCTTACGTGAATGATTATAATAATAATGTCCCACTGCAGGGCCACTGGCTCAATTAATACATTTTATTTATAGCGAGTGTTTGTCAAGTTTTTCTTTAAAACCTATTTACATAATTTGACTACCAATTTGAAAGTTAAAATGTAAGTGTCTTTCGTGTAATTGAATTAATCATCAGTTGCCTCCTTCGTACTTAAATTCGCTAAAGTCACAAGTAACGCGCGTCGTTTTCAGGTTCAAGGTAATGTCAACCACATCTCCCGACTGAGCCGATTTAGTGCTTTGTCATAAAATACTTTGAGATTGTAAAATAATTATATTTACTAAGCACATAGTCGGCCAAAGGACTTCTACGAAAAGACTATACTAGATTTCTACGAAAAGACTATAGTAAATTTAGTTAGAAGGCCTAAAGGTCTTTATGTCACTGTTTATTGATTTAGGCTTAGAGGTTTATTGGCCCGGAGAAGGCTTTGTGGCTGGCACCTTACATAGTTCATCTCAACCACGGACGGTAGTGGAATCCAAGAACATATACGCATAACAACAACGGATTTTCTTGAGAATGTCGGCTTATTGAACCTCGGGTAGACGACAAGATTTCAAAGGGAATTTATTTGGAATCGACCTACCCATGCTTTGCTCGGGTGCAATGAAATGCTAGTGTGCATGTGTTTTAATTTCATTGAAATTGAAACATTAATTCTTTAAAAAAAGAAAAATCTTATAACAATACACCGTACTAACACCACATTAGCTCTAAGACTTGTTGGTTGCTTGGTGGGGAACAACAACTGTAATCTTAATTTTTTTAAACATCCGTGACTCGAATAATACGCATCACATAACCATTTACTTCTAGCGGGATTCGAACACGAGACCCTGAACCCGGTTTTGTGATCAGGGTCTATATAATATAACCTATCCTAATGGTCTACCCATGGTCTTGCCCATGTAACGAGCCTGTCAAACAAAGGAGAGCAAATGCGTTTTGAACTTTGTAATCATTCATTGTACCTAAATTAAGTTGGTACATTTGCCTGAAGACATACGACAAGAGACAAACAAGAAAGCTTTTAAAAATAAGCTTAAAAGGTACCTGCTGGCATCGATGACTTAGATGACAGCATGTACCTTCCTTATATTATGGTTATTTTTTTTGTTGATTTTATAAGTATGTTTTTATAATTATATTGATTCTGCAGTCAAACTGTTTGAACAGTTTTGCAGAACACTGTTTTGTGCGAAGATTTTTTGTAAGTGTATAATAAATAAATAAATAAATAATAATAACGTAGTGAATAATTTCGTAGGTACGAAACAAAATTTCAAAATTAATTGTCTTCTCTACAAAAGGCAAAATGTAATATTGTTCACGACGATACCCAACTCTGCAAAATTGCAACATTTCATATGTCTTCATTTCATTTGTCTCTTCTTCATACGATAGAACAGACATATGTTCATATTTACTAACACTATCAGCTAAATCAATCATTAAACGATGCGTAAGGTCGGTATACAACAATACATTTTTATCCTAAAAAATGCTGCACCTCCCATAAAAAAAATCATCTGAATCTAATTGACATTGCAGAGTAGGTACCTAAGTATTTAAACGCAAAGGGTATTTCAACGTTCTTTTGAAAACGGTGTATAGTACAATAATCATTATGCTCCATATCAGTTTTTTCCGCTACGGCGAAAATATTAATGTAGCAACTTTTACGCTGTAAGTATTTATTATTTTTTTAAGCAAAAATGAAGGTTCATACTGATACATCTTTACTAATACAATAAAGCTGAAGAGTTTGTTAGTTTGTATGTTTGTTTGTTTGCTGTTTGAATGCGCTTATCTCCGGAACTTCTGGTTGGAATTGAAAAAAATATTTTTGTGTTGGATAGTCCATGTGACGAGGAAGGCTATAATATAACCGAAATCCATGCGGCGGAGTTGCGGGCGGTAGCTGCTGAAAATGTAATTTCCTTCCTCTGTTTGTTTTAGGAAGGCGCGAAAAGATTCGTGCTTTCGTCAACTGACAAAGAAAACTATTTAAAAACAAACAATTTGAAGACAATGATCGCACGCCACTTGGCATTGACTGGAATACGTTTAGAAATTGGAAAGCCTAAGATGCATTATCTAGCTGTAACTGCTAGTATTTGTTTTTTATACACTTACATGCTTCAGGTCACAGTTCTGTCGAATGCTACCGAGGATGTCGATACTCTATTCGAATACTTTAACGCAATACCTTTCAGCGGAATGGGTATTCTTAAAGTCATATCTTTATACCGTAACAACAAGCACTGGGATTCCCTTTTAAATACTATACCAATCGTCGAGAAAGAACTGAAAAACATTGAGGATGTTTCTTCAAGTGTTGAATACGAGAGTGACGATGAAGACATAGCCTCTTCTTTTAGAGAACATACTTATTCGTACACTGTCAAGTTTCAGACCGTATCAACACTTCTGACTAGAATGTATAGCATTACCGCATTTTTTTACATCATATCGCCTTTCGTAGAATATGCATTGTCAGAACAAAAGCCAACTGAGTTACCGCATATTTTACCGGGCAGGGCTCCACTGGACGAGATAAGTTTTATTGGGTATATCTTCTCTATCTTGGTTGAGTTGATATCTGCTATCTACTGTGTTTGTATTCACATATCTTTTGATCTGACGTCTTTTGGGCTGATGATTTTTATATGTGGTCAGTTTTCTCTATTACGGGAATATAGCACAAACATAGGGGGAAAAGGAAAGGATTTACGGCTATGCGAGAAGAGGGACAGAAGAGCTCATCACAGGATAGTGACGTGCCATAAAATGCATATTATACTAACAAAGTGAGTACTTCGCTTTATGTATGTATTTATGCAGGTACCTACCTACCTATTGAACGTTATGTTGGAAACACCCATAAGCACATTATTAGCGTCTCCTTTAGAAGGACAACCCTCCTTGATAAGCCTGTACGCCATGGCGCGTAAAAGCGTCCTCCTGCGAAAAAAAGGGTGTCTCTAGCACACAACAAATCAATGGCTTAGGCATTAATAGCGCTTTCGATTAAGAATAACTACGGAGGTGCCGAAGAGCGCAAATCCTCATCACTGGTTTTGGCAGTAGTGGAAAACTCTTTATAATTACCTCGCGTCAGTGACATTTCCTCTGAGTGACAAAAACAAACGGCGAACCTTCGAAGCTGGGTGAATGTACGAGTACTTACCTAATTGATTCTCAGAGTTTATTAAGTAGGTAAACACGTTGTGTGTTTTTCATATTGAAATGGTTGGCGTGTACACATAGCTATGTTTGTCAGAATGTTTTTACTGTATGTACGTTGTATTCTTAAACATACTCGTAGGTGTATTATGCTTCTTTGCATAAAAATACTCATATATTAAAGGTAAAACGTCACCAGAAGTAGGTGTGAGAATGCAGTTATTATATCCTATAGTAAAATTACCCAGTAGAACTATATTTTATGTGGTAAAGCTGGGTTCAATTTTCACGTCGACACAACGCGACCGAAGTTCAGCGCCAATGCATTTTCTATAACAATATTACGCGACGTAATTCCGGCATGGTGTAATATCCTCCATTTAAAATACCTACCTATATTGCAGGTGTAGATCACGATGTACTTCGGCCGCGTTTTTTCGGCTAGGTGTATTTCTATATTATTCTCGGCTTCAGCACTTAACCACGGTATTTAATTCATTATCATGTTTCAGTGCAATTCACGAACTGAGTAGAGCATTGAGAAACATTTTGGGCGTGTACTTTTTCTTGGCGACGTTCACATTATGCTCGATTGCCGTGCGATTGAATTCGGTAAGTATCTATCAAAACTTACTTATAAAACAATATTTTAACATAAGTACCTATTTAATTCAAAATCATTTAATATACCTATTTAATTTAAATTACATTTGTAGCATTACAATAAATTTGTATTTTTTTTATTAACAAAACAAGAAAAAAAGACTAGTCCATTGTTAGACATTCGGTCAGAGCAGGCTAACAACCATAGCCCTTGGTTCAAATCCCACAGGGAGTGTTTATGTGAAGAGCATTGCCATTTGTACTCGAAGCATGCATGTACTAAGTACCTATGTATCTCTCTCCATTTCCTACAATCATTGTATAAGTAGTATAAATGCTAAGGGCCATAGCACACGGCGTATTTTATACGCGCAGACGACGCGCGTTTTCGGCGCCGTAGATGCTGATTGTTGCGTTTGCAATCATGATACAAAAGTTACAAAGTTGCGATAGAATCTCGCGTGTAATCTGCGCGTCGTCTGCGCGTTTAAAATACGCCGTGTGCTATGGCCCTAAGGAATGGAGAGACTAGCTTAAGACCAGAGTCAGGTAATTGTTGTGTTAGTCCAATTAATTCACTAATTAAATATTTTAATAGCAACTGACCGGAATGCAGTTCGTAACTTTGGTCCAGTACCTCGGTGCGACTATAGTTCAACTGTTCCTTTTCTGTCGCTATGGAGACTCTGTCTTGCATGAGGTAATTTTTACTATATATTTCATCATCAACATCATAATTTTATGTTTTTTTTTTTATGTCAGAGGCGGCAAAAGAGCTAGCGCGTCGCCTGATAGTAAGCAATCACCGCCGCCCATGGACATCCGCGACACCAGAGGTATCGTTGATGTGTTGCCGGCCTTATGTTTTACTAGCGGCCGCCCGCGACTCCGTCTGCGTGGTTTTCAGTTTCCACATACATAGGTAAGTACTATAGCCTTAAGCCTTATAAGCTATATCCTATGTGTTATTCTGGTGTATAAGCTATATTGTGGTAAAGTTTCATTCAAATCCATTCAGTAGTTTTTACGTGAAAGAGTAACAAACGTCCTATAGTTAGTAGGATTTACGTATCTTTGTATATCCCAACTAATATTATAAATGCGAAAGTAACTCTGTCTGTCTGTCTGTCTGTCTGTTACGCTTTCCCGCTTAAACCTCGCAACCGATTTTGATGAAATTTGGTACAGACAATCTTTAGACCCTGAGACAGAACATAGGCTACTTTTTATTTCGAAAAAAAGAAATCCACGCGGACGGAGTCGCGGGCGGCCGCTAGTAAGTATTAAAAGTATTTAAGTATGTCTACCCGTTGGTAGACATACTTAAATACTTAATCAATAACTCCTAAAACAATAATAAATTCCTTGGACTAACACACCCCAATTGAATCGCCTAGCACTAAGTAAGCTCGAAACTTGTACCTACTACCTATGGATGCCAGGGTAATTCAATTGGGGTGTGTTAGTCCAAGGAATTTATTATTGTTTTTATTATTTATGTTTCTGCATGAAAGGATTTTTCTTGATAAAAATCTACAACCGTACTGTATGTAAACTGTTCTAGGGAATGAGATCACCTTGACAGTTGCAAATAAAGTTCACAGAAAATGGGTGCCAGATTGCGATACATTACGAAAATGTGACTTTATAATGATAAATCAATAAACTTTCCTACATAATACTGACGTCAAGTGAAAATGACCTTTGTATCTCCTTCTAATCATGTAAGGCGATGATAATGAAAAGTACACAGCTGTAAATACATACGTGCACGCACGATGTCACGTCAATAACTTATAAGACGGGATTATAATACTAATTCTTGCCGATCATCGCCCACCTGTTCCAGTAATTAACCAAGCAAATCGAGCATCATTCATCATTTATATTTCATTTCTTTATTATTTGGTTTATACAAGGTGTAACAAAATTTTCTGCAAATATTTTAAGGGCGAATTGTTTAGTGGCAATGGAATAAATTCAGATAGTAAAAAGATTGACTTTTTATACTAATGGTATAATACACAATTACTGTATATTGTCTGTAACTTCAAAATGGAACGGTATTTTGCTCTAACTTGGTAGACGAAACTCTCTTCAAAATCCATTCAAAAGGTTTGTCTATGAAATTAGCCGGCCCACTGGTTTGGTGGTTGTTAAAACTGACTACAAAACCGTGGCCAGAGGTACGAAGTTCCGCTAAAGGCAAAAAAAATGCATGATGAACACAGGCATTTGTACTCAATTCATGGATGTGAAATAAGTATTTAAGTAAGTGTAAGTAGGTATGTTAATTCATTTCATTGCATCTATCTAAGTTATAAGCTCAATTCAGGTGAGCTAGCCAAGATCCCATTTCGCGTCTCCGGAAGGTATCGCTATGGTCACGACTTATATTTTTATCCCGCACACTAAGTATCTATGTGAGCGGAATAGCCTATCGCAGTCCACAGCTGGACGGCCAAAGGCCTCTCCTAGGGCTCTTCACTCAGCCCGATCCTCGGCGGCTCGCATCCAGCTCCTGTCAGCCATCTTGCGCAGATCGTCACCCACCTGGCCTGAGGGCGTCCTACATACACTGCTAGTGATGGCTCGCGCTCGCGAAAGTGGCATCTTGGCTAGACCACCAGAGCTTGAAAAACAAAGTCACAGTCCAAAGAATTTATGAATGTTAAACTGCTGACTTCATTGAATTGTATTGTTTATCGTGTAAAGTCTATGACAAGTGTGATGGATGATTACAGAGCAGCATCAACGTGGGTGAGGGTCCATTCGCTTCGGCCTACTGGTGCCTGAGCCCGCCCACTCGCAAGGAAATCGCCATATTGGGCATGGGCATGATGCGCCCACATTGCATGTACGCTGGCCCCTTCATCAGTCTTGCACTACCGTCTTTTATACAGGTAGGTATTCTGAAGGGTGTAACCAAAACTAGTGATCGATTTTACGATTGAATCGATTATTGACAGCGAATGTTAGGAACATTCGAGGTTGATCGATTGAAGTGCAAACGATAATGCCGTCAGACAACAATAGCTCGCAACACTTTACAACAACTAAACTCGTATAATATGTATATTAACGGTTACAATTTATATTAAGTCAAGGAAAAGTTCTATAATCAGATGATATTGCGACACACAGATTCGGAGTGTCAATCACGTGCTATCTGCACTCGAAACCAGAACTCAGCTCTTACTTTTGAAGTGGGCCACAATAAATGTTTTATGGTCTATTATTTTGTAATTATTTTTGAATTTTGAATTTTGAATTTTGAATTGTTAAAAGCTAAGCTAATTACAATCCAAATACAAAAAGTTAACAAAAAATAAAATAGAGTATGTACGTAATTAGTAACTAATACATATGGCAGTCGCTTCACTGTAAAAACCAGACTTGCCAAATCCTGGATCATGGTCAAAGCGGACCCCGCATAGAAACGGGATAAACGCTAGGAAGAAGAAGATATACATATATAGGGATAAATCAGAAACAATTTCTAGTAAGTCATAAAATCAATATCCATTAATTTAAGTTAGACGTTAATCAGAAGCAGAAACAGATAAATGCTAACTGACCTTTTCTCTTTCAGATTGTGCGTACTGCATACAGCTACTACGCAGTGATAAGGAAATAGCTGATAACACATGAAACGTGTTCAGGTCACTTGTTCTATCACGAGACTTCGATTTATACAATAACTATGTAGCATTACCACCCAAGTAGATATAAATACTTAATGAAGGAAATATCCACATTGACAGGCTTGTAGATAATTTTTTCTAAATCAAAATCAACGAATTTGCAGTCAATGCCTAATCGTAAAAAGTTATCGTCGGATTTAAATTTGAAATAGGAAAACTAACTTTAACTTGGCATGTGGGATATTTGCTTCAGTGTTGCGTTATGACCAAGTAGTGCATTTTTAATCTACGCACTTGAATTCATGCACTTAACACACATTTTAATTAACTCGAACGATTTGTTTTATTAAATGGATCATAAGTTTTACGATCGATTCATGCTTTGATATTTAAGAAACACATAGTAATTGATTCATAAATAAAAGAATAGAATATAATGTAAAATGTTTTAGTAGTTTATTAACTGTTGTTTGAGCAATATGCGATAAATCTATACTTATAATAAATCTGTAGAGAGGTCAATTCTGTACATTAAATATTTTTCCAAAATAACTATCAGGGGGTGTTTAGTGATCGATACTGATACCAAAAATGCAATCAGTAAAATTTTTGTCTGTCTGTCTGTCTGTCTGTCTGTATGTTCCTTATAGAAACAAAAACTACTGGACGGATTTTGACGAAACTTGGTACCATTATTCTTCATACTCCTGGGCATATTATAGGATACTTTTCATCACGCTACAATCAACAGGAGTAGCGTAGTGAAGGGAAATGTGGGGAAAACGGGAGAATTTACTCCAGTTCTTAAGCTTCAGTCGCGTGTGCAGCCTTAATGGTTAAAGTCACATAGAAATCATGTATGACGGAAATATTCTACATAAAATTGCCTAAAAATATCCCCCAACAACATATGTCTATCTTTTATGGTTGACTCACAATAACACGTGCAACTCAAGATCCAAATTGGTTTGAACGCGCTAAGCTCAGGAACTCCTGGTTCGAATTGACAAAACATTTTGTGTTGGATAGTCCACTTACCACTTACCATTTGTCGAGGTAGGCTTTAAGCTATTGTATATTCCTTTATTTTTATCATTGTAATAAATTGTGCTAGCGAACTATTTAGTTCTAAAATGTGCCGATAGATGGCGCACCTCGCTAGAGGCGCGGCTGCGGATCTGAATCGCGGTGAACAGATGCTTTCTCAAATGTATAAGGTCTCCAGAGTTTTATTAATAATGAAAAGCGTTTTCCGCCACTTAATTTGACTATTATTTCTATCCTGAGTAATTAGTCCCAATTCCCATATAAGTGTGCAAGTTGACTGCATGCTAGCGTTGCAGAACTATCGATAGTTTGACTATCGATAGTTAACCTCGAAAAATAGTCACAATATCGATAGGACTATCGATAGCCAATAGTATGCAATACTATTGATGGGCAGCAATATTTTCGATACTATCGATACTATCGAATTTAGATACTATCGATAGTATCGATAGTATCGATAGTTTTTAATCAATACTATCGATAGTATCGATAGTATCGATACTATTAGTACTATTTTTATGAAGAACTATCGATAGCTAAAAACTATCGATAGTATTGTTACATCGATATTAGGCGAATAAGCAATAGTATTAATTTCTGAATGAATTTGATAAGTTAAATACTTGTGTACTAAAACGTCAGATGTTAACGTAACCTTGTTCTTCCATGATCCCTAAGAGCCTTGCACTTGCAACTGAACACAAAAAACGCTATTATCCGTATTTTTAAATGGCGCTAATGCATGACCAACCTAAAGTGGCGGCTCACGGTCGTGGCCTACTTGAATTCGTTCCCATACCATTTTTTTTTTATTCGTTCTATGTCATACGCAGACCTACTTCAAAAATCAAATAGACGTTGTTGTTAAATATTTTAAATAAATATCTTCATTGAACAAGACAATTAAAAACTATCAATACTATCGATACTATCGATAGTATCTAAATTCGATAGTATCGATAGTATCGAAAATATTGCTGCCCATCAATAGTATTGCATACTATTGGCTATCGATACTATCGATAGTATCGATACTATCGATACTATCGATAGTCCTATCGATAGTATTACTTTTTATCAAGGTCACAATAGTATCGATAGACTATCGATATTTTATACTATTGGTTGCAACGCTACTGCATGCATATAGGACGTTGTTTTATTTAGCTAATTTTAGTAAGACTAAGACTGTGGTGAAGTGTGGTGTGCGGAAATCGTTACCCACGCGGACGGAGTCGCTGGCGGCCGCTAGTATACAATATGAAATAAGATAACACATATAGCTCGTTGATTTACAAAATAGATTTCTTTTGTTCTAATTACATCGGTTTGTAGTTACTCACTTACACTTCTAATATTACTTTAAACCAAATACAATTAAATACACTTTATTCCAATCTAATAAAGACAATAATAAAGTAAAAATATGGTTTGCACTGAGTTGTAACTGAATTCGAATTAAAGTATCGGAATAAATATGCGTGAAAACCTTCTTATTTGGTTACATAAATGTTCTTAATTATTATGAAATGCGTTTTAAGACTCTTGATATAAGCATAGCAAAAATTAACAACAAATCTAAAAATCAACACTTCTTGTTTGTTTCCGGGTTCGACCGCTCATGCGCCCAATGGAGATGTTTCCTCCACCATTCATTTGACTTTCTTTTATTAACTGTCAAATGATTCCAAACTAAAAAGTTTGCTTGTACTCCAGTCAAAATAGACAAAATTAAGACTCAAGTTTGCATTAATTCCCAACAAGCTGGATTTTTGTGCAGGCCTTGAATATGTCATTACAAATGATATGTCAAAAGTCCCCATCGATCCCGCTTGTGCGTTGTTTTTTATTCGTGGTCAAAGGGCCCAAATTTGCGTCTTTTGCTTATATCTCTGAAACTAAGAGAGCTATCGAAAAATGGTTCAGGTAAAGTTTGTAGATCGTAAAATTGTCTACCTAAAAGATTTCTACACTTTTCTTGTACAAAGCAGCGCTGTTGAGATATCTTGACTTTAAGCCGCAGGAAAGTCGTATTTTCGAGTAGCCCACATTATGGAATTACAATAAATTGTGTTGAGTAGTTTATCTGGAGCAGGTGGCAGTTAAGTATGGATTGGTTCTAAACTATTATTTACCAATTTCCAGCTCCAATTTTCACGATTTAGATCATTGAAGTCAAAAAAGACAAAATGATGTATCAAGCTTGCATTCATTCCCAACAATGGGGACTTTTGTGCAGGCATTGAATACGTCATTACAAATGATATGTCAAAAGTCCCCATCGATCCCGCTTGTGCGTTGTTTTTTATCTGTACTGGAAATCTTCAGATCCTATTTTTAACCGTTCTGGTAGTCAAACCTTAATGGTCCCCATAGAGACTTTTACTCCTTACATGAAATAGGATCGACTGGCGCGAAAAAAAAATTTTGGAATTTTCAGTACAAAATGTATGGGAAAAGTTTTTTTTGTTTTTTCTTTGCCAATCGATCCAATTACATGTTAGGATTAAAAGACTTTATGGGACCATTTGAGGTTTGAGTACTAGAAATGTCAGAAATCGCAAAAAACTTTTCCCATACATTTTGTACTGAAAATTCCAAATTTTTTTTTTTGCGCCAGTCGATCCTATTTCATGTAAGGAGTAAAAGTCTCTATGGGGACCATTGAGGTTTGACTACCAGACGGGTTAAAAATAGGATCCGAAGATTTCCAGTACAGATAAAAAACAACGCACAAGCGGGATCGATGGGGACTTTTGACATATCATTTGTAATGACGTATTCAATGCCTGCACAAAAGTCCCCATTGTTGGGAATGAATGCAAGCTTGATACATAATTTTGTCTTTTTTGACTTCAATGATCTAAATCGTGAAAATTGGAGCTGGAAATTGGTAAATAATAGTTTAGAACCAATCCATACTTAACTGCCACCTGCTCCAGATAAACTACTCAACACAATTTATTGTAATTGCATAATGTGGGCTACTCGAAAATACGACTTTCCTGCGGCTTAAAGTCAAGATATCTCAACAGCGCTGCTTTGTACAAGATAAGTGTAGAAATCTTTTAGGTAGACAATTTTACGATCTACAAACTTTACCTGAACCATTTTTCGATAGCTCTCTTAGTTTCAGAGATATAAGCAAAAAACGCAAATTTGGGCCCTTTGACCACGAATAAAAAACAACGCACTAGCGGGATCGATGGGGACTTTTGACATATCATTTGTAATGACATATTCAAGGCCTGCACAAAAATCCAGCTTGTTGGGAATTAATGCAAACTGGAATGTCTATTTTGACTGGAGTATTGGTAAATAGCACACTATGACGTTATTATTTTTGAAGTCAACTAAGTACCGAAACAAAAGCTAGACAGTAAAGAGTATCTTCTTTTTTTAGAAAAGTGTTGTGAAAATCATTAATGATATGTGTAGTACATCGTAAACTTAGCAGTGAGATAAGAGGCGCTTATGCCTCTAACATAAGGGCGGTAACAAAGTTCAAAGCACAGGTTTCACAATGTATTTTTTTCCAAAATCGTTAAAGGAAATTGTCCCTTAACATAGCCCAAGTGGAGATTTTTAAGTGACTGGAGCGTGTCAGAAAATTATAAAGGGAGAAAAAAAGAAGAAATGATTCTCTGCACACTTTTCTGACACAGACGAGTCACTTCAAAAATCCCCGCTCGGGCTCGTACTATAAAGGTCATATTACCGTCGAATATGAGTCACTAGATGGCAGAATAAGGCACCGTGTTTTTTCGTGGTTTGACAGTAGTATTACCGACATTGAGAGTAAAAGTTTTGAATATGAGTCACGAGATGGCAGAGTCATCGCTACGCACGGTGCCTATAAGGCTCATATTACCGTGGCACCCTACAAGGCCTTCTCGAGCCAGGCCGCGACGTCGGCGTGATGCGCGGCGCTCCACTTGACGTTGTTGCGCAGCGTCTCCAGCGCGCGCCGCCGCGCCGCCTCGCCCGCGCCCGCCTCCGGGTACTGCTCGAAGAACGCTTGCATCTACCACAATAATGACACGATTATATAAGAATGTTGACACATATAGCAATGTAAAGTATTAAAAAATGTCCCACTGCAGGGCAAAGGCCTCCATCATTTTAAATCTTGTTTTCGTCGGGTTCTGGCTTTATCACCATGTTTGCCAAATGCGGGGCGGTAATTTCAAAACTAGGCACTTATCACTATTAATTTAAAAATAATGACGCCATAACGTGCTGTTCCCATACAAACTTCATATTTCAGAATCGTTTTGTCAGTTAACAAAAGAACGGCAAATGATTGGTGGTGTCAACATCCCTATTTTGTCTACTATTATCTTTTACGCCCCCCCCCCCCCCCTTAGCCTGCGTCGAATTAGGGCATAGAAATCCGTCCAAAAAGAGTAGTTTGAGTGTGATAGACGGACAAACATCCAGAGTAAGACGGTAGAGTGGAATTTCCACTCGAATGAGTCGCTCGTCGGAGAAGTTCCTCCACCATACAGAAGACCACAGTGAAGTAGCACTTCGTAACTGCTGTGCTATGTTTCTGCTGGTGAGTAACGAGCTCAGTTGGGGAGGGTATGGGGATTAAAGGTAGGCAACGCATCTGCGACACTGGTGCGGTTATTGATGTCCATAGGCAGCAGCGATCTCTTACTATCAGGTGACCCTCTTGTCATGTATTATGGGACAATACAGGCTCCCAATAATAAAATGTTAAACTAAAGTAAGTTAATTCGCTTCCCATAGTTACACCTTTATTATCTGTAACTGCAATAAAATTATGCCAGATAATTCCAATATTATTGCACGCAACACGTAGATTACCAACAACAGTGTGATTAACATGTGATTCAATTCCAAAGTCCAGAAGAGAAACAATAATATATTACAGCGAATCTGTACTACTCATTTGACCTCTTATCATTTATATTTTTAGGCCGCAATTAGAAAAACTGTTTTTACTAATTAATACTTTACATTCACGATAACTAAAATTAGCTCAGTATACAACAGGACAAGTACAAGTAAGTTTTTTCTTTAAATAATACGGAATGAGGGTGTTTGCGATTAAAAATCCGCTAGATGGCAATACGTAGACGTGAGGTCTTACTGCTATGTCACAGGTGACTTTTGACATATCTTTCAATGTTATATCAAAATTCACCAATCACTTACCAGTTAAACCCTACATCTACCTACTGCCATCTAGCGGACTTTTCATTGGAGAAAAACCTCAATGCAGTTGCAAATGTGTACAATGGTATTAATTAATCACTTATGGTTTATGCATATCTATTCTATATGACACTATATGTATATCTAAAAATAAATATTGGGTCTATTTTTCAGTGCATTAATACTGATATGATAAAGATAAAGAGTTTGTTTGTTTGTCAATTTGTTTGTCTGAAAGCGCTGATCTCATTGGTTCGAATTGATTTTTTGTTGTGTTTGAGATATTTGTCGCGGAAGGCTTATTAAGCTATAACATAACTGTATGTGTGCGGGAACCGAAATACGGGAACCAAATCTCGTGCGGCCGCTTATAAATAAATATGGATCAAAATAGTTGTGTGAAATATCTGCGTTACATGATATGTACTATTAAACGGGAAACGTTTTGGAATCAAATCCATCAGTGTATTATTTTTGAACAAATCTCAAATTAACAAAATAGGAAGAGGTACTATCGGATATTGTCACTGTGTAACTTGTAGCGACAGGGGTGACGCACAAACTACGCATAATGATGTAACGTTTACATAAGCGTGTTGATTACAAATATTGTTAAAAAAACACGTAAATAGTGTGTCTTTGGAATAGCGAATAAATATTTTCCATGCAAAATTTTAGCACGTAGACGTGCAATGAAAATGTGGTGTCGACATCTGATACAAATGAATGGAAGAGGAACACACTGCGGCGACCTAACTAAGTATGGGAAAGGGCAGGATAATGATGATGATGCATAATTTCAACATGTGATGGCAAAGTCCAAAGAGATATTATAAGATAGAATTCACAAATGTAACTGGATAGAAATAAATATGATTATAATCATCTCTTAAACGTTTCGAATTTCAACGTTCAACTGTAGCCTGTTTTCCTGCGTATTTTCGTTCACCATACTGCGACATCAAGCCGACTGGCGAACGTGGTCGCCATGGGCGTACCCAGGTTCTAGGCAAAATATTACTAAGTCAGGGGGGGGGGGGTTTAAATAAGCCAACATCTAAACCCCCTGCCCTACTCTGGGTACGCCCCTGGTGGTGGCTATTGGCATAACCTCATAACTGGGGTGGCCTCCATCAGTTATGCTGATTATGATGATGATGATGATGAAACGTTAATTGAATTACCTCTTTCAGCCTTTCCTCCGTGTTGAAGTCACGAGTGATGCCCGGAATCATGTTGCCTAGGTAACGGCTGTTGAGCGTGAACCTGTCGAAAAGTGTATGTATACTAAATTATTTGCGTTTTTTGGAACTCCAAAAATCTAACGCTTTAACGAAAAGTTTAAATAGGAAAACTACGCTTTCCCTCTTAAACCTTTCTTCCGATTTTGATGAAAGGCACCTTTTATTTCGAAAAAAAAAAGATCATAAATCCACGTGGACGAAGTCGCGGGCAGCCGTTATAACTCATTATTTGGGACTTGGTGGTATCCCTCCCTATAACATTCTTCCTTCCTAGCGTTTATCCCGTTTCTATGCGGGGTCCGCTTTGACCATGATCCAGGATTTGGCGAGTCTGGTTATTGTAGTGAAGCGACTGCCATCAGACCTTCGTAACCCATAGAGGGGAACCAGACAGATTGGATCATGGTTACACATTCAGATCGAACTGAACTAAAGTCAGAAATCACTGTATGTGCAGGTTTCCTCACGGTGTTTTCCCTCACCGCCGAGCCAATGGCCTAGTGCCATTCGGCACCAATTGCCACTATTGCTCCCTATAACATATTAAAATAAAAGTGTACCGACCTAGCGACCAGGTCGGGCCATGTTTGTCGTACGCGGTCCCAGACCAGCGCCGCGCCCGCCTCGTTCGCCGCGATGTACTGCACCACGATCAGGTAGTCCTGGCTGCGAATGTTCTTCTCGTCCCACGCCAGGTCCAAGTACCTGCAGGTGCGAGGAATATTCATCAAGGATTTATAAGGAAATCGTGTTTCCAACACCATAAATACAATAATAAAACAATATGAAACATACTTAATAGATTTTTTAGGATTATCAAAAAAATAACCTTACTTAGCAATCATTATTAGTCTTTCGTCCTAAAAGGCAGATTTTTTGGGAATATTTTAAAATACCTATTTACATATTGAAACAAAATATTAATACATAATTTGGCGAGTCTTTTTACATTTAAGTCTATGACCAATTTCAACATCGACCAATCAGAGAGCAGTATGTCATTTGCCATATTATAAAGCAGCGTAAAATGAAAACCTATCCTGTCCTGTGATTGGCCACACTGTTCTCACCTTACAATTGGATATCAGTTTATACATGTATACAGCGAGACGTCGCATATTTATAAGTTTGCGAAATGCGGGCGCATGAATAATACAATTCATCTTCTGTTGAGAATTCTCGACAAGTTTTGATTATTAAACACTTTTTGTTTATAAATTTTATAATCACTTACTCTGTCGTTTGACATGCGTTTCATCACTGGCCGCCAAAACTAGATTTTTCCAAAATGGCGGACTGTGTAGATTTGCCAACTAGGTTCGATGCTCTTTATAATCACGGATTTTATTATAATCCGGTGACATGTAAACAACTGACTTACTTTTCTAATAAGGTACCGTCGCGCGGAGCCGCCAGTGCGTTTCTGAGCTTGGCCTGCTCCTGCGCGTCTTCCTCGCTCAGGTATATCTGCCAGAGCTTATCCCATTCTGCGTGTGTAGCCGACCTCATGCCTAAGGTAGAAGAAAATAAAATAACCTATATGTACTTTTTTATTTGATATAGATGCAAACGATCAAGCGGGTCACCTGATAGTGAGTGATCACCGCTGCCCATGGACATCAACAACCGTACAAGGGTCGCAAATGAGTTGCCTGCCTTTAAAAATCGACTCTCAAGTACTCATCAACTGAGATCGGACGACCTTACTCACCAGCAGAAACAAAGTACAACAGTCACGAAGTGCTACTTCTCTGTGGTCTTTTCTAAGGTGAAGGTACTTCCTTAGACGTGCGGCTCGTTCGAGTGGAAGTTCCACAAAGCTCTCTCTCTCCGTAGGTACAACCAATAAAGGTATTACAAATAATCATCTTATAAAGTTTCAAAAATAAGTAGGGCGTCAAATTAAAACAAATAAAATGAGTAAGGATACAAAAGTGCTGGTATAAACCTAAGAAGAGAACACATATGTTATAAATTATTTGGTAGAAGCTTGTACTATGACCAAAAATATGAAATAGATTTTCTGAATCTATATGGACAGCCCCAACAGCTAACATTCTCACTGATTTTGATTACGTTAATTATGTCTTATCAAAGGCGTAATATGCCTTTGATTATAAAACAAAACAACTAAACAACCTAAAAAAATATGAGATTTAAGACTTTCGCGTTGCTATAAAGCGAGATAAAAAATATCTAAAACATCTCCAAAAGAGTAAGTATTATACCTACCGTAATAATAGACGAAGTCTCTCAAATCAGGTTCAATGGGCGCTTCATTCGCAGTTCCGTGGTTGTTGAGCCAGTTCAGGAACAGACTCCTGACCTTCGCTTCAGCCTCGGGAAGGCCACAACGCGTGGCGAGAGAAAGAATTCTTGTTCTCATCAACCTGGGGAAAAGTGCACAATGCGAAAAATTAATTAATCAAATATGTAGTTTATAACTATACCGCGATTAAATCAGTTTAAAAGTAGTTTTATTTCAAAAATTAATCAAATACACTGATCAATAAGTGCATTTCTAAATCGTACTTTCACAATTTTTTCCTATTTTCATTGTATACTAGTGGTAAGAACACCGCTTCACGTGCGTGAGGTCGGCGATTCAAATCCGATCAGGCACGCAATCTGGATTATCGAAAATCGTATGCGTAATTTCATACCAGCTGTACGGTGAAGGAACACATCGTGGCTCCCCACTAGGGATGTAACGGAGGTGTCATATCGGAATCGAAGGCGGAGTCGGAGTTTTTTGATTTTATTTTTCGGAGTCGGAGTCGAAACCGGAGTCGGAATCGGAACCGGAGTCGGAGTCGGAACCGGAGGCGGAGGCAGGGTCAGAAGTAGTGGCAGGAGAGGAGGAATCTTGAGAACGTGTCGCATGTGTAACAAAATAATAAGTGAAAAATAATAGACGACTAGCTTTTGCCCGCAGCTTCGCTCGCGTTAAATTCGGGGTAGCACAATTTTCCTTTTCTGGACACAGAGGAGAACTGGGAACAGACTTTTTTTGTATGCCAAATTTGAAGCGTCCAACTTTAACGGTTTCGACTTTTCATACAAATGATTTTTCCCGCTAACTCTCGTTCCAGAGGGAATTTCGGGAATTCCTTTCTTAGTGCACCTCTACGGTATCCAAGCTACGGCCATTCCAAATTTCAAGTGCCTACGTTAAGCCGTTTAGGCTGAGCGATGATATGACAATCAGTCAGTTTCTCCTATTTACTTTTTAACCGTCTTCAAAAAAGGAGGAGGTTCTCAATTCGTCTGTATATATATATTTTTTTTTATGTATGTTCACCGATAATTTCGTCAATTATGGACGGATTTCAAAATTTTTTTTTTCTGGATAGAGTTCAGTTCTGACGTGGTCCCATTTTCACCAGTCCAGGATCGGATGATGGAATCCAGGAGAAATTGAGGGCAACCACCGAAAATTGTATGCTCGTATGGTGTTTTTGTTACGTAATCATGTCTTACTCAGGTATATGCTTCAGGGTGTCAACATTTGATGCTGCTGTCCTGATGATGATGCTACAGTACTCCTTAACGGTTAGGAGTTGGAAGGCGGAACTGCAATTGGTCGATCGAATGTATGTAGGGCTAACGTGATACTTGTGTATATTACATCCTGACCTACGGCGAGACAAGTAATTTATCCACACTCTCATTTACTTTTAACAACAACTAAATTCCTATTAATAATTAAGTTCACAACGCTTTAACACAACTAAAAATCAAGTAAAAAGTGTTTTTTTTTTTAAATTAAACCGACTTCAAAAAAATTGTGTGGTGCCTGCCCAAAAAAGCAGAAGAGAAAAAGCTCCGACTTCAGTTAGTTTGTTTAAGATTACTTTGACATAGTTTAGGAAAATTATAGTATTAGGTAATAGATATTAGAAATTATTTTTTAATTTTTAGTTCATTTTTGTGTTCACTATTTTTTTGAAGTCGGTTTAATATATGTTTAGATAGAACGCACGAGCGGGAGTCGGGGGAGGTGTCCGCGCGACCTGTATAAACCTATTCAAAACGGTCGACCCAGGCCGTCGCCGATATTTGTTATGCTTTGACCTCCGATTCAACCTCCGACTCAAAAGTATCGGAACCGAAGTCGGAACCGAAGGTGTAATATTAATCGGAAGTTCCGACTTATCGGAGTCGGAGTCGAAGCTCCGTAACATCCCTGCTCCCCACACACTACGAATAAGTGTGCAAAATGAAGAAGGCAATGGCAAACCACACCATTAAAATTGCCTCCATCTCATTCTCATTTAGCCATAAGATCACCATGTACCACATTTTAAGCGAAATAAATATCTTTATCTTTATCTTTTTATCTTTCATAATACGACTCAAGGAGGAATCTAGTTTCATAGCAGTTTATACGAGAATAAAACCATATAGCTTTATTTATGTACTTACCCTTGAATAACACCAATGTTAGTTTTCTCCCAAGTTTGCTTGAGGTACTGCGGCTTTACTATGCTTTGAATGTATTTCTGCAATTTACAACAAATAACAAAGTTATATTGACGTTTTTACAAAAGTTATTCGATTTTAAACAAATATGTGTGTGCCAGCGCCAGCGAATGCCAAATCGAAAAGAAAAAGTAAATATTCGTTTTCATATATAAATGCAAAGGCTTTTAAAATTAGCTTTCAAGCACTGTGGCGATTATACACCGCAGTGGTATGTTAAATATAGACACTTGATATTAAACTTTGTTGACATTGTCCTAAGGTTAACATTAATATTGATCGCTGACTGATCGGATGCCGCATTTCAGTAAGCGTAGTTTTGGACGCTCTCTGTTCATACGAAGTGACAATTTGTGCAAAATGGAGCACCTGGTATTCATTAATCTCAGTATCAGGGGGCACGGTAGTGCACCCGCTAAGTCGAGCGCGAAGCAAACACTGCCGTACCATCTTTTAATGGATTTAGTAGTCACCTGCAAGTTGTCATACGCCGTTGTCATCTTTGGTATTCATTAATCTATTTAAGAGTCACCTGCAAGTTGTCATACGCCGATGTCATCTATGGTATTCATTTATCTATTTAGTAGTCACCTGCAAGTTGTCATACGCCGGTGTCATCTTTGGTATTCATTAATCTATTTAGTAGTCACCTGCAAGTTGTCATACGCCGGTGTCATCTATGGTATTCATTAATCTATTTAGTAGTCACCTGCAAGTTGTCATACGCCGGCGTGCCCTGCAGGCGGTCGCCGAGGCGTGAGAAGACGCCGGCGGCGGTGTCCCAGGGTACGTAGTCCCACTCCGAGTCCAAGTAAGAAGTGAGGTTCAGAGCCAGCGCGTACGGCAGTTGCCGCGCCTCCGCCAGTGCGAACACGTCGTCGATCAGGTGCGAGCGGTCCGATATCGTAAACTGGAAACAACCAATAATTTTAAACTTTCGCGTTGCATTATAATTATTTAACATTACAAAGGGACTAAACGCGATATTATTTTTACAAGTACCTGAGTACTTACTGCTTGACGTTTCGGCTGTGATGCTACAGCCGTGGTCACAAGCGAACTCTTCGCTTATATACCGAAATAACCAATAATTTATTGTAATACACAATAGACCAAAGAGGGTGTTTGCGATTGAAAAATCAACTAAATGGCAATACATAGGCGTGAGATCTAACTGCTATGTCATTGGTGAATTTTGACATATCAGTCATGTCATTTCAAACTCACAAATGCCATACGTATAAGACCCTACGCCTACCTAGTGCCATCTAGGGGATTTTTTATTGGCGAAAACCCTCATTCCTCTCCACGCGCCGGCGGAGTCTGCGAGCTTTACTCTCCCTAATAATGTTAGGCTGCGGTACAATACTCGCTCATACTCTTAGTACCTACCCTAAAATGTCAATATACAGTGCGGCGGGAAGTGCGTTCTTATTAAAAGTCCATACGCAACAAAATTTTGCTTTAAAAAGAAGCAGCAATTTTGCAACAGCAGCAAGCGACGTAAACAATATCTCAACGTACGAAGTATTATTTTCAAATACACAACTTTATGCCTTCGTATGTCGGAGTTCAAATTTTCTGTACTCACCTGATCATAGTCGACTTTAAGTTGATCAATCAAATTCTCCCAAACAGCCATTGGATAGTTGACCCTGTAGTATCCGACTTGGTTGTTGTTTATTTTAAACCACTTCTCTCCTTCACCCAGTGTCAATATTACTGGAACAATATTAAACACAATCGTGTATTAAATACTTCAAAAAAGAGGACAATAAATTCATGTACATACAAACGACTAAGTAATATTTGTTTGCAACGGTATGCATATTGATTTCTCTACGAAATTATTTACACAGGTATATTCAAGTTCAAACCTTTATCTGTTGTATCGGGAAACCATAGAGTGCTATTGTGCGATGCTTTATTTGTTTTGTATGTGATTGGTATAAACCAACGATAGCTGAAATAAAACACGTTACAAAATAAATCCTAAAATTATTCAGTTGAAAAGTTATAAAAGAATCATAGCATCTTAAGTGTGTATTCAAACATGAAATATATTTCACAATCAAGATTTTTTAATATAAGAGTAGAAGTTACTTGAATTCTGAGTCCTTTGGTGACTCTGCATCCGGATCTAACAGAAACCGCTTCTGGGTAAGCTCAAAAGTGTTGGGATCCTTGCCTCTCAATACATTCACCACTGGATATCCCATCTGCCTTGTCCATGTATCCATTATATATCTGAAATGTACACATCATAGGTACATACAGTCAAACGCACGTCAGACACTTAACACATAATAAATCTTAGTAATCCTTATTTAATTTCATAGAACAAAAATGTAATGGCTTCTTTCACCGGTCTAAAGGTAAGATAATTAAAAAAAACTTTACATATCAATACCCACTAATCACATGAGCGGCGTTGGATAGTCCATTTGTCGAGGAAGGCCGCTATATAGCACTATGAGAGACAAAGACGATGGGCTATCTCATATATAACATTTTATGGAAGACATTTAATTATTGAATGGAACTCACTTGAGGTTCAAATCAGGATTAGTTTTCTTGAAGTAAGGCTCTAGACAGGTAAGTAAATCTTGTGTAACTGTGGTCTTGAAATTGTACGTCTTCAGGTAGTCTGATATTCCGTGTCGGAATTTTTCTTCACCGATGAAACCCTCCAACATACGCAGGATTGAGGAACCCTGTTTTATTTTAAATAATGTACACAATTATAAAAACGCTGAGTTTGAGGTACCAACACTTTTCTATGAAGAAGATCTAGTATTTCATCTTTAAGGCAACATTGCATTCTGAAAATCAATTTGTAAAATACTTATAAACAGGTACATTTAATACTATACATATTAGAATGCCATTTTTTTTATTATTTATAAAGAAAATAAACCGCAATTTAAAACACATATACCTAAACAACCCACTTAAATAACACATTAGGCAAATAAGTTTCCACGAGTAGGTTATACATTAATTGTATCGTTTGGGCCACTATCTCATCCAGGGACCGATCTAGAGGACAACACGTTGAGAATTGTTCATCACAATTGAATTGAATACAAATACTAAATAAACATCAGACAAACTTGATTTTTACCAATAGTATTTTGTACAACTTAAGTAGGAATAAAAACCCCTATTATTAGTAAGGATCCGTATTTTGCGTTTTATTTGAATAAAAAGGTATTTACTCGCCTTATTGTAAGAAATCGCATCAAAGATGGCAGTAATCTGATCAGGAGTAGACACGGTTTGCACAATGGGATGACTCGACAGCTTCGCATCCGTCACTAACACTGAATGTAAAGTTCTCGTTAAGAATTGATCCAGCTGGAAACATAATTATGTGTTACAAAATATCCTACAAGACATCTTATCTTATTTCGTGAAGCTTAATACATTTTTACTTCAAGGATCAATCTAACTTATAATATTTGAAGATCCATTCATAGTCATGCTGTTGTATTCATCATCATGATCCCAGCGTATATCCGGTGCATCTTTGGCCATTTCCTTTGAGCCCTGGGTACGCTACGACTATGATCCTGAATTGACCCGCCTGGTTATTATCAACAAAGAAAACGAGGCAATAAGGATCATAGTCGGGACCAACGGCTTAACGCGCGCTCCGAAGTACGTAATTATCTTATGGGACAATCAGGTGATTCAAGCCTGCTATGTCCTAACTGGGAGAACCAACACAAAGTGAAAGTGTTCCCCGCGGGATTCGAACCCACGCTCTCCGTAGTTTGAGCCCGCTCTAACTACTACACCAGGGTGGGAGTTATATTATTGTCATTAAACAACAACCTTAATTGTTGTTTAACACTTTCATGAGAAAGAATTTTGGACAAGATTTACAATTAAATCAAACATTGCTTTTCAAGTATATAGATATTTTAACAGTAATTTAAACAGAAATCTTTCTTTAGTTTCAAATCAATAGTGTAAATTTCCTACCATAGTCCAGGTTGGTTCAATAGCATTTAACACCTTTACTTGCATGTATGATGCAAAACCTTCATTCAGCCACAAATCATCCCACCACTTCATTGTTACTGTAACAGAAAATTTGGTTACATAATATGTAATATGATTATAATAACAAACTCACAATTACTTAAGTTTTTACTGAAATACATTCAATGTGTGAATTAATTTTATTTATCAAAGTTCATGAATCTGACTGGTTCATTTCTTTATTGACTATGAAACAGCTCTCGGTACTGGCAACAGACCAATAATGATACATGTGGGCGTTTGGCGTGTATTTCGGTTTCCACACACATAGCTAAAAGTCTTCCTCGATAAATGGACTATCCAGCATGGGTTCTTTTTAATTCAAACCAGTTGTTCCTGATATATAAGCACTCTCAAACAAACTGTAACATCAAAAAATCTATGCACACTAAGTCTATTTTTTTACGACCCATACAGAGTTTGTAATATTTTGTTCATAAAATCACCCTTAATCACAAAGAATAAGTTACATCATATTTTATGTGACTTACCTAGGTTCCCAAACCACATGTGTGCCAACTCATGAGCTATAGTATTGGCTACGCCTATCTTGTTCTTAGATGACGCTGCGGCCTCATCGATAAGGAAGGATGTTTCTCTGTACGTGATCAAGCCCCAATGCTCAGTGGCACCAGACACATAGTCGGGTATGGCTATCATATCTGGAAGAAATAATTTCATTGCATTATTCATCTATTACCAATATTTAGACACATATTACTTGTCTCTATCTCTATCTTACAATAAACTAGAATAAAAAGTTTAACAAAGAATAGTTGTCAAAATAAACTTGCATATTGAGAATTATCATATCAGTAATTGTATCTTTGAAGATATTTTTTAAATTTTATTCTGGGATGGCAAACTTGATGCCCTTGATATCACATTGTCAACCTCATTTTCAAAACAATACAAATTGAAATATTACTACCTAAAACCAAACAGACAAAATACCAATTTACCTAGTTTTGGGAGCGGAAATGGTACTTCATAATACTTAATGTAGAACTCCGTTGCTCTTTTGCCAATGTCTAGAGCAAAATCTATCTTGTGCATTTGATTTTTCTGTGCAAAAGACCTTAGGATGAAATTCTTCCCAATGCCACGGGCATTAATCTCAGTTTGCTTGTAATCAAAGTCACAAATGACGAAACAAGCCAAATACGTTGACATTGGAACACTTGTTGCGAAGGTGACTACTTCGGATTTGCCATCTTTATCAAGTGTTTTTGAGATTTCCTAGAAGCAAAAATAAAAATTAATATAATTGCTTACATTTTTGTTAACCAATCACACTCCATTCTAGTGATTTAAGGTATTAATGTTCGCTTATTTATATAAATTTGACAAACTTGTATTTATTAGTCAGTTTCAATGACACTTGAATGCATTATTGAGTTAAAGGTTATGTATTTTTGTTTAGTCTTGCGATGGGGCTAGGAGGAGATTTTAAAAAAAAGACCTGTTAATAAAATACTTACATTCATATTGGAGAGTGCAATATAAGACTGCGGCTTAACTAATGTGATGTCATAGGTGGCTTTGTACTCAGGTTCATCAAAGCATGGGAAGGCCTGCCGGGCATAAGTCGGCTGGAACTTGCTAGCCACCATTGTTCTGAAAATCATTTTAATGAAAAGCTTAGATAAAGAGTTAAATAAATGGTTTAACAGATTTGGAATTAATTGCATTGTATTTCTCATAACACAAGAGATTACTTTGACAATGCTCATTATTTATTTTTCTAAATGTAAAAAATATGTAGAAATCAACAAATTTAATTTGGGGCAACCTGTTATCTTTCAGTCTGGACGAGTAGAGCCCCACAATGTTTCTGGTAAGATTACCATTGAAGTCAATGACAATTTTGTAAAGCCCTGTATTTATTGCTTTATCGAAACTAATTATTAATTGTTCTATTTGCTTCATTTCTAAGAATTTCGATACTGGTATTTCTTCTTCATTTTTGTACACCTTTACTGATG
This sequence comes from Nomophila noctuella, assembly GCA_958496325.1. Classification (NCBI taxonomy): domain Eukaryota; kingdom Metazoa; phylum Arthropoda; class Insecta; order Lepidoptera; family Crambidae; genus Nomophila; species Nomophila noctuella. The sequence goes on along the minus strand of OY292490.1, from coordinate 4,819,105 downwards.
ATATCTCCAAAAACTTTGTGTGTAGATTAAGGTAACTTTTATCTTGTTTAATATCAACATCGATTTTGACCGTTCCTTTAAATAAACCAGCTTCCATATCTGGCTGCAGCCGTAAATCATAATGCTTAGGAATCACCAACGATGATAATCTTTCGGATATTTTAAATTTCGTATTGTTTTCCATGGTAGAAATACGAGAATGAAAATGAAACCGGTGGAAGTATTTAACCAAACTTTTAACAAATATCACTCTTTTACGACCGATTCCTGTATACATAGGGACTTTTGAAGTAGCTCAAATATTAATTCCACGGCAAAAATTTGACCATTTTTAAATAGCCACAAAATGTTACAATTTGTTCTAAATGATAAACAAACTTTGTTGAAAAATGAAAATGTCAACGTCAAAATGACGTGACGTTTCGTTTTACGAGTGTTGACAGGTGCCATTTTATTACGAAACGAATCAAAGTTAATGGAATATCTTTGGTCCGAAACGGTAATGTATTTTATTTTGAAAAAAGAAAGGCAATCCTTCAAGCTTTTGTTGAAAATCAATATGGGGAATAAAATATAATATATTATAGTTTTTTATTCACTACACAATTAATTAAAAAGCGAAAATTTATCGGTAGCCACAAATTAATAAAAAAAGCAACGATGAAATAACCAAAACTAATAACATACCTTCCATCTCTTAAAAGACTTGCATAATATCCTATAAATCCTTTATCCAATCGTCCTGAGAAATTTATAACAATTTGATAATCTCCTTTTGAAATTGGATCTAATAAAAATATAGTGAAAAATTCCCTTTTGTCAGTAACTACTTCAGTGCGTATAATTTTCAATTCTTTGTTCTTTTCTGTGCTATTATGATTCATTGCTATGAGTTTTGTTGATGAGATGTTCAAATTCTTTGCGTGGAGTGTAATGCTTTTAGTAGGCTCTGTTGTTTGAACAGATATTGCTACGACCCCACTGAATATTTTAGTTGTCATATCAGGTCGTAATAACAATTTGTAGTTTTTAGGAATGACATGTCGTGGAAGTCTATAATAAGTGCCCTGAAACATTTGAAATAGTTTATTTGTATGAAGGTACAGTTGTCAAAAGAAGTTTTGTACGGGAAAATAAATCTCTCCTTGCCTGGTTGGCTCTCTGAGGTTTTTTCACGCCCAGAGGCGACATATACCTAAGTAAGTAGGATTTACCTTTTGTAACCTTTTGTTTTCTGGTATGATCAATGTCCATAATTAGCCATTTGTAACAAGATCCCCCGTTGCCTTTATTAATCTTAATTGCCCGAATTGATTCAATTAACAGCTTCTTAGATATGCATGCATGTTACGTGTGGTCGGCCCTACTCGCAACGATGAAGTAACACTGGTGATGCATTTCCAATAGTATTTAGTTATAATAATAATTCGCAGATAAGTACAAGTTGGTTCGATTAGCTCTATTACCGTCAGATCCACCTTTACTACTGAGCACAGTGCTCTGGGCCCCGCAATCGATTGGGGCCCCTAGACCAGGTTTGGGGCCCCACATTTACCAAACAAGAGGTATAAGGTCCCATGTGGCCCGGTCCCATAATGGGTGAAAGACGGCCCTGATTTCCGTAACGGCATTGATTTGGGTTGTTGAGGATAACAGAAAATATTTTGATGTCAACATGTTTGGCCATAGCAAGTCTAGACAACTTCAAACGATTAAGTTCTTTATACCTAGGACCTGAGATGCAAGTGATACAGGGTCTTTAAAGGTTTTATTTTCTTTAATTCAATTTCTTTGGCTACTCAATATACCTACTTAAGTGTATTTTTCCTTACCTTGCTGTCGATAGCTTTTTTTGGTCCAGCTGCCTCATTCAAATATGGTGTGAGATTATTTTGATGTGCTATATCACAACCTGAGGCGCGACGAATTCTTGAAGACAACACTAAAGTTGATATAAGAAGACAGAATGCGGCTAGTCCGAAAAAAATCAGCAATTTGTTGTTATTACTCCAGTGAAGAATTTTTGCCATCATCTGGAAATTAAGATGTCGATAGAAACAACTAATTGTAGGTATAAAGACAATAAAAATATGAAACCTTCGGTAATAAAGTATTTTTATAATTTTCTTCCGTCTTTTTATTCATTGTCTAATGAAGTTATTGATGTTAGATAGACAAATTATACCTAATCTGTCTTAAATCAAGAAGTTCACCTTACCTACTTAGGTACCTACATATTATGTAATTTTATAAATAACTAGCGGCCCGTCACGCGGTTTCACCCGCGTCCCGGGGGAACTACTTCCCGTACCGGGATAAAATATAGCCTATGTTACTCTGGGTAAATGTAGCTTTCCAACAGTGAAAGAATTTTTCAAATCTGCCAAGTAGTTTCGGAGCCTATTCAATTCATACAAACAAACAAACAAACAAAAAATCAAACCTTTCCTCTTTATAATATTTGTATAGATTAATAATTAATGCATGTCAAACTACAACGAAATATGAAATTATACCTAGGTAAGCACCTCTATTTTGAAGATTGAGATTTACACTACCTACATAATATTTGTGACCAGCCTTCCGTCACGGTTTCCCCCGCGCGTAATTTCTTTTTTCAAATATCCTCCCCTTCCCCCCACATTTCCGGGATCATAAGTACCCTATGTTCATCCGGGATAGTGTAGCTAGCCAACAGTAAAAGAATTATTCAAATCGGTCACGTATTTTTTGAGTTTATTCGTTACATACAAAAATACAAATCTTTCCTCTTTATAGGTTATATTATTGTAGATGTAGAAGTGTAGATTTAAATTGAAGGCGAGACGAGTCAGAGTCAGTTTATGTTATTTTCAATCGATCAACATAAAGTTATATAAGAACGGCTTGCGACCACGGCTGCTGTAACGCAGTCGAAACGTCAAGCAGTAAGTAGTATACATATACTACATAATTAATATCGCGTTAAGTCCCGTTAAATAATACTAGTGTTATATAAGAACGGTTCTACATGATCGTCACAACTGTGCGATAACACCATCGAAATAGAAAGTTTGATTCATGAAAACGTAACGATCAATTTACATTTAAAGAACTCTTTTTAAGTCCAGTTCTCATTTTATCGTGTTTTATTCAAATTATGCCATTATGGAGACACAAACACGTTGCCATAAGCTGCATTAGATTGAGGCCTTTAAAATTTGTAAACATGATGTGCATTGTTTATAGGTAGGTAGTCCCATCTCTGACTAATCTGGCAGACTAGCATTACCTTATTAACTAAGGTATCTAGGTTTATTGCTTGTAAAATATATTAATGGGTCCAATTTAGATTCCTTGGTTGTTGCCTGAGTGCCTATAGAACTCATACCTTAATGGATTCACCGTTGCACTTTTTTTTTTATCTGGAAAACTGCAAACAGTAGGTACGTTGGAGTGCGTCACAATTATGCAGTAGTTTCTCGAAGCATCATTCAAGTTTATTTTCAAAATTGCACTGACCCAATTCAATTGAGTAGTAGACATTATGCTAAGTTATAGGTATGGTAAATTCTCATTGAATCCATTATACCTACTTACTTATTTCGTTTAAGATAGCATTATCGCGTCACCGCGCAAAACAAAGTGAATATTTATTGTGTGCTTAAAATTGTAAAATAGGTATATAGGTACCTAAGTACATAGCGTAATTCATCTGTCTAAATGCTTCGTTACAGTTTACTAAATACTAACTTACTAACTTAGGTATTTACTCATACACGATTTGTCAGTATAAATAAATAAATGCCTTGGACTGACACACCGATTGCCTAGCCCCAAACTAAGCTCGAAGCTTGTACTATGGATGCTAGGAAACGGATAGACATACTTAAATACTTTTATAAACATCCATGACTCGAGTACAAATGCCGATGTTCATCACACAAACATTTGCCCCTAGCGGGATTCGAACCCGCGACCCTTGGTTTCGTAGCCAGTGTCTCTGACCACTCGACTAACGGGCTCGTCGTATGCTTCATTAATTTGTGACAATCGGTGCAATGGTTGGTTTATCGCATACCTACCTACCTATATTACCATAAGAAAACTTACACTAGGTATATTTAAGTCTCCATTGACTAAATAATATCTTCATTAGATTGAATTAACGCCAGTATGAATTTCATTACTGGTATTCCATACATCTAGGCACTTAGGTATCAGATTTTAATTTAGATAAGAGATTCAGTGCGACTCAATCCCCTACAATGTTTATGATAGAACTTGGGTCAGCCTGTTGCATCCGATTAATGGTGGCAAAGCCAAGTGGTTAACTTATGAATGTGTAAATTCGGTTTCCGCACACATAGCGTTAATTAATTATAGCTTAGAGCCTTCATGGACGAATGGACTATCAAAAACAAACACAGTTTGGTACTGATCTGTCTGAATTACCAACTGGGGATCGATCAGCTCGATCCGTCTCCTATTCACTTTAAAGACACGTAGTCTACCTACCATTAAATGAATTTTCCAAGTAGGTATCTAGGTTTAATTCAGCGACAGTTAAATTGCGACGGCATAAATCAGTAAATGGAGTGATAACTATGTGTGTGTCTTTGCTCAATTCAATATTTAATTAGCAGTAAATAAAAATAGTTGTGTCTGAATTTCTGAATGCAATAACATTTCAAAACTTATCCATTACTTACTTATATTTACCACGATAAAAGATTTCACTGACCTTGCCTTTTCACTTTCAAAGTGTTTCAATCCAAGTCTGTCACAAATAATTTGTTTTGATATCACGTCTCACATAAGATTGTGTACATAATTACGGCTTGAGTGACAGTTGGGAATGTGATAATTAATACGGTAGATAAAAACAATAAAAACTTCACTATAATGTCGTGTAGTCGTGTACAAGCCAGCAAATGGTTGACTGTTAATTTCACTGGGTTCGCGCGACGTTAGACGCGAATGACTGCCATGGTGACCACGGTTTGGCAAGACTACCCCCCACTTGCCGAGCCGTTGCGATATTCTGTTGTTTATTTATTCTGGCGGTGTCGATGTCGTTGATAATAGCGTAACACTGTCCAGCATTTCAACGAAACTTATAACATTAAGGAATAAATTCATCATTCATGTTGATATTGATGTTGTCTACCATATTGATGTTAAAATGTTAAGACTTATTATTTTTATTTATTCCAAAATGTTTATTTATTTATTTATTTATTTAAACTCTTACATCTATTTTTACAGGACTAAGCCTAATACAATAGTGTAACTTATTCTATTTTTGATAACTAATTACAAACAGTCCAAATCTTGTGAATTCATTCAGAGAACAAGAAAACAAGTCAATTTTCTCCGCTATTTGGTTGAGAGTGTTGAATGCGCGCGTCAGCGGCGCCTTGCCGAGCAGAGCCGTGCGGGCGCGCGGCACGGCCAGCAGCGGAGGCCGGCGGCGGCGCCACACGTATCGGTCGGGGACACACAGGTTGACAACGCTCAACAACTGACTGTTGTCTGCCTTACCTCGAATCAATCTGAGTAGATATGTTACCAGAGACAACTCCCTCCGCACTCGTAGCTCGTTATACCCCACCATACCCAAAACGAACAAAGTAGGATACATGAGTGGATAAAACGGATATACCCCATACTTCCTCAAATACACATACCGCGTAAATTTGTTCTGGATTCGCTCCAACATAAGACTATATTTAGCCTCATGTGGAGCCCAGACCACTGCATTGTATTCGAGGTTGCTTCTCACCAACGCGTTATACAAGGCGATAATCGCTCTAATATTTGTAAAACCAGATGATCGACGAAGTATGAACCCTAGTTTGCTATAGGATTTCTTACAAACATTGACAATATGATCCCGAAAATTAAGATCAGAAGTAAATGTTACTCCTAAATCTTTTATTTCGGTTACTCGTTTTAATTTGACCGTGTCAACCTCGTAATCGTATCGGATGGTATGTTGCTAACGAACTAACCAAATAGAAACCGAAAAATTGTAAACAAGCGTGATCTATGTATTATTACATCTATCATCCTATAAGATCATGTATTTTCCAATCAAACATTCAATCATGATTAGCTGTTCGCCCAGAAGGTTATGATGACGCGCCGCACCAAGAGGTCGTAGGTTCAATTCCCGCACAGGACAAACGTTTCTGTTCATGAACGAATTCATGTCTGTTAGTCCTGGTCTGGTCTATATCTTATAAAGAATTTTTTTTTATACCACTTCTGATTCTGATATGTAACACAAGTGATTAAGCTACTGAACACGGAGTCACATCAATGTATTTGGTGTTGTGAGATATTTATTTCTTTATTTTTCATTCATTTCATTAACAGAGTTACAAAAATCTTGGCCAACATCATTGGATGTTGGCCAAGATTTTTGTAACTCTGTAACTCAAGATTTTTGTAATTTTTGTAACCATTAAGTATTTTGTAGACAGTATATTGATACTGTCTACAAAATACTTAATGGTTGTTGACCAAGATTGTTTTACCTATTACTCACCTATATTAGGACACTGCCAAAGAAATTAAAGTAAAAACATATTAAAATGATTGTGAACATAAGATGACTTGAGCTTATTTTTATGCATTTTATAATCGGTTAAAAAAAAACCGAAGCACTGTTTAAAATGTGATATGGTCATCCTACATGTTCGAGTAGAACAACATTATTACAATCTTTCTCATACCTTGACAAATGAGATGGAGAGGTCTCATTGTATTTTTTAATAACTAGCCTCATACGATACCGTGATATCATCTAAGAATAGGATCAAAATGCTTTATTGAACTACTAGCTCCATTGAATAGTTATTTGGATTTGTTAACTCATTCAATAACTAAAATAATCCACTGGTTGAAATGTAGGGGTATCTTTAAATCTTTTTGCAATATATCTCAGTGGTTAGATTAGTATGGCGTCACTTCTTATATCTATCTACTGAAGAAAAAGGTAAAGTAAAGTAAAGTATCAGCCTATTAATGTCCCACTGCAGGACAAAGGCCTCCATAATTTGAAATCATGTTTTCTTTACAAAGATGGGTTTTGGCTTAATCACCACGGATGCCAAATGCAGGTTGGCGATCACAAACCCGGCCTGTGTTCAGAAAAATCAACACTAATTTTGCCCGGAATCGAACCCAGGACCTCGAGATTACGGCCCGGTACTTAAACCACTAGCTAGACCATCGAGGCGAGGCGAAGAAAAAATTATCACTATGAAAACCTAGGTATACACTATAAAAATCCATTATCAATCGAAATGTCATTGAGTATGCGCTTGGGTTTCCGTTTTAATAATAAGTAGGTACCTAGGTACTATATCAACACGTTAATACATATTGAGTAGCTATTTACAACATCTACCAAGTTGAAAACGAATGTTCTAGGTATTAGGAACACTTTTATATACACTGGCGTACTTACTAGTTAACTAGCATTCAATGATCGATCACAAATTAAGTCAATGTTTTTCAAACCAAAAATTACCTAGTTCCCACTAGCTTAAGAAACCACCGTGATTCGAACCCATGTCTTTACATTTGACTTATTAGTAATTTAGTCAGTTGTGTTTTAAAAAAGACGTTATTTCTGCATAGTGAAAGGCTTCAACCAAACTACTTACAGCTGTTACAAGAAAGTCTAGTTTTTTTTTATTACAAGTAGGTATTAACATTGAAAGTGTCTGCATACCTTACGTTCTTGTTTTATTCAGTCAAGAATGCTGATATTATACATCATTTTATTATCATAATTAAAAGGAAATGTGAAACGTGTCGCTTTTTGCCGCGTTAATTGGACAAAGAGGAAATCGGATTTTGTTAAAAACACCCTTTAGAACGCAAACATTACGTAATTAAATAAGGTCTTTATAATCAAATAGAAATTGAACCAACAAATCTTTATTACTTATCTTATCATAACTAGAAACCAACTTAATACTAAGAAAATAAATAACTTAATTAATTATAAGATGAAGTCTATCTAAAATCGTGGCTTAGCCCCGTCATCATTATCATAATGACTTAGAAAATAGTAAAGCTAAGTATTAATATACATATCAACTTTGTCGATCAATATTATGCCATAATAAATTAAGACAAACAATTTGGTGGAGTTTACCGCCAAGAGAGAATTTCAAAACGAAGTTGAGTTTTTGAATTTGGTCACAATTTTAAAACCACTTGGAAACTTTCATTAATATTCAACCACGTTGTCTTTACAATAATAAATAAATTATTACTTATTATTACGGTTCACCGTTAAATATCTGATTGATTGCTTATAATTTTAGATCCATAATATGTATGTACATAATAATGTACCTTCTTCGTTCCTGTTATGGCTTTTGTAATAAGTTATGAAGACATTTTGTCTGAATAAGTAACTAAAATATCAGTGAACGACGATGAATGTTACATAAGTTATGGTGCAATGTTAACAACTCATGTTTTATGATATTCGCTTTAAATTAAATTATTTACATTGGTTTTTAAGCACGAGCGCTTTTACAATTCAAAGTCAATATTTCCATTTGCCAATAAATATTTGCTTCATTCTTTTCGCTGTGAGATGGATACGGAAGCAAAATATTTGTAATAATGTCCTGGAGCCAATTATGTTGTGATTGTCATAGATTTAAATCGTCTGATATGCCCCGTCAGCAGAAAACTGTGGCATCTTTATTTAACGTGACGTATGTACGTTTCAACATGCTGTCACCAGTGGCTGGCTCAATTTTTTGAAAATTCCAGAGCAGGTCGAAGGCTAGGGCTAATCTAAAGATTTAAATCTATGGCGATTGTCAATACCAATAGTCATTATTGTGTGTTTATTTTCAGTTGATGTAGGCACCGTACTCCATGCCGTTGCTATGGTAACCATAGTGGACGTCCGCCATTTCTGAGTCCCGTCCTTTCACGGCGTTGTGGTTTTTGAACGCGTTAATTAGGATTAGGAAAAGCGCCACCTGGAAGTTTAGATGAATTTTAAAACAAAATCGGGGTCAGCCATCAAGCTCGCAGGTGAGACACAACGTTAGCAAACTAATATATTGTCTGTTGAGGGCAGATGAGGGTCATTTTGTGGTCATACTACATCATGTAGTATGACCACAAAATGACCCTCATCCAGCCAGCCTAAAATAGTGATACATCGTGCGTGGTTACTACCCCATCACTTTCAGTGAGTGCCGTAGAAAACGACTTAGTACCAGTACCTACTATGTATTTGACCTATATAGGAGTTCTATGGAACTCCTGCCTCTAACGTATAGCAAAACGTGCAGTAAGATGATGCGACTGTCTGTTGCCAAAAAGATTCTTGAAGGAACTATATCAATTGTTGAATGTACCTACTGATTACTAAGAGCAAAAATAAATGGGCTAGTCGATGACAGTTCCGCCTAAATTCTTACAAATTGATTTTCTGCTATAGGTTGCCAATTTTGGGGATACTCTGAATTAGGTTAGTAACTTAATAACAATACCCTTCCGGTCGTTTTTCGACCATGACGGCCGGTCTTACGATCAGCCAGGTACCTACGCAGAATATACATATTATAGTGCACAAATGAGTGGGCAAACACAGGTTTCTTTATTCCCTCACTCATAAAGTTTGGTGGTACGTAATCTGACACGACCGTAGAGAGATCAGGCGCAGGACCTCGCCTGATGGACGCTCGAGATGAATTATAACGAAAATTGTTACACAACTAGGTAAGGTTAAACGTGACGGAGTTACCTTTCCAACCATAAGTGACTTGAAGAGCATGAACTTCAGCATACTGAGGAACATCGGTACGATGGCCGACTGCAGCAAGAACGGCATTATGAACAACGGCAGGATTCGCTCCATCAGCTTATTCTTCTTACCGCGGCCTGAAAACACAATAACATTTTATCATCAATGAATCTATACTAATACATAAAGCTGAAGGGTTTGTTTGTAAGTTTGTTTGTTTGTTGAACGCGCTAATCTCGGGAACTACTGGTCCGATTTGAAAAAAATATTTTTGTGTTGGATAGTCTACTTGACGAGGAAGGCTATTGGAAATCGAAATCCACGCGGATGGAGTCGCGGGCGGCCGCTAGTAAATAAATAAATTCCTTGGACTTTCACACTAATGTTCGCGTATAATATTTTTTGCTGGGGAACGGATAGGTGTACTCAAATATCCAATATTATAAATTCGTAACGCTTTTCCGCTTAAACCTCTCAACCGATTTTGATGAAAGGCCCAGATAATCTTAAGACCCTGAGAAAGGACATTCGCTACCTTTTACCGAAATCCACGCGGACGAAGACGCCCCTAGCGAGATTCAACGTCAAAGTGGTTTATTTTGCATTGAATCCTCATGGAAATTCTATTGCAGGTCATACCATATTTACCTAGACGAAACCGCGACACTCTGTTTTGTTGTCAGCGGTTATAAACCGTAGAATTTATGTGTTTTGTCATACAGGTCTAAAATACATAACCAAACTTCATTAATATTGATTTGTTTGTGTTTGAGGAGTGTTACGTGTGGTATCATGAATTATAAATACATATTTACTTAATAATCATGGGCATTCAATATTACTCGTGCGATTGACGTTTCTGTTCCATAATTTATTAAGTAGAAAGTGGGACGCGTCTAGTATCGGGTTATACGTAAAATCTAATTTTCTTGCTTCCAACATTAAATTATGACTTTCCTATTCTATAAGCATTATAACGCATATGAACTTTTCTCATATAAATTTTATTATGCGAGTTTAGCTTAGTTTGAATTGGACAGTTAGGTAAGGCGATTATGCAGGTCCAAAATTGATTGTTTACTTGTTTTATCATAAAACTAACAAGTGAACAATCAATTTTGGAAGTTGGAAAGAGAGGTCTGATAAAACTTTTATGAGACCCTTCTATTCCACTGGGCACATTGGGACACATTGAAACCAGGACCCCGCACAATTACCAAACGAGAAGTTTAAAGGCATTTTTGCCCAAGGCCCCTAATAGGTGAATGACGGCCCTGAGTTTAGTTTCTGGTCAAATAAAGGCTAATCGAACACAGGCATTTAAGCTAATAGACCAAACAATTTCGAGGTTAAAGATCCTGACCATAAAAGCTACTAGGGGCAAATGCGCAACGTGCTTATGATGCGCATTTGGGCCAAATAGTTATACAAGCGTGTATAGTAGGTACGTCTATCCATTCTATATAGCATTTAAAAAAACAAGTAACGCTTTAGTTGGACAATGTAGGTACTACGTACTTTTAAAATGTTAAATATTTTTACTACCATTTAAGCGGTTTTTAAATTTCTCACTATGGGAGTAGATCAATGCATAATTTTGTTGTCTATTAAAGGCAATAAAGTTTAATGTTGCATAGCTCGGTCGCGAGTTTACTTTCCATCGATAAGGTTGGTTAGTCGATTTAAAAGTAGCCACCCGGCTCTTCTACCTACGTACAATATCTGTAGTCTCCGTCGCTCTGATTATTTGAGTGCACGCAATTTCTCCACTTTCTCAAGGGGAAAAAACAAAAAAAACTCAAATGATTCAACGGAGTAACCTGGTGTACCGGTTTCGGCAACGGTTACGAGACTTAACAAATAAACTAAAAGCAGCTGTCTGCTATTTATATGTAACAGATAATTATGACGGAGTCAGATCGATGATTTATTGTCAGATTCATGATTTAAAATTATAGACTAGACTACTAATAGTATGTAAATTTTAATAAATAAATAAGAAAGTATGTATTTTTAAACAAGCTTATCCTCTAAATAAAGGTTATGAATACATAATACCTTAATAAGATTAATTTGTTATCCTTATAATATGTAAGTAGTTCATATAATATGTACATAGCGATTACATGAGTTATAGCTACTTGTACGAAAATAAACGCATAATAAAATGTTACATCTGCTTCACCAAAGTTTTTGTTAGACATGTTTATCCTTCAGGTCTGACCCTTCCAATTTCAAATTCTAACTAACAAGGAGCTTATCCCAGCTGATTTAGAAACAAAACCGAGTGACCCTAGAATGAGTGTTGTAATTACAAAGAGATTTAGACAAAATGATCAAATGTTTTATGTAACGTAAGGCATTTTACTGTTTCCAAAAAAACAGACTGTGGAAACAGCTACCCACAGCACAGTGTTTTTTAATTGGAGACATGTTTCAGTAGACCACTTAAAATGTTTGTCCTGAATAATTAGTTACATTTTAAGACATTTGACTAGAGATTCCTTTCTTCATTTATTAATATCTAGATGATCCAGAAACAATAATTGGTAAATATAAAGGGTATTATTTTACGAAGCTCATGATGCCTTTAATGCATCAAGGATTTGTATTGGACATTTTTTTTTCTAAAAGGGATGTAATATTATGTTTTATAAAATATTAGACAAATGTAATATTCTCACACACCGCTTTGCAAATAAGCTACAAAATTAGTTATTTTTTCCATATTATTGTTAGCTCTTGTGTGTTTATAACCAATACAATTTTGTTGATTTATAAACTTCTAATATAGACGCTAACTTTAAGTACGTTTCGGAATGACTTACGGAACTGGAATTAAAGGCGTTAAAGAGTTTAAGATTGCCTCGACTTGCTCTGATTTATTAACCAGGCTTTTAAGAGCCATGATATTTCAATAATTATTATAATACTGACGCTTTCAGCGTTAAGTCCGCCTTTTGTACCTACTTATTGTGTGATCAATAAAGTTTTATAAATAAATAAATAAATTATATAATGTGGCAGTGTTGATTTGGTAGTTTAAAGAATTTTAAATCGCTTACCCAGAGGAACTTTACTTATGAAAATATACTATAAATAGATCTCAAGATTAAAATACATTTAAATCCAACCAAACCAACCAACCAAACAAGGTCTCTCAAGTTTCAAGTCAAGGACTACAAAAAAAAAATAAAGAAAGTAGGTACGACGTAAGACGTTTAAGTTGCTTCCCCCAAAATTATTCCAAAATAATCAACAGTTAGGCTCATATGGATCAGATATTAGTTTTGGTGAATTCCATTTTTGAAAGTTTGTTCTATTGTATACAAACATTAATGATATGATAAAATGTCAGATTCGTGCCGTGTTTGTAAATGGTTTGATAGTGGGTACCTGTGACGCATGCACACTACGAATTAAGCTAAAGCCGAGGGAATATGTACCCTGTTGGTTGTAAATTACACTATTAGCACTCTTTCAAATTCCCAAACCGTAATTTAAGTGAAAACAACACACATTAATTGTTTTGTACAGTTTGTGTTACTTTTTATATGCTTAATATTAATATACTAATTGCTTTTTTACGACTATGTTTACCCCCGTGTCCAAGTGAATTAATTATACGTTTTATGATATAGGTTTATACTCGAAATGCCCACGATTGGATCGCTGATCAGGGAATCCTGGATTAATTTCCACGAAACGTTGCGGATAATTAGTTTAGGATTGTAATACTATGAAACTAAGTTCTATTGAAATGGTTTATGGCTGTTCTAATGAAACATTATTAATTTTTTTATTAAATATTGGAAGCCGTTGTGTATTAATGCTACGATTTTGCAATCCCGGTAAATGAGATAAATACGTAAATTGCGAAGAAAACAACAATTTGAATTAAATATTCCATAAGAAGAAATCGTTCAAATGAGGTAGGTACTCGTTCAACAGAAATGTTTACTGTTGGTACGAATACGAACGTATAATGCTACAAAATGTTCATGTCCATATATCCCTTATAATTAAAGATAAATTCTAAAAACAACCACTAGTTTTTTTTTCTTTCAAATTGAAAAAATAACTTAATGTTGGAACTATTTAAATAAGTACTTATGATTAATAAATTTCAAGATGAAACTCACCATTGCTGACACTTCTACCCCCATCCACTTCGAACGACACGATCCGCCCGGTGCTGTTGTCTTTAGGGATTTTGACTGTGACTCCATTGAACAGCTCAATCTTCTTATCCAAACTACGTCCATTTTGCTCTTCGAATACCGTCTTATCCGGGGTTTTTCCAGCATGTTGTGCACTGAACATTGACTTATCCAGGGTTTGTTCAGCATGGTGTGCACTGAACATTGACTTATCCAAGGTTTGTTCAGCATGTCCAGTGGTGCTCCCAAAGGCGCACAGTATAAGCGCGGTTAGTCCGGCCGGTGCGCGCATCTTGCTAGCCACTTCGACTCTGTCTGCGCGTGCGCCCCTCCTACCACTCTACACCGCTTACCAACTGGATCAACTCTGGCATTCTCGAAACAGCATGGTCAAGAACAATTTTATTCCGGATCAAGTGTTGTATAATAGTTGAGAGATTTTATGTAACTCTTGCTGTCTAATTATAGTCTATGAAGTCGTTAACGGGAGGTGTACTGTCTATTGTTATTTATAGATTTTGGTTTAGTGTAGAAGAAACGTTTGTTGTTGAGTTTCTTTTGACATTTCTTCATCTTTGTTGACTTTTTAACTTTATCCTTCATTTAATCTAAACCAGCATCAATAAAGTATAATAATATTATTTCACAAAACCTGGAATGGAATTGCCTAAGCAAAACGCACATATATTACCAATGTAAATCATAAAAATCTTTTGAACTAAATACTATTCACAAAGGACTAATTAGATATACTAATCGGGGAAAACTATTCAGAAAACTACTCTACAGTTCCTCAAAGAAATAAAAAAGATGCGATTATAATGTTCATCTTGATGAGGCTTCATCAAGATGAACATTATAATCGCAGTAAAAATATCGGCAACAAACAAACATAATAAATATTCCTAGATAAAAGGCTTTTTATCTAGGAATATTTATTATGTTTGTTTTGGTCGCCTTATAAATACGAGTGTTCTAGGAAGACTAATAAAAAAAAGAATATCGAGTGCAAAATTAACATACTGTGATTATAATGGGCATTTAATAAACAGAAATGTATTTATGCATTCGGGACACTAGTGGGCGAGTGACGATATAAAATTCTTGATATCTAAATCTGGTCTGTGTTCATTTACAAGCTCAGCTTGAGAAGCTCTGCTGATAACGACTCGTGCGTGACCTAAACAATTTTATGGTAGGCATAAAACGTAATTTGATCAACCGTATTCTGCAAAACTTCAACGCTATACATTTAATTATTGCTTAACAAACTCTTAGTAAGTACTCGAAGCCATCAGACTTCCCATCTTTGGAAAGCTCCCAAGTTTCAAACTTATCTTGTACCTACTTACTTCTACACTCTTACTTTTGTTCTCATACGCCGATATTTTTTTTCTTTGATGTCTAGATTTATAATTTCTAGATAGAAAATAACGATCAGCCATTTGCAGCATTCATGATAATATCATCATCTATAATAAAACATCAATCGTCAAACAAGGTAAGTTGATAAAAACGATAATGAGTATAATCTACTACACGTTAAGATCAGTTTCAATTAATTAATCACTATTCTCGCGCAGTGCTTTCTTTCTTAGGCAATACCACCGCTATAACGGTAATTATAAAACTATGATCACCTGTAAATTTATTTTATAAAGTGCAGACGCTTGAAACTGGTTAGAAACTTGCCTTTTCATCGAGGCAGGATGGCTAGCTAAGTCTAACCTCGATTGGTGGATAGGATTGATTTCACCCTTTCTATTATAGAATAGATAAATGCAATGTCCAACAAAACCCCATATTGAAGTGTGCTTTTACCTTGTGTGCATAACAAAGTATTGCCAATATAAGTAATCATTATATTTGAGGTAATGTCCACTTCTATACAAAAATAAACAGAATGACCACTCTTTCAAAAAAAAAAGTATAAGCGAACGACATAGAGAGGCTTGTCTAATCAAAGCAGTTCAATGTTTTTCTATTTACCTAGTCCTATTTTCACATTTCACAATTATTTAATTAAAAGCGCTCCGCCCCGACTTAGCACGGATGCAACTAAGTTTATTAATGTTTCTCTACTATATTATGCATGTATTATACAAGTTAAGAAAAACCGCATCAAAATCCCTTGCGTAGTTTCAAAGATTTAAGCATACAAAGGGACAGTAGGGACAGAGAAAGCGACTTTGTTTTATACCAGGTAGTGATTATCATTCGAAACCACGGCTACCTATAACTTATTATAAATAATCATTTGATATCAAAATGTTTAAGCGAAACAAAAAAAGAAAACATACATTGTCTAATTGTTAATATTAAATTTCCTTTTTTTATCTCTTGCATAATTACCTGCTTACCTACTCCAAATAAAGGTACTATAACATTTTGTGCTAACTATATACATACATTCATAGTCGTTAAGATAATAAGCAAGAATTTTCTCCACAATTGCCTCTTTAATTACTGCTCGGCTTGCGCATATGTTGGGCCTAATAAACGCTGAATTGTTTTCTTTATGTTTTTATAAATACTTTAATGTAAACCTGTAAACCACGCCATGCCGTCTTTGAAATTGTACCCTTAGTAACACTTGTTATACCAATAATGGGGGAGCTCAATCAAGAAATTTTGAGGTGACTCGAGCGTGTCAGAAAATTATGTAGGGAGAATCCTTGCACCCTTTAAAGTACTACCAAGAATGAACCTTCCATGAGATATTAATCTGACGATTAATTCAAGGGGATGGCGGTAACGAGCTATTGAAAAACTTTACTTACTGTGTGTTTGGGCATTACAAACCTATGTTATTATGCTCTTGTTTGAAGAGTTCTCTGAATATTCTTAAACTCAAACTCTAATTATTTTTTCATGTCAGTAAGCTCTAGAGCTCTACTTATGATTTTGAAATGTTGCTACCATCGAGGGGAACCGGCAAGGAACTCAATAATTTTCTTTAATAACTCTATTTTTTGCATCTATTTTGAGTGACCGACGATAATTTTGAAAATGATCGGAATGTATCCTGTACAACCGCAACCTCATTATAAAATTCGCTTGTTATAACACCTGGTCAATACTACTCCCTCATACTCATTTAATGTTATCAGGTTTAACACCGGGTTCACTAAAAAATGGCAACTAGGTACAGAAAGAGAGGTAGAGCTTTGTGGAAACTCCACTCGAATGAGTCGCTCGTCTGGGGAAGTACCTCCACCTTACAGGAGACCGCAGTGAAGTAGCACTTCGTAACTGTTGCGCTATGTTTCTGCTGGTGAGTAAGGTTGCCAGAGCTCAGTTGAGGAGGGTATGGGGTTAAGGCCGGCAACACATCAACGATACCTCTGGTGTCGTAAATGTCCATGGGCGGCGGTGATTGCTTACCATCAGGCGACCCGCGAGCTCGTTTGCCGGCTCTGACATAAAAAAAAATAAAAGCCACCATATAATGATCGTTTGTTTTACATCAGAGGCATCAACGAGTAGCAGAAGACCCTTAAAACATATCGCACGTTTAACCATTGATACTAAGTTCTCATTTTATAGATGACTGAACAGGGGCTTGATTAATAAGTTAATAACTAAGCGACGTGGTTGGTGCGGTAACGATGTGCACGATTTAATTGTCATGGACAGCTGAACTAAATTTTACATTTTGTAATTACCACTACATAAAACAACGTCACTATTCGTCTGTCCCTTGTATGCTTAGATCTTTAAAACTACGCAACGGATTTTGATGCTGTTTTTTTAATAGATAGAGTGATTCTTAAGGAAGGTTTATTATGTATAATAAATGCATAATATATGTAGTAGAGAAATATCAGTGTTACAATAGCAATACAACCGTGCCGGGACCTGTCTCTAGTACTAGTATAAAATTGTTTAACTTCTAGGTATATTTTCGACACTGTTAGAACTGTGTGACGGATTTTAGATAAATGGGATGTAATGGGAAAAGCTGTTGTTGAAATATGAGGCATCTTACTGAATTAATTGTGAAAGTTGTAGCTGTTGAAATATAACTCGTACGATTGTCACGCTTATTCATGTTTACTTAGCACCATCTGCGTACTATTAATTAATTTTGTTTTCAGTATCTATACTTCTATACTATAATATATAAAGCTGAAGAGTTTGTTTGTATGTTTGTTTGAACGCGCTAATCTCAGGAACTACTGGACCGATTAAAAAAAATATTTTTGTGTTGGATAGCCCATTTGACGAGCAAGGCTTTAGGCTATTGGAAATCGAAATCCAAACGGACGGAGTCGCGGGCGGCCGCTAGTTGAAGAATATGTGTCACTTAAGAGGAAGGCTGGAAATTATCTGTCTCAGGATCTGCGTTTAGAAGGTCGGCTGACGACATATATGGAGTGTTGTTGGAACTCTGCATGTTGAAATGTGACTGCATGAGTATGTAGACAGATTACAATGTTTACATTTGGTCAAATAACCAGACACGATAAGTAGGTGTTCCTTGGTTGTGACGAAGTCCATTTTTAACTGCTATTCCCGTTAAAGTTTCCCGAAGAATCCCTTAGCTTATATTAAAGCTAGCAAGTCTCCAGAACCAACCCAGTGCTGTTCGTATATAAAGGTGGTCATCATAATCGTACATAGAATGTTGACTTCTTCAAATTACTTTCATAGCTGTGTTCGACTACTGCCTAGAATTATTTAATCGCTTGTGATGTAACATATAATATATTTTTAATCGAGGATAAAAATAGCAATGCATTTAAACTGGTTTCCGGTCTCGATTCGATACAAATCAACTTTCATTTCTTATGGCATACGGTGAAATTTTCCGTAATGGCCACCCGGTATGCAATACTGCGCAAAATCGCCTGCAACTTAAGCTCCGATACATAGAAAAGAAAACAGTTTTCAAACGGTTTGCTAGTACAGAATGAGGTTTGAGTTATGGTCGTTTGATGGAAATTATTATCAATATTATTATGAGTATTTATAGTAGTTTAGGAAAGCGATCTTGTTGTTGGATGCCTATTTCATCCACACCTGTGCTCCACATATACGTAGTAAAACTAGTAAAACAAAAAGTTAATAATAAACCTGTGGTAAATAATTAACTTTTTGTTTTACAACGCAGTTAGAGACTAGATTATGAAGCAGTAGCATTCACCAAATTACTAAGCACTGAAAAAATTCGTTGTCTACCAAATTTATACTTTTTCTATCTGTGGTTCACGCGTCGCTGACTCCTCTATTTGTGTGCTCTAAACAACATTCATAGACAATATAATAACGGAATATATGTATATACCTACAGACACTACAGATACAAGAGCTATATAGCAAAATCTTTACTTAATGCTAAATGACTATGGCCTGTACTTTCAATTTAGTTGGAGGAAAAAAAACCTTTTCGTGTTCGTTTCGACTCATGTGCAGTACGGTAATCGATCGATAGCTAAGTTTGGTGTAGATAATTAAAATTACTGTCTAATACTGTCGTAACGGATAACTTTTTAATGATTTAATGAACATTTTAAAAGCGTAAAAGGGGAATTGCTCACAGGTAGGTACCTATATCAATTCATGACTTACACACACTTACACACTTACAGCATTTCAAATGTAATGAATGCTTGCGATGCAATTAATATTGCGTCCGGCATCTCAAAATTATATATATATTGCTTTTTTGTACTCATATGTAATGTTGCTATGTTAAAAACAATCCAGTCACTGCTCTAGGAGTATTTTTGCAAGAAAGTGTTTACGTAATCCATTCGAAGTAAAAGTTGAACGATAATTGTATTCATCATTGTCAACTACTCAATTACTTTTAGAGTTATAACATCATCAACATTCAACATAGTTACATCTTGGGAAAAAATAATTAAATGTATATTTTAATTTTTTCGCAAAGTAATGTAGACTTTGTAGTTTTTTTACATAACAGTGAGAGTAACGGTTTCATAATACAGGCCAATTACGGTATCGTTGCAGTTTTTATTACTAAGTCGCATGATAAACACTATTGTTTGATACTCACACGATGCGTTATGATTCTTATGATATACAGGGTGATATGATTTTAATGAAGGTCGTTTTCTTACTGGGCTAAGTTAGATCTTGAGATGCTTCCATACTTCCACAGGCCGTGCAAAATTTTATTATGATAGTTAGAATATACTCGTGTTCGGGTTTTTGATGACAATACGCACTTTACAAGCTTGGTTATCAAGACATTAGCGACCTTCCATTTGAACGATAATTTAATGTCAATGATGATGAGCCATAACATTCAACCTAAAAGCCTCGTATGTCACCATCATGTCGCATAAAAATAGTAGTTTACAAAAAAGCTATCATTAATGTGCTTTTAATTATGCGTCACTAATGCTGTCTCTAAGAATTTCGGCTTTTGTTTTTTATTTCTCTTTTCCTGTAAAAGTAAACAGCCAAATAACCCTTATGGTAAATTCATGTTGGTAAATTAAAATGTCAGTGTCTAATTATGAGAACACATTATGAATTCTTGAAAATTTAATCTCATGAATTTGCCATAACGTGGCATGAAGATCAAAAAATTGTATAGGTACTCAGTGTGTCAATTGTTCTAAACATATACAATCATAATCCCCTAAAACATCAGCCTGTTAATAAGTATAAGAGAATGTCGCACACATGTTTTCTTACGGAATACATTAAATATACCCCTGTGAAACTTTCTGCGGCTTTATAACAGTAATGTTGGGTACATTAAGGCCGTTTATTGTCTCACGATAGGTAATTTCTTGCACTTGCTCTCAAATCCATACTTTAGCATAATATCTGTTCATTCAGGTAAATTCTGTCCCTTTAGTCTATCATTTGAGAGAATGCCGTCGAGCCGTGGCTTAAGGGTTTACTGTAAAATAACTAGGCATGCCATACGCCTTAAAGCAAAAAGCTTTGCTCATTTGGAAGATGTGCCAATTAATGGTAGCAATTTAACAAATATTGCATTATTGCAAATTAAATGTTCGTTTGGTCGCTCAATCGACCTGCGGTAGCACAACCTATGAGTAGGTATGAGATAGTAGTCTAAAGTTCAGGAAAGAAAAAATCAGAATGAACCTACACCAGAAACTCGTAAGCCATTACTAAAGTTAATAAACGTTCCCAACACGCAAAGTCTGCATGCCGAAAAGAATTTAAGAAGAATGGAATCTTTTTAGAACCTAGCTCGCAACATTTTCGCTAAAAAGGTCTAACAAAAATAAGTTGGTTTTCAAAGAAAATAGGGCTAACGTCAATTTATTACAGTCAAAATCTGAGGTCGAAATATATTAGCTGTGCGAGACTTGGTTTTGAATGTTTGAACGTAAATAGAATTCTAAGCGGACATTTCTTTGTATATACTCGTATTTGTTACCCAGTCTGTATCGAAACTAAATCATCTTCTTCTAATTTCTTTTTCATCACTACATTGCGTAGTATTCTTCATTCTGTGAATGAGTTGTTGACAGTTTGATCGTTTACATTTGATGATAAAGATGATATATCTCATTCTTTTTTTTTTAATTGATGGACAGCTCTGCATCATTGAACTACTCGTATAATTATACCTATTTGATGCAAGCACGGTAATATATCGAAAAGTATCATTCCATATATAAATAAATAAATAACAAAACGTCTGAAAACATAATGTTTTTTTCCGTTGTAGTTCAGATGAAGTTGTATCATGTTTTCTTTAAGTTCAAAATTTTACTACTTTGAATTATAATTTCATCAGTTCATTCCAATTAGAACAACTTCTATTACATTTCCACGAATATATAAAATGAAAAGGGAATAAAATTAAGACATAGTTCAAACATAATATTATTTATTGTTAAAATAAATAAATAGTTCTTAAACTACTTAAAGGATCGTCGTCTATCTTCCACAAATAACTTGCTTTGCGAGAGACAGACGAAGTTACACAGTGATCATAGAGTTTTAAACTTAATAACAATCTCGGAGTTTTATTTATAAATGCAAATGAAATTATTACGGTCCCCAGTAGCACTTAATATTATGTAAGTTGGATGGGTTAAGGCTTTCCAATTTTATACAGTTCATACATTAAGTATCTTTTGATTAATCGTCCGAGTAACAACTACAATATTATACTGTATATATTTTCTATATATATATATTTTCTATAACATTTTTGTTACATTTCCTCTAGTTGCTTAGTGATTTGTAAACTATCAAAATAAATAAATAATTAATACTATCAACGCATAGCGTTTACCTTGTAAATTTCTACTGTATTTCTGTGCAACAGAGCATTCTGCTTGTATTGAAAATGTGGCAGATACATTTTCAAACTTCAAAAATACGACAACCCTTTATTTCACGCGATTCCCATTTGTCGTTTGGTTTATATTTCTGTAGCCATGTTAATTTATAAGAGAGGTAGAGCTTTGTGGATCTTGCATTCGAATGAGCCGCTCGTCTGTGGAAGTACCTCCTTACAGAAGACCACAGTGAAATAGCACTTCGTAATTGTTGTGCGATGTCTCTGCTAATGAGTAAGGTTGCCAGAGCTCAGTTGGAAAGGGTATGGGGTTTTTAGGCAGGCGACCCTTGTAAGGTTGTTGATGTCCATGGGCAGCGGTGATCACTTACCAACAGGTAACCCACTAGTTCGTTTGCCTTCCTATCACATATAAAAAATAATTTTAGTCGGAAATTGTAGCATCGTTGTCAGATCGAGCCCAGGGGGAGAGCAGAGGGCCAGGGGCTCCCCAGGGGGCGGCAAGAGGAGCTGGGAGGACCTCAGCTCTTGGATGAAGGTGCACCAGTGGTGACGGAGCTGCAGTGGCGAAGAACAGTCTTGATACGGCCTGAAAAAAATATCTGTTTTCAATTTCGGAGTCCAGTTAGCGCAGACTTAATATAATTAAAAAAAATTAAACAAAGATAAATTCATCTGATCTCATATGGCCCAGGCGGGAATCGAACCCAGTGCCTCTAGCAATTCGGGCAAGCGCTCTTACCACTAAAACGCAAATTCCAAAATTATGAATTGGGAGATTTCGTCCTTATAATTGACTCTAACGATCGATGCAGAAAAGTGCAACGTGTAACTTTTAAGGATTTTAGTCGGATTGATTACCGCGTGCGACAAGTAAATTTTCAAAAATCTCCTATCTTATCAAAAATAAAGGAAAGTTTCCTTTGAGTAAAATTTTCGATCTAGCATTAATGGAACTTCCCCTCCAGGGGGCATTACAAGATTCCACCCTGTATAAGTAGAGACAGTATACCTGGCTGACAGAGACGATGAGCAGCATGACTCCGATGGCCAGGTTCTTCACGGAGATGACGGCGAGGGCCATCAGCAAAGTGGAGATGACGCCAAGAGTGAACATGACTGGCAGGAAGATGAACGACAGCCGTTTAAGCGCATTGTGGCCGAACGTGCGACCGACGCCGACGTCTATGTCTGCAAAAATCATACGAATGTGATTAAATTCATATTATAATATTTATTTTTATATCGCAGAGGCGGCAGACTCGCTAGCGTGTCGCCTGATGGAAAGCAATCACCGCTGCCCATGGACATCCGCGACATCAAAGATATCGCCGTTGCTTTGCCGTCCATTAAGACTCTCCACAACTGAGCTTTGGAGACCTTACTCACCAGCAGAAACATAGCACAACAGTTACGAAGTGCTGTTTCACTGTGGTATTCAGTAAGGTGGAGGTAATTTTGATTATTTATTAATTTATCATGTTGCTTGTTTATTTATCGTATTTACATTTTGATTAATTTGTTCTTCATATTTCTTCATAGTTCATATTTCTTCATAGGCTTGTTGTTCATTTGGCTTCATATTGATATGTAATGCTAAAGAGTCAAGCAACAGGAGTTTATTAGAAACTAGCGGCCGCCAGCGACTCCGTCCGCGTGGGTTACGGTTTCCGCACAAATTGTTACTATAGATAGCTTAAAGCCTACCTCGACAAATGGTAAGTGGACTATCCAACACAAAATATTTTGTCAATTCGAACCAGTAGTTGCTGAGCTTAGCGCGTTCAAACCAATTTGGATCCTGAGTTACACGTGTTATTGTGAGTCAACCATAAAAGATAGACACATGCTGCTGAGGGATATTTTTTAGGCAATTTTATGTAGAATATTTCCGTCATACATGATTTCTATGTGACTTAAACCATTAAGGCTGCATAGGCGACTGAAGCTTATGAAATGGAGTAAATTCTCCCGTTTTCCCCACATTTCCCTTCACTACGCTGCTCCTGTTGATTACAGCGTGATGAAAAGTATCCTATAATATGCCCAGGAGTATGAAGAATAACTGTACCAAGTTTTGTCAAAATCCGTCCAGTAGTTTTTGTTTCTATAAGGAACATACAGACAGACAGACAGACAGACAGACAGACAAAAAATTTACTAATTGCATTTTTGGCATCAGTATCGATCACTTATCACCCCCTGATAGTTATTTTTAAAATATATTTAATGTACAGAATTGACCTCTCTACAGATTTATTATAAGTATAGATGAATTTCTTCAAGCTGTTATTATTTTGTTTTGGGGGGGGGGGGCATCATTTGGGGTTGCGCCAGGAAATTTTAACAGGGGTTCCCTTAGTTTGAGAAACCCTACACTAGGCCAACGGGGCATTCAATTTTGTTTTTTAAATCAATATGAATTATATTAATTGCGTATTTCAATAAAATGCTTGTACAAACAAATCTTTTGACTTTACACCCTGATGAACATGACAAATGATCCTCAACGATTTGAATTAGTGTTAACAACATTTTGCAATTCGCAAACCACTTTATGATCGAACTGTGACATACGGCATACATTTTTACGGCAATTACGTATTTATGGCATACGCCATATACTTCTCGGTTCTCCGTAACAGCCAAATTAGTAACAGTCAATTTCCTTCACTTTGTAGTACCTAACGAGGATAGTGAAAGTTCTTGGGAAATTTTCAAACTCTTGAACAGGAAGATTGGATGAAACTATTGTGTTACTCAGTTCCAGTAGTTGGACAATGACATTAAACTCAATGGTGACCTATTTACCTACTGTAAAGTTAAGAAGTTTACTGTCACACCAAAAGGAATTGACTTCGATCCCCGCACAGTACAAACATGAATGTATGTGTATTTGTAAGTTAAGTTTTTGAAGTTTAGTTATTCAAGTATAGTTTGTGAAACCTGGATAATAAAAAACATATGTCAAATAATAGGCTAGTTGCCTGATATCACCATTTATAAAATCACTTTTAATTCGAATATTATTCCGTACAAGGGTTCAAAATATGTAAACTTCATTAAATATAAATATGGGATTACTGCAAAAATTCAACTTAAACCCGATACATTTTTACTTTTTTTTCTCTTGATTGAAAACACCGTCCGCCATGATTCTACGTCACCAATATTGTAAACAACACAAATTCAAACGACAGTTTCAACAGGTTATTCGTGGTCTTTTATTTAAACGCGTTGATTGTTGTTTATTTCACTATTTAAATATTATACACTTCACATTTATTGAAAACAAACCTGCCCAAAATAGATACTTTGATGGTTGCAAAATGTTTTGCTTCAAATTCTGATGCGCAAATTCTCATCACTATGTAGGTACTTTAATCCACAACTTCTTATTGATGTATTCTTACATTCACGCACGATACAATAGTGGTAATTCATAAATGTATCATGTAATCTCTATGAAGACATGGTTTTAATTCCGATAAACACTTTTTGGTTATGTCACGCGTATTGTTGACAAGAACAGTGACGCCACGGCACAGACCATCATGGCGGACGGCGTTTACGGTAGTATAGTGAAATTAATAATTTAAAATTCAAAATACAGTTGGATAGGTGCTTCAAAAAAATTCATATTTTTTTTATGTTGTTATATAATCGTAATGACCCGTTCTATCAAATAATAAAAATAGTGGCAACTAATAAATGTGAAAGTTTATTTTTTTGGATGTATGGCCGTTAATCACGCTGAAACTAGTGAACGGATTTTGATGAAATTTTGTACACAGGCAAGGTATGGACTTAGGTCATTGGATATTTTTTTATTTAAACAGGTATATGTATAACGCAGGCAAAGCCGCGGGTAGAAACTTCATAAAGTACTAACATATATTTTATCAACACAAATAATGTCGGTACTATCAAATAAGTTAATGTTAACCCTGTAAATGAACCTGTTGGTTAAACAGCGCATCTACTTAAATATTCACTTTCACAGCAAACTGATTTCCAGAAAGCAGAAACGACGGTATTAAGAATCAATTTGTATTAATGGGTAAGTTTCGTTTGTACCGTGTTGCTATGGGAGCGTAAATTATCCATCATATATAGATTCGAACTCCTTCGGCTAACCCAAAAATCTATGATAATATACCAACCCTATAAAAACTACCCTTAGTTTGTAAAGGAATAGAGTTAAACAACAAACGTACCTACTCCTTGTGTTTTAGGTACATCAAAATTAAACAAAGCTAATATTAAATGAGCTTTGCTATTCATGCTAGACAAACAGAAGAATTTGTTTTTTCTGATAAGGCAATATTATTTATGTGATATAAATAACTAGCGGTTTCGTACGGACACTAAACATGGCATTTAAACAAATATTTTTTTGAAAACGGGTTATACTCTGAATAACCGATTTTAAATGATTTTATATTTGTACTAGCGGCCCGCCCCGGCTTCGCCCGTGGTACTTGTCCACTATTTATACATAAAAACCTTCCTCATGAGTTACTCTATCTATTAAAAAAAACCGCATCAAAATCCGTTGCGTAGTTTTAAAGATTTAAGCGTTCATAGGGACAACATGACAGAAAAAGCGACTTTGTTTTAT
The DNA here is from genome assembly GCA_958496325.1 of Nomophila noctuella. NCBI lineage: Eukaryota > Metazoa > Arthropoda > Insecta > Lepidoptera > Crambidae > Nomophila > Nomophila noctuella. The sequence goes on along the minus strand of OY292490.1, from coordinate 4,792,292 downwards.
ACTATGTAGTGATTTATAATAATGTTCGACACAAAAACACAATGTTAATTGTTATGAATAAACGAAATTGAATTGAATTGAATAAAAAATATTTCACCATTCGAAAGCTACATTAGCCTGTTTTCCTCTTTATAACATTAGTATAAATAAATAAATATTTATTTGGATGGGTATTGCTTATAAATAGTCCCTATAAATGCATTTGAATCGTGTAGTACCTAGCTTGAGTACCTTTTTAAGAATGTTTCGGAATGTGCAATAAGAGTCAGTCGCTTTGTGATGATCCCAAATATTTAGTTGTTATACGTCATATTAAATTAGATTAAAGTGGACTGCAAAACAGACAGTCCACTGTTATGAAAAAAAACTAAAAAGTAACAAAAAACACGAAACTTTCATAAATCGCTTTCATCTGAATGTACGTGGAACCAAATTATTATTATGTTTTTGCAAGCGTAAGTGTTTTTACACAACGTATCACGTCTCCTTCCGCTAATTGAATATAATAATATTCTTATTCATATGACTAGATTATACTTCTGAAACATCTGTGACAGATGCAAAGGTCTTACATAATACTACATAATACTAGCCCTTCGCCCGCGACTTCGTTCACGTGGCTATTATGACTTTGAAGTTTTCTTTATATTCCAATTCAAATTCAAAATTTTTAACATAGGCTTCATAGAAGCACTTATTAATCGTCAGAAAACTACAAAATAATTTGGAAAGCAGTTACTAGCGAGAAGAATCGGCATGAAACTCGACTCTTGGGTCTATGTTATGTTACTCAATGATAATAATGTATTTTGTTAACGGATAAATAAAGCTTCCTATTGAATTGAACTCTATCTGATAAAAATAAACTGTGCCGGTTGTGTCTTTTAAAGATTAAATCATACGTCGGGAAATAAAGAAAAAATTGACTTTGTTTTATACCGTAATAAAGCTGAACAAGCAGCTGTGAGGAGAAATATTATATATTTTTATAAATCTATTTGTTTTCTAAAATAGATCTCTTATAATATAAACTTGCTGTCGGAAACAGGAGAAATAAAATATAATTGTGTAGACCAACCTACGTACGTAAAAGAGCTTTGTGAGCGGATGCACTGTTATAAAGGACAACAAAATCTGATTATTGTATACTTTGCCTTTGTGGTTTCTTAGTCTGTAAAAGTAACAATACCTACTTGGACTGGAAAAAAGCAGCTAATTTAATACGAGTACGTTACTTACGGAAAGATACCATAAAAAAATAAATAAACCAGCTTTAAAATGGAACAACACGGATACGCTTTGTGATATTTTTTATGTGATCCGGTTTTTGAGATAATTAAGTTCAAAAATCTATACTAATATATAAAGCTGAAGAGTTTATTTGTATGTTTGTTTGTTTGTTTGAACGCGCTAATCTCAGTAGCTACTGGTCCGATAAGAAAAAATATTTTTGCATTGGATAGTTCATTAGACGAGGAAGGCTTTAGGCTATTGGAAATCGAATCCACGCGGACGGAGTCGCGGGCGGCCGCTATATTTAATAATTATCATTTGAAATCACTATTTTCAGTTTGTTGGGGTTTATATCTCGAAATCTGTATCACTTAGAGCTTTGATTACTGCACATTTTTTGTTTATAAGTACTTACTCTGTCGATCGACATGAGTTTCATGAATAGCCGCCGAAACTTGATTTTCTTAAAATGGCATATTTTGCAGGTATGCCGGATTCCATACAAAAATGTTCGAAGCTCTTTCATTCTAACAAAATTGTTAAACTAATCGTGACAGACAACAACACGATTGAGATTTCAATAAAAAATCAATCGTAAGAAAGTTTGGTTCCAAAGAAACTGCTTTTACTCTCATAATAGCATTGTTTCTTTTATAATGTGCTTTGTATCAACATTGTTTGTAAATTTATAAGACTTTGTTTGCCTATGATAACGCCAAGGAAGTTTTTTAGTCATAGAGAAAGGCGTGCAAAATGGGCCTTGTTCAACTTAGTTCAATAATAAAAAAATTAAATGATAGTCAATAAATTTATTCATCTCTATGAAGCTCAGATTTCATCATTTTTTTTTCATCAGGCAATTAATTACAAAAGTTTTATAATGGATGGCTACTGGTGGTTAAACTACATATTACGTAAATATGGAAAGACGAACACACGTACTCAATATACAAATGTTCGTCATCTTTTGGCAAAGTAAATATTTAATAAGAAATATTTGTATAGATTTTGTAATGTTTTCCATCAAAGGAAAAATTTTTCCTGTTAAAAGGATTAAGCGGGCAATCACAAATAGGTAAAATAAAATTATTTACCTACTTTGTACAAAAAGGGCTTCGTGTTTTTTTATTTCTTGCTAATGTGAGAAATTAGTTTCTACATAATGGTGGCCTCTGTCCTGTTGTTGGACACTAATAGGCAAATAAATTTTTACCTACAGTTTTGATATTGAAATAATATACCCCCTTTTCCAGTGGGACTAATATGGGCTGATAGTTTTTTTTTTTACAGGTTAAAGGACACCGTTGACAGGCCCGTTGGTCGAGTGGAAAGAGACCTTGGCTACAAAACCAAAGGTTGCGGGTTCCCGCTAGAGGCAAATGTTTGTGTGATGAATATCGGCATTTGTACTCGAGTCAAGGATGTTTATAAATGTATTTAAGCATGTGTAAAGTCCCCTAGCATCCATAGTAGGTACCTACAAGCTTCGAGCTTCGGCTAGGCAATTGGTATGTTAGTCCAATGAATTTATTTTATTTTGGTTATAACTACTTTTTATTTAAGCCGGTAAAAAGACACCAGCGGAAATAATACTCAATGAGTAATTATGTTATCAAAACATACCTTTGTTCAAGAAATCCAATATTCCTTTCGGTTCATCTTCACACTTTACTATTGAGACGAAGACCGCCACATACATCAAGGTAAGCACTGTGATTTTGTTGCACATGGTTGCTACTGAACACCGTCAGTTGGTTTTCGATTGGCAGTTGATGAATGACTGATTGGTTTTTTGTCCGGGCCCAGGATATAAAGTGTCCTGCAAATGACAATGGTCGGCGAGACCAAACGACCGACGAAAGAAAGCGCAGGACAACGTGACGGCTCGGTAGAAATGTCGTCCTCGATAACCTGTCCATTGATTCCCAAACTGTGTCTAATTGACATACTACATACTTAAAACTTTGACATCTGTCAGTAATATAACTAATCAAAATCAAAATATATTTAATTTATGTAGGCCTCAGTGAGGCACTTATAAATAGACAATAATATCACAATATAAAGAATCTACCACCGACTTCGGAACGCAGTTATCTACCGAGAAAAAGGGGCAAGTTGCTCTTTTAAATCGCAGTCAATATAGACAGTACATTAACAGTAGATTGAGTTTGTAAATATAAAAAAATGTACAGGTTTACTTAATTTATTTTTAAGCATACCATGTGTTGTCAGTATTTAGCCATACCATTAAGTTTTAGCTTGTAATGATAGCAGTAAAGCGAGTCTTAATACGTATCTTATTTTAATATTTCTTAACCTACAGATTGAGAACCACTTCCCTCGCCATTAAAGGACTAATGTTAAATCATTTACGGCGTATGTTCCCGATGGGCTCCAGCTATGATCCTTATCGAAGCAAATGAGTAGGTGAAAGTGATAATTTGAATGAATGAAAACATTAGAATTAGAATAATTAAAAGCAATTCGTTCTACAGACCTATAAAAGTCGTGAGGAGACAGTTATTTAGGAACGTTTCAAGTTGAAAGGGTGACCTTTTAACTTGAACCCCCAGTTTTAACATAAATCAGTTCGCGGATCATATTATAAATCCAGGACCTTTGTCGACATTTAAAAACATGTCACTTACAAGCTAAAATTGCTTCGTTGTAAACAAGGCAATTTTGCAAGGGGTAATAAAGAGCTTAAAAGGAATATTTAATTTAACAAGTGCCAAAGAAATTATCATTTTCACACTCGTATAATATGTGAACTACATAATCTATACTAATTATAATGAAGTCAAAGAGTTTGTATGAGTGTTTGAACGCGCTAATCTCAGGAACAACTGACTAGAATTGAAAGAATCTTTTTATGTTAGATAGTACATTTGTCGAGGAAGGTTTTAAGCTTTAAAACACTAAGTGGGCGGAAACCGAAATCCACGGGGACGAAGTCGTGGGCGGCCACTAGTATTATGATAAAACACCATTTGTATAGGATCACTCATCTGTTAGAAGTCCCTTGTTTATCACGCAAATACGTTTAATGCTTTAAATAGTAAGTAGAAAAATTTACTACTTTGTTGTATTTTTTTCGTTTTCTTTTGTCTTATTGAACTACTATGTGTATTGTAGGCATAAGGACTATATACTGCTCAATTAAAGGACTACTGCTCAATTAAAGGCCTACTGCTCAATGCAACTGTTGCTAATAGGTTAAACCTACTATCCTCATCAAGGTATATAATAATATACTGTTAACGTTGTTGTTTTATAGGGTATGAATTTTATTTTATTTAAGTGAATAACTCAAATCTTCTCCTTTGAGATTTTTCATTATTAAGAATTACAGATATTTAAGTTTCTGCCTAGAATCATATACAAGCTTTCAATTTGACACAGCAAATCCAGTGCTACTTCTTTAATATTCTATTGTATTCTGCGTAGGATGCCATTGATTGTAAAGATTGGGCGCCAAAGTCGAAACGGCTATTAGGTGATTTTAGTGTTGGAGAACTACCTAGCATGCATATTATAATTTTTCTAACTCGGTATCCATACTAATATGTATAATAAAGCTGAAGACTTTGTTGGAACGCTCTAATCTCAGGAACTACTGGCCCAATTTCAAAAAATATTTTGTGTTGACAGTCCCTTGACAGTCCTGTGCGGAAACCGAAAAACAGACGGAGTCGCGGGCGGACGCTAGTTGCAAACAAAACCATCCGAGGTAGGTTTATGAGATTTCGAGGTGAACGTAAATTTGTCGCAAAGGAATTTCCAGTAACCTAAACAATTTGCCAGTATTGGCTTTGTGCTCGTTGGGCAAAGGCTGAATTTCTAACGGTTACTGTTTACTTTCATAAATGTGATAAATTTCCTTCAAATTTGCTTTACCTATTACTGAGCATAATATTCTTGTTGAAAATGCTTTGGAAGTCAGTCATAAGTTTAACAGAATGTGGACAAACAATTTAGGTATTCGATTATAAGGATTATGGATCAAACGGTTCGTTGTTTGAAACAAAATTATTAGGTATAGGATCAATTTATACCAGATGTGATAGGTCAAGATCTTGCCTGACTCGAGTAAACTTTGAAATTGTAAGGTTACTTGTGTACTATTTATGATAAGTTGGTAGAAAGGCATCATCAGTCATAGTTGTTAGCTTTGTTCATAAATAAGTATAATGTAAACACGGGTATCTACACTAATCTACATCTACACTTCTATACAATAATAATATTTTGAAGAAGAACAAATCTTTCTTCTTTTTTTGTATTTTTGGATACATGGACTGATTTGAATAATTATTTCACTGTTGACTAGCTATACTTTTGATCCTGGAAATGTATGGGGAAGGGGGGATATTCGAAAAAGGAAATACCTAACACGCGGGTGAAACCGCAGGCGGCCAGGCAAGTAAATCTTAAAGTTGTGATAATCAACTAATAGTAAATCTCAGGAATTTTTTTGGTCCAAGCCCATTTCTCCAAGACCGCTTTCAGCTAAAATATAACACGATGTGTCTGAAAACTGAAATCCACGAAGTCGCGGGCGACGGCTAGTATTACATTAAATAATTCTTTATCAATTTTTGATGAACAGTTTTGGGGCTGTTTGTCCACATCAATTCAATTTCTGTGACTTGCCTCCATTTAACATTCAATTTTGTTTACGAATGTCTGGGTAAACGTTGCTTTAATCACATAACCATTATCATCCATATTCCTTGAATTTCCAATACAACCGGCCGTGACAGTAATTAGTGAAATTATGAATGTGTGTCCGCAATAATCCATCGGAGTCGGCAGTCACGGCACGTAGTAGAAACTCGATCGGTGCGTTGGCGCATGACGGCCGCCGTCCGTGACCGCGACGCGCCCGCTCGCTAGGGCTAGCAACAGTAACAGTTGCACTCGGTGCACCTCAAACAAATTAAGTGCTTCTAAGAGAGATAACGCCTCGATGGTCTAGTGGTTTAAGTACCGGGCCTTGGTCTCCAGATCCTGGGTTCGATTCCCGGGTCGGGCAAACTTTGTTTTGATTTTTCTGAACACAGCCCGGGTTTGTGATCACCAATCCGCATTTGGCAAGCGTGGTGATTAAGCCAAAACCCATCTTTGTAACGAAAACATAATTTCAAATGATGGAGGCCTTTGCCCTGCAGTGGGACATTAATAGGCTGATACTTTAAGAGAGATAGAGCTCTGTGGAACGTCCTCTCGAATGAGCCGCTCGTCTGGGGCAGTGATTAAGTGTACTTGATGCCCTAAGTAATCCGCGCCTGGGGCCCCCTATCCGTATGTTAACTAGAATTTTGTGCTACTTCTGTTTGAATTTTATTGTCTGTCTGTCTGTCTGTAAGCTTTCTGTGTGTCTGTATGTTCCTTACAGAAACAAAAACTACTCGACGGAATTTGACGAAAAATGGTGCAATAATTTTTCATACTCCTGGGCAATTTATAAAAGTGTTTAAATATAATAGTGATACGTCCCATCGAAAAAAGAGATAATGAACAACAACGCTATTACTTTTATTTATTGCCGGCTAAGGAAGTGGTGGAAATAATAAGTGTAAGTGGTAAATACAGCTTCACTGATTAATTACTTCAAAAATTATTAAAATAAACATTATTTTCGATCTAAAGGTTTTCTGAACCAGTAAACGAACAACAATCAATTTTTTTCTTGATTTCATTTCATATTGGTACGTGTAGATTGATCCAACACGAGAAAGAACAGAATGTCAACGAATTTTCGGCCTTCCCGCCTCATGTATATTGGATTTGAGAAAAAAACAGATTTTCTGCTTAAGGGTCGTAGTGATTTGCCTAGAAGTGCCTACTTACGAGTTGACTGTAATAATCGTTTACAATCGAAGGAACCGCACGCTCGTCTTCTTGTCATTTTACATACAATATTCCCACTCACAAAATCTTCAAAATTAGAACCAAAGGCAAAAGTACCCTTATTATTTATAGTTACTTAATATATTTAATGTGAGGAGCTCGATGGCGCAGTGGTTAGCGCACTCGGCCTGCGGTTGCTAAAGTTAAGCAACGTTCGCAGATGCCAGTCATCGGATGGGAGACCGAAAAATTTCATCTCGAGCTCCTCCGTGCTTCGGAAGGCACGTTAAGCCGTTGGTCCTGCGCCTGATCTCTCTACGGTCGTGTCAGATTGCTGTCCCACCGAATTATGAGAGTGAAGGAATAGGGAGTGCACCTGTGCTTGCGCACTCACTTGTGCACTATAATATATCCTGCGTACCTGGCTGATCGTAAGATCGGCCGCCATGGCCGAATACGGCCGGAGGGTATTATTATATTTAATAAAAATAACACTCTACATTCCACCCGTACCTAACCTAGTGACTATTCCGTTACTTATAAAAAAAATACGTTTGACCCGTACCTAACTTAGTGACCGATACTTATAACAATATCGTTCCATTAATTCGATTGCCAGCCCTGCGAATATGATAAGCAGTCGATGTATTTGGCAATACAGGGCGCTTCCTGCCGGCAAACAATGCAGGAAAAGACATTAGTGTACAATGTCCGAATCGTATCACCTAGAATTTAAGAACACGTTTTGGAAAGCTTTCGAGATCGATTTTCATGCGCTTGGGACAGTCGAATGCATGTATTGCCTAAACATGAGTGTTCAAAGTTAACACTACTAAAAAAAAAACAGCAGAATCTTAAACTCGGAACTTTTCATGCCACCCAGACAGAATTAATTAACTTACATTAAAATATCTTACTCAAAATTAAGAGTTCAATTCAATTGAGATGTGAAATTCAGAATGCACTCTACATACAACGAATACGCAAGGGCAATACAAATGGGATGTAATGTTTGAAATATTTTGGTGCAGTACTACATTTATTAATCTTTTTCTCCAACATATCGGCTAAATTTAAAACAAATATTATTTCCATTATCTCTTTTCTATTCGTGACTAATTATGACTAAATTAAAGCAAAATAGCCCTGGGCTGCTGTTTAGTTGTAAGGTACATACCTACCTACTGTGTATAATAATATTATAATATCAGATAATCTCTCATAAGCAGATGAAAGCTTATAGATTACCACGCCGTCTGGTTTCATACTAGGTCATTTACAACTTACAACATGACCGGATTCTATAATTCTCAAGATTTAGTCTATTTTATTGTATAGTATTATCTCAGCTTATCTCGCACCATGTAAGCTAAGTGAAAACGCTGGATATTATGTTCGTGATGGTCGATAGAAAGTGATAAGTGCGCTACATTTACACGATGTTACAAGATATAGCCAGAGGGATCCTAAGGCGTAAAGTGTCTTAGTGTGTTTCCATCAAATAAATAAAGTAATCAGACCATGTCGTCTTTGAACCAGCATTGTGTTCATACTAAGTATTTGTAGATGTTTCAATTTCTAATGGCTGATGTAGAGCCAGGGACATTAGATACTGTCAGAGACATAGAACATGACATAATATATTTTATTTAATGTAGGATACAGAAAAATCCTAATCGTCTCAAACTGCATTAATTTGTAATAATTATGTAAATAAAATAATAACGACAACTAAATACTTTCACAAGTTATGAAATAATAAAATTCCTTATTAACATTTTACATCACCTTCACTACTCAGCTCATGAGCGTAGTTGATCAGGCTGCTAGTAGGAAGACCGTCGGCGCCGGTGCCGGCAAAGTCAGGGTCCCTTCCATTCGGTGTTGAGGTGCGCGCGCGCTCAGTTTAGCGACAGCGATGCGTGCGATCGCCGCCGTCGTCATTCTTGCCGCGTGCTCGCTCCGCTCCCGCGCACTCGCCGCGACTCCGCGTGACGTCACCACCCAAGCTGATACCCTGCAACGACTCGTCAAATGCGCCCGCGAAATCGGACCGACCAAATGCATCAGCGCGCTAGCAGCCTTCCGCGCCGAAAACGCACTAACTTCCATCAAGCACCGACAAGATGACTTCGACTTCGCAAAAGACATAAGAAAATTCAGATGGGACCATTACGCCAATAAATCAGACGACCAGGTGTACGCTGAGCTGTGTGATGACACGGAGAAACTGCTCCGGTATAGATCGTTGAATCTTAACATAGTACCTGGATACGAATTTCGGTTGATGTCCAGCGGCAACGCTACGTTGAATGTTGATGTATTTAACAGTAAGTGCCTGTTCTTTTCTTTTATATAAAAAGTATTTAAAACAGAACGTAATTCTCGGTTAGATACATCTAGTATATTAAAAGTTTATGATACAAATCTTCAATGGGATAAGTTCTTAATATAAAATTTAACCCTTTAGAATACTCGTACCTACTTCAGAAACGAAACGTTGTGCTATGTGATTGTGAAATATTTTCCAGTTAGTATAAAGTTATTGTACGATTTCATCATCCCTAATCAATCCGTTAAGTAATGAATACATTCCTGAGTCCTTTAAGTTCACAAATAATTTAAATAATCAGTTGGAAAATTCGGAGATCGATAGCTGGTAAACTGATGTAGGTATGCGAAGAGTTTAATGAACAAAGTTTTAAAAGTGAAAGGTTCTCTCGCCGTGGTTTGGTTTATACTCGTAATAAGAGCAGGTGGAAAAACACCTACATATGTAAATGGGCTTTGTATGAATTTTTATAATTATTTAACACCAGTATAACATAAAGTTTTCCTAATAAGTAGCTCTAAAAAAATAATTATTGTATCTCGAATAAAACTCAAGACACATGATATAATACTCTTGAAATGTAAAAGCTAATGCTTTCAAATAAGTAAATAGGGATATTCCACAATCGCCTTAAAAGATTGCCATATTAAAATGTTTTGAATTTAGAGAAAGGAATATAGCTACTTACGAGTAGCTCCTCTAACGAATGTGGGTTGCCTACCTGTCAGTCAAGCTTTGTACGTTAAAAATTCTTAAACATGAATTTTATAATATCATTTACAATTTAAAATTGTAAACGACGATCTGACATTTTGGGAAATTTTCTTCAAGATGTAAAATTTTCGTATAAGGCTTTCCCTGGAAATACTTGTTATTTACTTTCACCTTGTCTCAATTGAAAGCAGTAAGCGATTAAATTATAAATTCCTATATTTTTAAGGCATCCAGTTTAAAAATTGTAATTATCTCACTTTCAATTTTTTCCTGTTCCAGCTGAACCAAGCGATACAGCCCGGGGAATGAAAAAAATGAAAAAACAGTTCTACAAAATCGTACCGTTCTTGCTGCTCCCAGGACTTTTAATGTCTGCCGTCCTGCCGTTCGTCTTGCCGGCGTTGAAGATGATGACCATGGCTGTTGGGATGCTCAACAACATGGCACTATCCGGGGCCATATTCACACTTCTCAGGAACAACGCCTTCAACGATAAATATGACAAGAAAGTAATATATGTCAACGAGGGATACCACAACGAGAAACACTCCAGCTACCATCATGGACCACACAAACCTGACAACTACATAGACTTCGGTACCCACGAGAGCCAAATCAATAGTGTGGCTGAAGTCCCAAGTGCGGATTACGAAATTGTAGAGGAAACCCCTGTAGATAACTCAGATTGGATTGACCAGTATTATGGAAACAAGTTTGTTAAAGTGGCAAGGACAGATTTTAAGAACCAACGAGGATGAAAGATTCCTGGCAAACTTGCCTTGTAAGCAGGTTTGCCAGGGATCTTTTTGTATGTGAAAGTATCTTTCGTTTAAGTTTTGCCGCTAGTCTTCGCCTTTCATACTTGTGTTAAATTACTTAGATCCTGACTCGTTTATATCATTGTACAAACTAGGAAGCCTATTATTATTTAAATATTGCCTGGATGTCTGAATTAATATTAGATGAAGATAATAATCAATGTAGTGTGAAAATATACACCTATACCTAAGTGCAAATTCGAATTCCAAGAAATCTACCAGTAAAACTATAATTTTACAAAAAAAAGTATGATTACCCTGCTTGCTTATATTGGTCTGTTGTCACAGGGTACATTTAAAATGTCGCAACCCGTAACTGTTGCATAGTGATTAAAAATCAGAACTATTACGTAATATATTGTTAAATTATAATCGTCATACCTATTCAATATTGATAGCCGAGAAATTACAGGCTAAAGAGAAATTGTGAGCAATGGAGCAGCCGTGGATAATAATATCGGGACATTATAATTTCTCCGGGTCTAACATAGGTATTTGATATTAAAATAATATACGGGACAGGCAATATTTAATCTAATTACTGATTCTTATAATCACAACACCGAGCCGACTTTTTGATAAGTGATTAGGCATGTTAGGCATGTAGTCTGATATTTATTTTTTATCATTGTAAATATTATTGTTGTTTAGTACTAGAGTATAATTAAGTACTAGAAATAGGTTACTTACGTATGTCTTACAAGATTTCTGGTTAAATATGAGTAATTCGATCAGTAAAAATAGTACTAATCATCTTACATTAAGTACAATTAAACTTTAAAACTTTGAATGGCATTTTATTTTTGTTAAATAATTTTACGAAGGATTTACTTACTTTCAATAAATATAAGAGAGTGAAAATATTTATTCGATAACGAACATAATATATCCTTATAAAAAACAAATTTTTAGCTAACCACCATCACTGAGTGTAGAAACTAGACACTCACTAAGTGGAAAAAACGCGCCGAAATTCATTTTCTATACAAAATTCCGCGATGTAATCTCAGCAAGTGTGTCATAATCCATTTAAAATAATAATAATATTGCGTTTGTAATTCCATCGAACTTCGGTCGCGTTTTTTTCGGCCCTCAGTTTCTATACTTGAATAGGTATATTTAGGTAATAATTAATCATCATCATCATCATTTATTCATCACAATATTATCATCACCCAGATTGGAGGTTTTCAAGCGCACGGAATTCATGAAGACATTACTAAGAAATTGACTGTTACAGCAAAAGATTGTGGGTTCGATCCCCACATAGTGCAAACATTCTTTTGTGAGCATAAACGAACATTATCTGAACGCTTTATTCATATTTATTCCACTGTTGGTCTGATATCCGTTCTTTTTACTAAGTATACAGGTACAAGTATAGGGTTAAATAAATAAAATAACATGGTATAGTAATAGATTCGAACAATTTATTATAAAGACTATGTTTCTAAATTAAGAATATTTCGTATGTAAAATCAGCATCATACAAATTTCAAATATGTATTAATTAGGCTAGTAATAAATTAAGTCTTACCAAACATTTTAAAAGTTCATTAAGGGCCTATTACACTTTTTATGATTCATAAATGTCAAATTCACAAACGACATAATATTTTATCAAAATTACATATAAAAATAAAATATCAAAAATAAGTAATTATAGGCTCTTAATAAAGCTTATGACAATAAATAAAATTATACAAGTCACCACAATGCCGACAGCAAAAATATGTATAATTCACGAGATAACCATGACGTAATAATAATCCATTTTCCATAACATTAAATAGATTTCAAAGTTTTGCAATTTGCAACTCAAAAAAGTACAGCCAAAAAAGGTACGTACTTTATAACGAACGGTCCTTTCAACTCTACTTCAAAGAGTGAAAATCTAAATCTATCATCCTGGCAAAATCTCCAGGGAAATGCCAGCTCTATGTAAGCAAAAGACTGGGTCTTTTCTCATGAAAAAGTTCCACATTTCCTTTAACAACTTTGGTAAATAGAGAAACCCCAATTTCCAATTGTCCAATTGACAAAATCCGACGCAAGATAAATTGAAATAAAAAGACGGTAAAAACATGACTTTCTACTTAAAGTTAATCTCGCGTAGACAGCTATTTAAGTAGATAAGTCATACTTTACCTTTCAACTTAACAAATCTTAGAAAACTCGTAGAACTTTTTCAAATTTGTATTACTTACTCGATAATATGAAAAGTCAATTATTATGAAGGGATAACTTATCTCTAAATTAAACAAGTCTGGAAGTTATTTGAACATAGCAAACAAAGTTCAATCTTGTTACTGTGAAAATTAAATTAAAAATAAAGTTTAAAAAAATAATAATAAAAAAACATTGATAATTTTTTTCACAGCTACATGATCTCACGCTTTTTATGTAGATCTCAACGTAGAAATGTATTTTAACCATTGAATTAAATAAATTTTAAATTTTGTTCTCGCGAACTACGTTTTTAACGATTTATTGTTTAATTTTGCCATTATTTGTAGTATCACTTACTAAATAAAATTGATCACCGAAGACCTACTATAAATTATTATTATTTTACAAATTAATCACGATCATATTTTTATCGCATTTGTTACTCCGTGACCGACACTTTTGACATTCGTTTTCAATAAATTATAATACATATGTTCGGCAAACTTTTTTCCTGTCCATTTGTGCCGCAAAAATACAAAGAAACTTTTAAATGCAACTGACTCTAGACACATTTGTATAAATTTCATTAAAATTACTGTACTAATTTGTCACAATGAAATAAAATCACGTTCACGTAATATATGTTTTCAAATGTTGAGCATTTGTGTGCGTTCTCAATAGTAAATATATGTAGAATCATATTCATTGTTTATAAAACTGCTGATATATGTACTTTGAAAGGTCAATAAACTTAGGAAATCTTGCGTGCCAACTCATCGCTGGCCTCGGTCGGCGTCTTTAATTTAATCATACTTTTGGCGCTCCCCAGATTTCTTAATAATTAATCTACTAATCTCAGTCATTTGAAACGTTACTGGCTTTCCGTTAGTAACAAAAAATGGGGGAAATTGTAACTAAAACACTAATACGAGATATTTTATTTTTCCGCTGAGCCATAAAGCATAAAGCTGTGTTTTTGCTGTAAAATAAACATAGGCTTATTTTGGAAAAATATACTTATTCATCAAATCTCGAATTTATGTCAAATAACATTAATTTTGTTCTCTATTATGATATTATAAGCAAGCATAGGTAACATATACCTATAACTAATTACTAGTAGGTACAATTTGGAAGACATGAATACCATTTTAAGGTAACATGGAATTCTATTCATATATCTCCACACCATTGTGACAAATTTACAGAGTGAGCTAAAATATTCCTTCCACAACCATGATACTTGCTACTTATTTGTGTTCAGTTTAGGGTGTGCTATTTCTGCCATCCGCCTGTCTTCCTCTGGCAAGTCCTGGTCATCCCAGCCCCACACTGGGTTCTCAGGGTGATGGTGACCATCATCATCGATGCTTTTGCCATCTTGAATTGAAGGGTGAGTGCCGTCGCCTGTTCGGGCAGCGCGTTTCCTGATCATGTCAGCTGATACTGTCTTTAAGTCGTACGCCCATCCTGAAAATATTTTGATAATATTCTAGTTATTGTTTTGATATTTCTTTCTATGACATTCATTTGAGTTAGTTTTAAGTCTAGCCGAGACAACGTACACATTTTTATTTTTGGATGTTTTAACTAGTTAAAAAGAGGGTAGACAAAAAATACCAGAGAACTCTCAGCAACATTTTTCATAAGTAGTGAATGAATTGCATATCCGCTAGATGGCATGACATGATTCAAGTTACAGCGTGATTGATTTTCTGTGTGGAGTATTCATCCACAGACCGAAAACTAATAAATTGTCCCCCCCATGACCTTTTTATGGGTTCGTCATCAGCCGCTTAACGTTCCCACTGCTGGGCCACGGGCGTTGCCTATACTCTTATGTCTGATAAACCTCAAACACCTTCATGATTAAGCTGAAGAGTTTGTTTGTTTGAACGAGCTAATCTCAGAAACTATAGGTTCCAATTAAAAAATCTTTTTGTGCCGGATAGTCCACTTGTCGAGGAAGGCTTCAAGCTATAAGAATAACACCATATGCGCGAAAATCAAAATCCACGCGCGGACGGAGTCGCGGGCGGGTTACAATAAAAATCGACACATTGCGTTTGTTTAGCAGAAAAAAGCGCTAGGAAGCGCTTGTAAGCAAAATGCCGATTGTTAAGCAAAACGGTAGATTGTTAAGCAAAATGGCGGATTGTGTCAGCGCAACTGAAGTTAGCAAACACGTCCTGGCCGAAAACTGTACAGTTTGTTTTTCAGCGCTAGTAAGCGCTCTCAAACGCTTTTTTCTGTCAAACGCACCCATTGTAGAAAATAAAAAAGACAATAAAATGTATCTTACCAAACTTAGCCGCGAGATCAATGAGGGCAGTAGACATGTTGGTGCTGTAGTCCCCCAGCTCGGCCGCCTTGTAGTCCCACGGGAACACGTGGTGGTAGTTGTGCCAGCCCTCGCCGAAAGCGCAGATGGCGACCGTCTTGTTGTCCGTTGCGCGGATGTATCTGTGAAACGGCAGGTTACTCGTTTGATCGCTAGATTTCACTTATAAATACATCCCTTGGTCTAGCACAACCCTTGCCTTGAAGCTTATCCATATGACCAGTTTCAAGTCTAGGGAACGGACAGTCACATTGCTTATATTGCTTATATCTTAAATCATGTAATATGGAGAATAGATACATTTTATGATATATCTTTTTTACTTACGGGAGAGGCCTAAGAGCCCAGTCCAATATACGTGTATGATGCATCATGATTAAAATAGAAAGAGAGGAAGAGCTTAAGAGCAGGGGAAGTACCTCCACCTTACAGAAGACCACAGTAGATAGCACTTCGTAACTGTTGTGCTATGCTTGTGTTGGTGAGGAAGGTAACCAAAGCTCCGTTGGGGAGGGTATGGGCCTTAAAGGATTGTAACGCATCTGCGATCCTTGTGCGGCTGTTTATGTCCATGGGCAGCGGAGATCACTTACCATTAGGTGACCCTCTTGTTAGTTATAGTTATATATATAACATGGTAAATGCTTGACTCACTTGTCATAAGGTTTGTTTCCCCATACGTGCGCAGCGGAGTTCACCAGCCAGGTGAAGTGGAGACTCATGGTGTACCGCAGGATGGTGGCCACGTACCACGAAGCCCATGCGCTCTCGCCCCAGAAACGGACGGGAATCCACGCGGGAATGATGAAGCAGATTATCGGCATCACTATTAGGTATGTTCTGGAAAATTTTAACAGTTGTATCACTATGATGTATGATGGACTAGCCTTCCGTCGCGGTTTCAACCGGGTGAAATTTATTTTTTCAAATAACCTATACTCATATAACCTATGTTCATCGGGGAAAGTGTAGCTAGCCAACAGTGAAAGAATTATTCAAATCGGTCGGCCAGTAGTTTTTGAATGTATGCGTTACATGCAAAAATACAAATCTTTCCTCTTTATAACATTAGTTTACCTAAATAATTGTGAATTTGTGTGAGTAGTGTAACAATGAGACACACAATGATCTGGACAGAATTAAATTGTTGTGTCTCTAAGAGATATGTTCTGGAAAATATAAAGGTTTCCAATAAGCAGTTGCACTGAGGAGGAAATTATGAACCACAGCTACGGGGGCCGAAAGGGAAACACAATATCTTACCGACTAAAGTCAATGAGGAAAGTTAAGAAATTTATTACAACACCGTAACACAAACAAGTCAACTTTTCACCAGTTTTTATGACGAGGTTACCTCGACAAATATAATACGATTGTTGTGTTTTACCCCAGTATTCAAAAGAAAAAAGTATAAAGTAGAAATACTTTTACATTCATAAACATAAGATTAAATAAATCAAGATAATGTAATTATTATTTTTTAAAATTTTCTGCCAGTTATTCATCTTCTACATAATATCTATATTAATATGATAAAGCTGAAGAGTTAGTTTGCTTGTGTGTTTGTTTGGAACGCTAATCTCTGGTACTACTGTTTAAAATGACAAAAAAGTATTTTTGTGTTGGATAGTCTAAGCTTTAATAATATGTAGGTATATTTCTATGTGTGCGGAAACCGAAATCCACGGAGACGAAGTCGCAGACGGCGTCTAGTAGCAAATAATTATTTAGAAGGTTATAAAGGAGATTTATTTGACTTACTTTTTCTGGAACATGACAATAGGGTCTTTCTCGAGATCTGACATGTCGATGGAGGCTCCCTTCTCGAACACATCCTTATGCTTCCTGACCATCAGCCACCCGATGTGGGAGAAGAAGAAGCCTCTCGTCGCATTGTGGGGGTCGGCATCGGTCTCCGTGAACTTATGATGTACTCTGTGAAGAAGTAAAGTAAAGTATCAGCCTATTAATGTCCCACTGCAGGGCAAAGGCCTCCATCATTTGATGGGTTTTGGCTTAATCACCACGCTTGCCAAATGCGGATTGGTGATAACAAACCCGGGCTGTGTTCAGAAAAATCAACACAAAGTTTGCCCGACCCGGGAATCGAACCCAGGACCTCGAGACTAAGGCCTGGTACTTAAACCACTAGACCATCGAGGCGTCTGTGAAGAAGAAATAAATAAATTCCTTGGACCAACCCTCCAACTGCCTTGCCCCAAAGTAAGCTCGAAGCTTGTATTATTTTGCTAATGGACTGCTAAAATACATATATTCAGATTATTATTTTTCATCCATGACTCGAGCATAACTGCCGGAGTTCATCTTACGAACATTTTCCCCTAGCGGGATTCGAATCCGCGGCTCTTGTTCTTCTATCCAGTCTAACCACTATAACAACGGGCCTGTAATGATTTAACATAAGATGTCACCTCATACCAATTGCCTTGAACTACTATTTCTTTTAAGTTTTTTGGTGCATTCATGATATTAGCTAGTAGTTATGTATTTTACGGAAGTCAGAAGAAGCTATAAAATGACTGAAAACTTTAACGCGTAATAACGCTCCGGAAGTCAAGTAGTTTCGAAACTAACTTTGAAAACAAACTAAAAGTCCAATATTACTCAAGACATGATCCCTAGAATTTTCTTGTATAATTTTAAAATGCATGCTTTTTAACCGACTTCAAAAAAGGAGGAGGTTCTCAATTCGTCTGTATGTTTTTTTTTTTTTATGTATGTTCATCGATAATTTCGTCAAATATGGACGGATTTCAAAAATTTTTTTTTTGTTGGATAGTGTTCAGTTCTGAGGTGGTCCCATTTTCACCAGTCCAGGATCTGATCATGGAATCCAGGAGAAATCGAGGGCAACCACCGAAAATTGTATGCTCGTATGGTGTTTTTGTTACGTATAGGCTTTGCTTTTCATTACAGATAGGCTTTGCTTTTCACGTGGCCGCGGCATGGCCGAACGTTCTATTGGTACGGAATGGTGTTTTCAATTTGTTAAGTATTTTATTTAAGAATGTAGTTATTGACGTCATATCATGAATGACCTACAATGTAACTCTACGAGCTTTCGTATAGTAGTAAGTTAATGGACAAACGTTTTCGCCTGTTTTTAACCGACTTCAAAAAAGGAGGAGGTTCTCAATTCGTCTGTATGTTTTTTTAACCGACTTCAAAAAAGGAGGAGGTTCTCAATTCGTCTGTATGTTTTTTTTTATGTATGTTCATCGATAATTTCGTCAAATATGGACGGATTTCAAATTTTTTTTTTTGTTGGATAGTGTTCAGTTCTGAGGTGGTCCCATTTTCACCAGTCCAGGATCTGATCATGGAATCCAGGAGAAATCGAGGGCAACCACCGAAAATTGTATGCTCGTATGGTGTTTTTGTTACGTAATCATGTTTTACTCAGGTATATGCTTCAGGGTGTCAACATTTGATGCTGCTGTCCTGATGATGATGCTACAGTACTCCTTAGCGGTTAGGAGTTGGAAGGCAGAACTGCAATTGGTCGATGGAAACTATTTAGTAGTATGTAGGCCTTAAATGTTGCTTGTGAGGTATGCTTGAATCAACATCTGGTGCTACTGTGCTGATGATGAAGCTACAGTACTCCTTAACGGTTTGGAGTTGGAAGGCAGAACTGCAATTGGTCGATCGAATGTATGTGGGGCTAACGTGATACTTGTGTATATTACATCTCCAGACCCACGGCGAGAAATCTCGCCGAGAAGTCTCGCTGGGCCTTCTCACGAGAACAAGTAATTTATCCACACTCTCATTTACTTTTAACAACAACTAAGTTCCTATTAATAATTAAGTTCACGACGCTTTAACACAACTAAAAATCATGAAACAAACTGACTTTTTAAAAAAAAATTAAACCGACTTCAAAAAAATCGTGAACACAAAAATAAACTAAAAATTAAAAAATAATTCCTAATATCTATTACCTAATACTATAATTTTCCTAAACTATGTCAAAGTAATCTTAAACAAACTAACTGAAGTCGGTGCCTGCCCAAAAAAGCAGAAGAGAAAAAGCACCGACTTCAGTTAGTTTGTTTAAGATTACTTTGACATAGTTTAGGAAAATTATAGTATTAGGTAATAGATATTAGGAATTATTTTTTAATTTTTAGTTTATTTTTGTGTTCACGATTTTTTTGAAGTCGGTTTAATACAACTAAATCTCAGACTTTGTACAAGATTTGATTAGTTTGGGATGAGACGTAACGTCTGAATTAAATCGTACCTATGCTTTCTTTTATTGTGTTACGAAGAAGTCCCCTAGGTAACAGTAGCTCGGTAACCTTAGGGTGTTACCACACCAATCGATCGATCGTCGATCGACGCCATCGATCGACATCGGTCGATGTTGATCGACTGGTGTGGTAGCTTTAATTAATCAAGGCCATCGACGGACACCAGTCGACTAATCAATCGATCGATTGCTGATGGATGGCACCGGTCGATGGCATTCTACCGTCGTCGATGTCGCTGATCGACGGTCAATCGATTTGTCTGGTAGAAACTACCGACCGACGTCGACTATTCCATTCTACCATTGAGTCGATCGACGATCGATCGATTGGTGTGGTAACACCCTTAGTGGTAAGAGAGCCACTTCACTTGCGGGAGGTACAATACCAAACCAACTGCACGTTGAAGGAAAACATTGTCAAAGCAATATCTCGATATTAAATGCAATGGAGAGGGCAATGGCAAACCACTCCGTTAAAATTGCCTAGAGAGTTGTTGTGTTTTTTATTTCATACAATGATCACCACCCTCAGTACTACGTCATACCTACTCAAATCAAAATTTAATCCACCATTGTGCGTTTCTCTAAAAACTTAACACACACCACCAAACTACGGAATGAACTGATCTTGACCTTCAAAAAAGGAGCTTACTCCCTTCCAAAAGGCCGGCAACGCACTTGTGACTCCTCTGGTGTTGTGAGTGTCCATGATTGCTTACCATCAGGCAACACGTCTGCTCGTTGGCCGCCCAATTTTTTTTTTTCAATGGCTCTTAACATCCCACTGCTGCTGGGCAAAAGCCTCCCCTTTTTCCCGCCAAGTCTCCCTGCACTGAGCGACCTGTTGCCAGTCGGGCAAATAGTATAAAAAAAATACGTAAGAAAGGAGTAGTTACCTGTGGTCTCTAACCCACTCGTAGATGTGGTTCTGGAAAGCCATGGTCTGCAGCAGGGCGAGGAACGCGCGCAAGGGCCACCGCGCCTTGTACGCGCGGTGTGCCCAGAGCCGGTGCGCGCCAGCCGTCACGCCCATCGCCGCGATCACCGCGAACATTAGTGCTGGGGAGACACCATTATCATCATAATCATAATCATCATCATCATCATCATCATCATCATCATCATCATCATCATCATCATCATCATCATCATCATCATCATCACCATCATCACCATCATCCTGATCGCGATCATGCGAGATTCGACCACTACTGTCCATCTCCGTAGAATGTTCACAGGAAGTGATACATTTAAATTGAGATTATATTATGCGTTTACTACACCATACATTTAGAAATCGCATAATTTACAAATCAGTAAATTCAACTTTCAAAAATTCTACTCCTTGGTGGATCATAGTGAAACCATGCATTAATACAAGACGAGGTATCCTCATGGAGCATACCATGACGTTAATCGCATTATTACAAATAATAGTTCTTACCAAAAAGACATGTGAATAATTTTACTCGTCCCAGAATTATAAGATAAATTCCATAAAGAGCTGCGGCGTGCAAGTAGATGAACGCAAAAACATTTCTCCATACTATTTGCCATCTGAAATTGAAACAAACTATTCGTTAAATATTTTAAGTAACGATAGAATACTACATAACACAGTTCTGGAACAAATTGTTTATCGACCGACAAGTTGCCGTGTTTTTGGGGATAGGTAGAGTCACCTGTTGGCTAGATATTCATTACCAGCCATGAATATACACAAAAAATATATTAAACAAAGCAAAAAATTCTTCAATATGATAATTATTCCCTGATTACTTCTAATGAATTTACCACATGATCTGATGCAATATAATATTAAAACGGATATTAAAATACTAGAGCAAAGCCGAAGCCAATTAAACTACTCGTTAATATCGTGTTTAGTCTCATAAATATTATGTTCACTACATACTCGTGAGTCCTATTCTTCTGTCGCGGGTAATGGACCTTAAAATTTGCTCCATCATCATCTAGGACTTTCTCTTTTGTCAGCATAGTTTCTGTCAGCATGTGTAGCGCCCCACTCATCCTTCTCCTGAAAAGATGAAATAGATTTGTTGATAGCATATAATCATTTAGACAACAAAGCAATTATGTATTTTAGGCCAAAAAATTATGGTAAAGAGAAGAAAACCAGCAATGACAGCCTGTTTTCCTCTGGTTTCATAGATTCAAATCTATGATTGAAACGTCTTATTAATGTTTCAACAAAAAGTAAATAGGTTTGTTTCGAGTATAATAATACACCAGCACAATACATTTTATCAAAAACAATAATAAAGAGATATGTATGCCAAAAAAGTTGCAAGGAATGTATGAGAATGAGAAGTGAGAACATAATTATCATACTACATATGTACGTACAGTAGCAAATAATATTTGCTACTATTCCATCCCCTGATGGTTAATGTTCCATGATGTTTGTTTGGATGTTGTCCGTCAATCACTCTGAAACTACAGAGCGGATTTTGATGAAATTTGGTATACAGGCAAAGTATGGACTGACTTAGGTGATATGATACTTTATATCCTGATTAAATGTACCCGTGGAATATACCAAAATCCACGCGAACGAAGTCGTGGACACCCGCTAGTATGTGATTTAAAAAAAACATAATACGTCCTGTAAGTATCAAAAACAATTGAAAAGGGATTTTCAAAAATAACGCACCGCGCTCTTCTACACTATCTTGACGACCCGCTTGGTGTAATGGTCAAGATGTTGCCTATTACGCAAGAAGTCGCGGGTTCGATCCCCGCACAGGACAAACCTTTTGTGTGCATGAACATCTCTGTTTGTCCTGGTCTGGGTGTTATATGTATCTATTTAAGGATATTTGTAATAGGTACCACTGTTGATTCTGATGTTTGTAACACAAGTGCTTAAGCTACTTAACACGGGGTCAGATCAATGTATGTGATGTTTTGAAATATTTATTATTTATTTATTATCTTTTTAAATTGAATAAAAGCGGCCAGTACGCGGGTTTGTACTCCTCGACTCATAAGTACGAATCACGTATATATACCTAGCATTGAGCATCAATAGGAAACTTTTTTCGGTTTGAAAGAGGTAACTTTTGTAAAGTAAATGTATATATTTGATGAAAAGGTATCTTATTTAGGTTTACAGGTTTCGAGGTTGGCATCGCCAAAATATAATGATTTCTCGTTGTGAGGTCAGCTGTATTGTGAAGTCTAACTGCCGAGTCATTTTTCATTCTTATTAATATTTTGGTACGTCTAGTAAGGTTGTGTGAAAGTCCGTGCTGCCTTTTTCTTGTCTCCGTTTATAAAACAGCGACTCATGGCTATCGAACAATCTGTGGATGTGATTGTTTAATCCTACTACTATTATAAAGGCGAAAGTTTGTATGTGTGGATGTATGGATGTATGGATGTATGGATGTTTGTTACTCTTTCACGTAAAAACTACTGAATGGATTTGAATGAAACTTTACCACAATATAGCTTATACATCAGAATAACACATAGGATAATGGAAATCGAAATCCACGCGGACGGAGTCGCGGGCGGCCGCTAGTCTATTTATAATGTAACTTAAACCGCTCCAGCTTTGCTGTAATTTTGTGCATGTGCTCCTGCCCTTAGAATCTAATATTATGTAGTTTGTAAAATTTTTTTTTTAATTTCCAATAAGTTTCAAATTGGGGTAATTTATGAGCGACTTATCTTAAAAACGATCTAGTAATTTGTTAGCGTATGTATGACCACTAAGAGGAAGAATAGATAACTCCAATGAAATGTCTAAGTAATTTCTTATTATTATTACTGTTTGATTCGTTGCAACGATCATTTTGTATCCATAAAACAATAAAAAATTAAGTTACTCAAGGCTACACCTAATTCAGCTGCAAATGAGTTCAATATTAGTTAATCTAGCAAAGATTTTCTTCGCAAATATAATATAAAATCAATCATACTTACCTAGACTGAATACATATACAGTGAAGAGTTAAATTATAATGTGTTATTTATTGAGAAGTCGTCAGTAATAGAAGCAGTAATTTCATTTTAACGACCTTAATAACAAAATTAACTTTTTCAAAGAGAAACAACTAATGAAAGTTTTTCTAATTTACTTGTTAAATGTAAAAGTGCTTTCTATCTATTTCATACAAAGTGAATGATCTTACATAAAATTTCTCCGATTGGTAAAAGTGACAATACAAAAACAATAAATTTTCGATACATCTCATGGTAAAGGTGAAACAACCTAACAGTATAATAATAGGGTAATATAAAACTTTTACTCGCAATTAGCCAAAGTTAATTTGGTATATAGATCCCAAATTAACTTTAGAGTATGCGAATATAATTATGGTCCTACTGATCATGTACCTACTATTCTAGATTCAACAGTACTTAGATTTATATTTCTGTCCCACATTATGCCTGAATCTATAAATATTCGTGGTTTATGAAGCAATTTCATATGGAGAAAAAAAATACCTTTTACTGCAAAAACTTATTGAAACCTATGAGGCAGAGTGTAACTTCGTATGAATTCTTAAATGAAGGTGAGCAAAGTCACTTGTTTGCTGAACGGATGTATGTTCCAGAAATGTTGTGAAAACACTCAATACTTGAGTAAGTGTTGGGTCTTATCAGCAAACTGCTATTTCTTGCGTTATTTTGAAAGTTTCATTAGCCAGAATGGAGACGTGTTCACTCTCTCTTGTATTTTCTAGTCATTACATACGTACTATAATGGTATAATGTGCATTCGGTTTAACGAGCATTAATGGTAAAGTAATTAATAAATATAGAAATAAATTAACAACACATGGTGTTAAGAGTGAGATATATACGAATAGAAATGCCCAAAGATTTATCCTTCTTCTTTAATGAATGATAGAGAGTTAATATATAGATTCCCTCGAGGGCAACAAGGTCAAGAGACAACGCTATGGAATCCTCCGCGATCTGTTGTTTGAATTGAGACACAAAAGGCAACTTTTACTTCCTCTCAATGAAAAGTAAATATGGACGTGAAACGAGTTCTGCTGACCTCGACTCTGAACCGTAATGGATGAGGCTGCGTTTGTCGCGTGGCACTTTCTCCGATGCAATGGCACCAGCTATGCGACCACGGCTCACGGGCCTCCTATCTCGAGAACGTTCGAGAACATTCGGTACACATTGGATTTAAAATATTATGTTCAATGGAATTCGGTACACATTGGAATGGAAACATCACGTTCAATGGTGAGGCAGAGGAAAAGCGATCTGATTTAATGGATCTGACAATTATCCATTAAATTCACGGAAATGAATAATCGTGCCGGACTAAAACCTTGGATGGAATATTAGACCTAATATTTAACTTGAGATCTTTTACGTTTCTTTTCATTGTTACTTCAACACGTTTTAAGGCTCTGAAAATATACATAAGTCCATATTTTTCATTGATAGCTGGTTGGTGTCCCAGAAAAGATATTTTACATTGAATACCAAAATAGAAGTTAATTATTCATAAGAGAGTTCATTAGTAACGCGTAATTATTCTCTTGAATAAAATTATAAGCTTGTTCAATGGCACTTGTAGATGCCCATTACATAATTATTATCATCTAAGTAAGAGAATAAAAAGGGACGTTGATGTCCGTATTAAATAAAATGATTGTAGATTACTAACAATAATGCTGCTCAGCACATCAAAATATCCACTTGCTTGACTGAATAAATTATCATGTCTAACGATTTAAAAATGTCTGCTTGGCCGTGTAAGGGAGATTATAAAAGTTTTCTCTTGTGGATTATAAAATACTTTGCCTACTTTTACACGTATGTGTGAATTTTATAAATAAAAACAAAAATCTTCCAATTTCACACAACAAAATTAGAGTCACACTACCTAAGTGCTTAGTTGACTATTTATGTCGTTTTGAGTAGGACCATATTTTATACGCATTTTGCAATTAAGACCACTAAAATAACTAAGGACCAACTCCGTAAAATTCTAAACATGATTCAGAATAATAAGTAAACCATATTTGGAAGCTATTGGTAACACTGAAATAATTAGCATCCAAATTCGATAGCCATCTAACCATAATTACGCTGGTCAAAACGAAACTAGATGCACCGTATCTTTTACCGTTACCCCACATACACCGCAATTATTGTTACATCTGCAGTAACGAGCGTTTCAAATACTTTTAAAAGTCGGTCACTACCATAACATTATTCAATAGCTATGTAGATTATGCAGCGAAATAGGTTTTTAAAACACCACACAATTAATATCAATTTTATTTCGTGTATACCGTTGTTAGGCTGGATTAACTTTTATGACGTACAACTTTCAAAACTTTTTAAAAGAACCGGCTATTGGTACCATAGTTTTTTTTAAAGGACAGGTCAATCATGCTCTTCATTTGATGATAATATGTGAATGTGAATCTCCCGAATGAAATGACATTTGGTTAAGCTATCAATCCATCAATCAAAATATACTATATTTATGTAGGCCTTAGTGAGGCACTTATAACTCGTCAATGATATCACAATATTTATAAGACTGACCTATATCATACCTTAAGTAATGGCGTCATTCTTCCAAAATAATACCTTACATTTGATGTGACGATCCTCCATTATTTCTAAAAACCTACTCTCACATAGACTTAATCAGAAAAGTAATCATTACACGTAATTAATTTTCGGTTGTGTCTGCAATAGCGAACCTACCATATTGTGATAGCATGGATATAAATCCTGTTACGGAAAAGTAAATGAAGTCGAATAACGAATTCTACATTCAAACAAAGCATGTCATTTATTGTATAAAATTGAGTACGAATTATTCTCTTTAATATAATAATGAAAAACCTTTAACATTTTTATTGTTCTCACAAATTTTGTAGACCTTTGATAAAATCCAACATTTGAAAGGATCTTTTCAAATTATTTTCAGTTGATATCTATAATGTCATTATGACCCATTGTTTTGGGATCAAATTTTAATACCGATTACAGAACTCCTGTGGTCTTGATTGTATAACTGTACACGGGCGTCCACTATGACATATCGCATTGTTCAACACTGGTGTAATTTCCTTTTGTGTTTGAACTGTATGTGGCGACGCGCTAATTGACCATTGTGTTGGTTGCAATAAAACTGATTAACACCTTAGCTTTTAATATTTTTAATAAGTCAGATCATCGAGAAAATGCCACCAAGTAGGTAATCTAACAGAAGTATTTTTAGGATATTTATTTTTCGTCAAACCTTCGTCATATTTAGTTATTTTTTTCTTGACCCAATATGTAAATCCATTTTGCCAAGAACCTTCATATTGTAAAATACAATTCGGCAACTTAAAAAGCACTATCCGGGTGCGCAAAAGAATATGCTTCCGGTAAAGTTGTTTTGCTCACTGAACCCAATAAAACGCTCAAAGGTATAATTCCACTTTCGTCGATCATATCCGACTGTGAACTTTGAATTTGCCATTTTTTTCCTTATTATTGTTCTGGTTTATATATACGTTTGTATGCAGTATTATTTAATAATAAGTATTTTTTGAAGATTTAAGGGACAGAAAAAAAATTTTTTTGATAAAAGTTGTCAATGATAATGATGATGTTATAATGGGTCATTAAGTGCTACAAATTTTCAACCACTAAGTTCTTAACGTTAACGTATATTTGATAAAACTAACATAACTGACTACCGGTTTAGAAGTTAAACATACTACAGCCCAATGAAAAATGAATTTCGGAATTTCGGCCACCAAACTGCATAATGTCTCTTTGAAAGTCGCTTATCGATTTTCGATAGTTGCAATGAAATGCAGGCTCACTGCAGAACTTCCACTACTTTCATCGGTAACGGGAGAGCAGCCTTGGTCGCGGAGCCACAAAAGTGAGAGTGGTAATGAACTCGATCGCAGGCGCAGCCGATGCACGTATGCACCGGCCGCTCTGATGTAATTTGTTTCCCATTTACTCTCACGGGCTTAAGGATGCACCAACCCACCCAACACACCTTAACAACAATGTCATCTACAAATGTAAACCTTCAGTTACAAGTAATGATGATTCTGATTCTGATTCTGAACAATGTTTACTCATGAAGATGTTTAAAAGCCTTAGAAAGCATCTTAAAAAGAAGATGGGTCTAAGAAAACCCAGCATCGACGGAATCTTCTTATGTTCGTTTTGTTAGGGGTTCATATGTATACATTAATTTCTAAGTAATGGGGAATCTACTCATGGCAACAAAACTTTTACCATACGTACCTATAGTAGGTTTTGAAACTATAAGAAACAGGATCCGTTTGAGGATTTTTAGTACAAATTTTAAGGGGAAACATGCGATTGGAAGATTCCCCAGTAGGTAAGGGAAATCTATTTATATTAACTATATTAACTATACTAATGTATATTAACTATATACATTATAGTTAATGTATATCTAATAAACCGCTATTGAAACGGACATAAGAAGATTAACGCTGGGTTTTTTGTGAATGCATATTGACCCAATTCCAAGACAACACGCACTCTATCTAAGAAACCAAGATTTCCCAAATATGAGCTTTGAATTCTATCTTCTGGAATGGACCACCTTACATAACAAGTTTGAGTTTCAAATTATAAAAAAACTGTACTTAAATATTAAGAGACGTTATAGTTTCTCAAAAAACGTTGTAACGAAAATAAGATAAAGTACAAAGAGGAGAAAAAAGGTTTTAAGAGAGCTTAGTGGATATCTGCTCAAATGAGCCGCTCGTCTGGGGAAGTACCTTCACCTCACAGAAGACCACAGTGAAATAGCACTTCGTGAATGTTGTGTTATATTTCTGCTAGTTAGTTGGGGAGGGTATGGGTTCTTATAGGCAAGCAACGCTTCTGCGACCCATGGGCAGCGGTGATTACTTACCATCAGGTGACCCTCTTGTTCTTTTGCCTCCCTATTACATAAAAAAAATAACAAAATTGTAACCACGTTGATTTGCTTTTATTCTGTGCCGTAGATCACAGAGCATTTTAAGCCCGATTAATTTAGTAACTTGAAACATATTATGTTATATGTATTATGTACTATGCATTTTATGTTATTGCACTTAGAACGTCAATTGTGTCAGAGTAAAATTGTTGAAATTCGACATTGTTTGTATCCGAATGTTTTACAGCGAGTTACGTCCTAGAAAATGCGCGTCGTAAAACTTATTCAAGCAACACAATGGGGTCGGCGCAAGCTAAGCCTTGCATTTAGCAATACTATTATGTTTACCAGAGAACCTAGGCCGGAGATGACACGCGCCGTCAAACTCAACTGTTGTATTTGCAGGTTGTTGCAGGTAAAACTTCGGAATGTTTTGAATTGAAATCTTGAAATTTAGTGCATGCACTTTTAAGGTTTAAGTGTGTACTTACATAAATAATAAAATACCAATAAAATTGCATCATTTACACGTTTAAAGTCTAGAGACGTTCATCTGTTGGACGTATGTGTATGACAATCTTTCTTGTTGTGGCGATTGATTTATTTTAATATATAAAAATAAGTAACATTTTTCGTTGTCACTTTATAACTTAAGAACGGGCTAACCTATACAATACAAATTATCAGGCCTTGTTCGGACTATTTAGTAGATGGTTCAAGTGAATTTAACACAAAATCGGTTGGTGGTTCTTCATTATCACACGTAGCGAAGCCATACCGGGCCGCTAGTGTACATACAATAAAAGGTTTCCGTATACCGGCATAAAAGTACAGCTAAAAGTTACGCTCAATTATTCATTGAGAGAAAATATATCGCTTGGGTACCTTCTCTACACTTCGTCGACAAACTTTCTCCCACAGAGCGTTGGAAAATATGTGCGCTTGGTCATAACAAAGGCTGCGTATAGCAGGTTCCGAGAAATTATTTTGAAAGCAATAGCTATCTTAGCACTTTGCATTTTGCGAATGTCACCAAGCAATTTAAAATAACGAAAGTCACAAATGATTTGTGGGAACCTGTTAAAAGTGAAAGTAGGTATCCATGCTTTGTTTGATTAATTGTTTACAATACATGGGCTGGCCAATCACAGACTTAACAACGTCTTGGCGGATATTATTATGTTTAACGTCAATCATTTTTCATAAAAGATCCATTCCAAATATACAGAATGAGGGCATCGGTATTACACTAATTGTGTTTTCTTCCACATTTATAATCGGCAAAAGCAATTGATCTCATGATTTGGAAGAAATGAGGTAGTACTGTTCTAGATCGGCCGTATGTTAAAAAAACATTTCATTCGTATCTCGATTCATACATTAGGTCCGTAACGATGAATTCAAGTAAAAATCAAGGCCATGCCTATTTACTTTTGCAACCCGCATGCTCTAGGTAAATAGAGTGTAGTCTTTTTTTGATCAAACATGAAGAATTTGGATAGCTTACTTTACTTTTATATCAATACTAATGTAATAAACCTCAAGAGTTTGCTTGTTTGTTTTAACGCGCTAATCTCAGGAGCTACTGGTTTGAATAATTCGAAAAACATTTTTATGATGTGTAGTCCATTTGACGATGAAGGCCTAAGCTATAATATAAAACTAGTGTGCTGGAACCGAAATCAGCGGCCGCTAATCAGTTAATGAAATGATACTCGATAGTTTTTTTTTTATCTTAGCTGTGATAACTAAGGGTGTACCTTAATATGTAATAACAATTCTCAATGATGACGATGCAGATGATAAACCAGAAGTAGGTAGATAGCCTGGATAGGTAGCAGCTATCAAATGAGAACTAAGGTAATAATAAAAATAATTAGATATAATACAAAACGTGATTATTGCTTTGTCGTCTGTAATTACTTCCTCTGTTAAAGAACGTGTTTAATTTTTATTCATGTTACGATAACTCGTTCTTCTTGTTTAAGATAAGATAAAAGTGAAATAATTTTGATATGATTATCTCAGGGGTGTGCTTTGATGAATAACATATGACACTATCAGAGTTGCAGTTTTGTTTGTAATTAGGTTAAACAATTTGACACGTCCGCGAATAATTCTTGATCATAACCAACAAGACATAATAATCCATAATAATCAGTACTATCAAAAAAAATACAAATTATATACATTTTGTATTTTACTGTCTTCATTCAATCCGCGAGTTCTTGTGCCCTAGCAACAAAAAGGTAGTAAAGGAATTGGAAATCGTAAAATGTTACATGGCCAAGTCTACTATCCGTTTAGTTATATGTGACAGTGTCTAGTTTAGCACTAATAATAACGCTTTGAGTTTTCCTAGTCAACCTATCATCATCCTAGCTGCGCAACGTGTTAAGAAATATACTTAGAAAAATTTGTTATGCTAGTACAAGCTATGGGCGATACATTACCCAAACATCAATAAACAGACTAACATTTTCTGAAAAATAATATACAACATAAAAAAAATAGTGCATACAACAAAGTAACGCCGTCACAATCTCAATAGGTAAGTCCAAAGAGTTTATCAATTCGTTACTTAAAAACTAATAAGCTTGTAGGTATATTTTTTTAAATACGAAAGATTTTAAGAAGTTTCTATTGGTGGCCTACAACTCAGGCAGGTTTACGTTTGTACCCCGTGGTTGTACTTTATTGCCGATAACTGCTCTTGTTAACTCTTGGAAGTGAATGTAATGGGAGTTCCGGCCAATCTCACCGATACAAAAGCTAAGATGCGCCCCCTGTGATTTCACCATTAAGACTTCTGAAGAGTATTTTGAATTGATCACAAGCTGTTTAAAAACTCATTTCCCAAAAGAGTCCCATAGTTTTTATTCACTTTAAACGGGAATTGTCTTCAACGTGTTTTATTATTTTTATGCAAACAGTAAATTTAAAAACAATCAATACAACATAAGAGGGTTTTAAAATACAACTTGCTCTTACCTAGCTTTGTATAAAACGCGTAGCGGTAAACGACAATATCGCCAATGTGGAACATAAAAAGTTTGGGGCATTTAAAGAGCTATGCCGTTATAAAAGTACAACAAAACCAACGATTCCCGTCATCTGTGCTGTAATCAGCATTAACACAGATTTGGTGGCCATAAGAGCGAAACCTCAAACCGTGACCGGAGTAGTTATCAAAAATATTATTGTGCCGCACTCGTATTTGGAGCAACGAATTTTGATACTTTGCTTCTTCTAGATAGTCAAAGGGACACCTCATGGTTAGTGATCACCGCTACCCGACAGGCCCGTTGGTCGAGTGGCTAGAGACCCTGGCTACAAAACCAAGGGTCGCGGGTTCGAATCCCGCTAGGGGCAAATGTTTGTGTGATGAACATCGGCATTTGTACTCGAGTCATGGATGTTTATAAAAGTATTTAAGTATGTCTATCCGTTCCCTAGCTTCCATAGTACAAGCTTCGAGCTTAGTTTGGGGCTAGGCAATTGGTGTGTTAGTCCAAGGCATTTTATTATTTTTATTTACCCTTGGTCATCAAGAACCTAACTGTAAAACAAGTACCTTCCCCAACTGAGAACTAGAGACCTGACTCACCAGCAGAAACAGCAAAAAAGTTACGAAGTGCTACTTCACTGAGGTCCCCTGTAAGGTGGAAGTACTTCCCAAGACGAGCGGCTCATTCGAGTGAAATTTCAACTTAGCTCTACTCCTCTTAAAATACATTAACAATATTATTTTACTTTTTAATACCTTATGTGTATTTTGCAGTGGGACACTACAGGCTCTTAATGTAATGTAATGTGTATTTTAACAATATTATGTAGATTTTAGGTATAGTGAAGAAAGTCCGTTGTCTGGAAATAAATCTTAAGTCAAGTAATTTGACTTTAACGACACTATTATACTAAAGCCAACTTACTTCGAGTATTTAACTCCAAAGTGATATAATACATACATTTAATTTTATATCATAATTTATCACTGTTAAGTTAATTTGGTTTAATATTCCCTATTAAATAAAGGTGTATAATCGCAACGTCTTCCTAATAATTTGTGGTAAGAAAAAAACATGCTAGGAAGCATTTTATGCAGTAATTGATTGCAATTATCTCAATAAACGGTGACACAGAATTCACCGTCACGTTATTGAACTCATTTGACCAATAATGCATTTGTTTTCAAGGACTCAAGTGAAGTACAGAACATACGTGAGAAACTGCATAATATAACTACATTACGACATGACGAATGTGTTAATGCAATTAATCATGTAAATTTGCCTATTGTAATTGTTTACTGTGCGTGTCCATCATGATATGAAAATTTGACACTTTTCATTGCAAGCGTAAACACAAAGCCTGTTGGTTAAATACATGATTTCATTTATTTTTTATTTTTTTACGGTGAAAATTTTATAAATTGAATCTTATTTCAAAACCCTTTGCAGTTTGCATAACATGACGTATCACGAGCCCATAAATATTTAAAATGTTTGTAGCGGAGAGCAGTGGGATGGGGCTGAATCCTTACTAATGAAATGAAAAGCGATGAAAAATTGGAAAATACGTTATAATAAGCAAACCACACTCGTGACAAGGGGCTGACGATGGTAAAGTAAAAATCAATACAAAAATGTCAAAGACGTATAAAAACATAAATAATTATAAAAAGATTCTGCTCGGCAACAATGTTTTTTTATGTAGGTATAACCTATGTCCATTGTGTCGTTCAATTAATACCGGTTGAATGTTTTTTTTTCATCAATATTGCACTTGTTTACATTGATCAAAACTATGGAATCGCAGTATAAAAGTATTTCGTGAAGTCAAAGAGTTGCGTTTCTGTGGTTACCATCTTCATTGATTGTGTTCTTGCGTCTTAGCCTTCACTAAGCTACGGTGTGCTATTTAAAAAATTGGCCAAGTGCGAATCGGACTCCCGCACTGAGGGTTCCGTACAAATTCTATTTTTCACGTATTAAAAAAAGTACTGAATAGATTTCGTTCGAACCAATTTTCGTTGGTAGTTTTTATGG
Organism: Nomophila noctuella; assembly: GCA_958496325.1. Taxonomy (NCBI): domain Eukaryota; kingdom Metazoa; phylum Arthropoda; class Insecta; order Lepidoptera; family Crambidae; genus Nomophila; species Nomophila noctuella. The sequence goes on along the minus strand of OY292490.1, from coordinate 4,758,585 downwards.
TAATGTACATTATATATTTATTTCAGATTTATCATCTTCTTACTTTAGAAGTTAGAGGGGGGGGGACACACTTTTTTCCACTTTGGAAGAGTCTGTCACGCAGAGTATTCACTTTAGAAAAAAATGATATTAGAAACCTTAATATAATTTTTAAAGACCTATTCATAGATACCCCACACGTATATGTTTAATGAAAAAAAATATTTTCAGTTTCAGTTCCACTATGGGGACCCCCCATTTTTTTATTTTTTTTTCTATTTTCGTGTGAAAACCTTGTTGCGGTTCACAGAATACATCTACTCACCAAGTTTCAATAGTATAGTACTTATGGTTTCGGAAAAAAGTGGCTGTGACAGACTGGCGGACAGACAGACAGACAGACAGACAGACAGACATGACGAATCTATAAGGGTTCCGTTTTTTTGCCATTTTGGCTACGGAACCCTAAAAAGGCCCTTAAAACACTTGCAGAAAATTTGAACATGTCTTATTTAGAGCCGCTTTCAGGTTATCTTAAGATAAGCTTATTTAGATTGAATTCTACGATTGTTTACGAAGCCGCTGGTGTACACAACACATTTGTATTAATGGAAATTTTGTATGTAATCAACTGGAGTAATTGCACCTTGTAGGTTGCTTTCGTGTAGCTTCTAAGAATAGCGACAGAGACAAAAGTCATATACATGATGGTGTTACGTCAGTTCCGATGATATTATTCTCTTTCTAGGAAAAATTACGAAAATTCCATGAAACTAGAGGCATGAACTAAGTATCATAATCATTGCCTTATTACTAAAAACCATTAACAAATTAGGATTTCTTTAATTCAGATTAATAAGTAGCCTTATCCGTAAAGACCAATAAATATGTCAATCAAAAGTGTTATATTAATAATATCATTTTGAGTTATTGCTTTCATCATTTGTAATAAAAGCACAAATTCATGTTAAATATAAATGTGGTTCCTCGAAAATACATTTTCCTTGTATGCAACGTACGCATCAAATAATATTTTATTTATAAATATGATAAAAGAAACACTCTCAACTCACAAAATTCTCGTAGTTCGTGTGTGGGTAGTCTGCATAATGGTGTTATAGTTATAGTTAACGAAAATACTAGCATCAATAGTTTTTATATAATATTTCAAAAGTGCTTTATAACAACAGAACTAATAGTATCAACTAATAAAATCATGAAAAAAAGCCACACGTCTCGGCTGCAAATAATAAAAAAAAAGTACTAAATGTAGCGTGAAAATGTTACTCAGGGATAATATTTTATAGTTACCTATAGGAAAAAGATTTTTGAAATCCGATCTGTAGTTTTTGAGTTTAATTCTTTACATACAAAACTACTAATCTTTCCTCTTTATCACTTTAGCATGGAAAGTATACAGAAAGCACTTCATGTCACTATTCATATCGTGCGAAAACGAAATGTCTTGATCGAATACTTTGGTGTTTTGGTTTAAATTAAATGCTCATAGTCATAAGATAGCTTTCATATATGTCATTTCATAAATCAATGATTGTGTGGTTTTATTTAATATGTTACATACATATATTATTAACTAAGTTATAGGTACATTGCAACCGCGAGGCAGCGTTCGCACAGGCATTGGGTACGTTTATTTACTTACACTTGTGTAAGTACAGTCCTTACAAAACCCCAACTACAACAAGCACTGTTTACAGTATTCTAGAATAAATAATATTAATAGGTCTAACACTCGCTCGTAATATGATGAAACGTGTGCACTTGTAAATCGTTTTTGACTAGCAAAACGTTGCGATGGACATTTTCCTAGGCGGGAATGTTCCTACCTAAATATTTTCATGGCACTAGTGAAGAGAACTGTATTTTTTATCAATATGTATGTAATATCATAATGTAACCCTTTAAACAGATTTAAATGAAAACAGTGTTTTCCTATATTTTTCATTATTGAATAACAGAAAATTACGAAAAATTAATTTATCATGTAAGTCAACTTACGAGTATAATTTTAATAATTACTTATAAAATATTCATTTTTATTCTTATTAAAAGAGAATCAACGTGATCCCTGAGATATTTTAAGAAGTGTACCTATTATAGTTATGACACTCATACATATATTATGTTATTATTTATTTATTCACTTTTCATTAATTAAAAACTTCAAAGCATTAATTTTTAATCGCCCATAATTTTAATTTCTTTAAATATTTTTTTTTCGTTATAATAAACTGTTTGGAATCACTTTACCAAATTAATGAAATGAAATAAAAAATAACACTCACCTCGATAATTGTGAAAATAATGTATCCGAAATGCTGTATAAAATGGCACACAATGTAACACTGTCAAAAATCCGTATAGCTATGACCGTTACAGCGGGGCGGCCGTGACACAGCGCAGATGAACGAGCTTTGATCTGCGCCCGAGCGGCCGGCTCATACTTATAGTTTCAGAGCGCGTAACACTTTCCCCTACCGTCTTCATAATATTTTGGATATTAATTTATTTGGCTTTTTAATAACATCGTCAATTAAGATTTTTTTTTTAGTAAGTAGTAATTCACATTTTACAATAGAATTAACAAACAGGCAAAATTAAATCATTTAGTAAAATTCAACTTAAAAATAATAAAAAAAATTATTTGACAATATTGTACGAAATACATAAATTATTTGTATATTGTAACACTATAATGATGACCAAAACTTTTACAACAATACAAAATTATAAAAGACTAGCGGCCGCCCGCAACTTCGTCGACGTGAATAGCGGCTTCTTCGTCACCTATGTTATCCCCTTAGGGGAAGAATTGATTAAATCTTTTTTTGGCGTAAGCCTACATCACATCATCTACCTGTATGTCAAGCAGCCCGCACTGTCCACTGGTTTTGGCTTTGCGTTGATCACTATGTCAGTCAATGAGTCACTTTTATTTATATTTTTTGTGTCATTCAAGAATTTTCAAAAGTAGAACCATACGTTATCATCTAATCTTGCGATAAAACAACTTTTGTTATCTTTTTACTGAAAAAAAAACTTGATTCGATTATATTCCTCTAAAGTTCATCATCATCATCATCCAAGCGCTTTTATTTTCCTCTAAAGTTATATAGGCTTAATGATTACATCTAATACTTTGTTCTAAATCACTAATAAGCAACAAGACTTTTTACATTAAACCTACAATGTATACATATACCTTTGCCTTTACACTTACCTAAATATACATATGTCTGCCTACGAGGCGTCTCAAGACACTCATCTTAAAGGATGCACTTTACTTACCTTGAGCCATCATCCGCCGTGTCGAGTGTGCGAGGAACAAACAGAACACGACTCCAGAATCTTTAAAGGATTGTCGTCATACGTATGATACCTACATGCTGAAGCACGATGGGTTAGCACGCTCGGCCATTTTTTTTCTCGCAGGGAAACGCATTGACACGGCTTAACTGCAGGCTAGCTAGACCTGCAGCTGTGTGTTAGGCTCCGGACTTCGTCCCACTACCAACTAAAACCCTGCGGTTTCCTTCTCACCCGTGTGGTGGGACGGACTGATTAGCACGCTCGTCGGCCTGCGATTGCTAAGTTAAGCAAAGTTTACGGAGAACAGGCGAGGCTTCTGAAGGCACGTTAAGACGTTGGTCCTGCGCATGATCTCTCTACGGTCGTGTCAGATTGCTGTCCCACCGAATTATGAGAGTAAGGGAATTGTTAGTGCAGCTGTGCAGTGCAAAAGCACTCTCTTGTGCACTATAATTGATATATCCTGCGTACCTGGCTGATTGTAAGATCGGCCGCCATGGTCAAAAACAGTCGGAAGTTTTATCGTTAGGTACCTACATGCCTAGGGATGCAGGTCAATGCAATGATGTGAAATTGAAGTCTATCTTTGCTTGCAAGTTTATTCGCATGCGTTTACAATTTCAGTTACCTTTGTTTATTTTACAATCAACAAAGGTTTGCTTCATTGCATTTTAATTAAAATAAATATGTAATTACGCTTGTTTGGAAATTTTTGGTGCTGTATTGTGCCGGCCTTTTTTTGAGGGAGAGAACGCTTTTACTCATACCTGGGGCATAAAAGTGCTACCACCAAGGATATGTAGGACTCCACAGCGTTACATTATCATGTGAACTTAAATTGAAAATTAGTTTGAACAAGATCTAGTACCTACGTAGTTTTTTTAATAAGTCATAAATATAATTCGTACGAAACCCTCGATGCGTGAGTCCGACACGCACTTCACCGTTTTTTTTACATATTTATTGCAGTTAGCAATAAAAAAGTTCATTTTGAACGTTTGCTATTCTTCAAACCGGCTATGAAGGTGCGTGATTGTGCAGTGATCATGCTGTGTGCGTGGCATAAGCAATTTTATACGACCCTCGGAAAATTCGTATTTTAAGTAGAGATCTATGTACTACGCGCGAAAATACATCGTCTTCGCGGATAAGGTCAAGAACTGACGTAAGGCCGCGCTCCGTTCAAGCGAAGCAGAGTGCTTCTTATACTAGAACTGAAGTTTATATGTACATGTCGTGGCCATATCGTTAAAATAAACATTTCATGAAATGGCCAAGTCTTTACTTAGGTACTACTTATCATTGACCAGATCGTGAAATCGTCTACATTTCAGAATAATAATTATTGCATCCATCCAATAATGTGAAAGGGGAAAGTTTTCAAGGGTTTTCAAAAAATAACCTTAACGTCCATCAGTCAAACAAGTTTTCCGTCCCAAAGAAATGTAGACGATTTCACGATCTGATCAAACTGATTTGGGCATTTCATGAAATGTTCATTTCAACGATATGGCCACGACATACGAATACACGTGTGTATACCGTCCCTTACAAACACTTCATTCCATTTAAGTAAATACATGTAAATATCAGAAAACATGCTGTAAAAACCATTGTATTTACAAAGTACAAATTATTAGTATTTGTAATATTATATTATCACGAATCATCATTTTCCACTACACGTCAAATCGCTGATAGCGAAATTAAGTTGTTCTTATTATTAACTAAATCAAATTGTACCTAACTACGTAAATTATTACTAAATACTAATCGAGTCAGCCCAATGAAATTCCTACAGTTGATTCGATTGTAAAATTCATACTAAGTAGGTTATTTGAATAAGGTCACTAATTAAATACTTATAATGAATTATCTAAGTACGCATACCCACTAAATTAGTTGCGAAAGTCATAATTGCTCGTCCATTAATTTTGTATCATGTAGGTAGGAGCTGTACTTAAAATAAAAATCTGGAGTACTGAGATCCAGCCCTTTGAAGCATTTGTAAGGCCAACAGCGTGGATGCTTTTGGTTGGTACCAATTTAATCTAATTTGGAATAGGTAAATCTGCCAGGTTTTATTTCTGAGTGAATACAGTGATTTACTGAGAGCAAACACTTTGTAAATGTTATTAAACTGTAAAACTTCATACCTAACTAACTGTCACAAACTCTGAATAAGTATAAGTACCTACATACTTATTCAGAGTTTGTGACAGTTAGTCGAGTAGGTACTCGTCATACCATTTTAAATGTTGTCAATAATTAACTTTTATTGCTATTTGCTCACCTTACATTTGAACATGTAACATATGAAATACACACGTAGCAAAGCGTACAGGGCTTAACGTACAAACGTAAATTTTAACTTAGAGTACAATTAGTCCAATTATACGCTGAGCCCTTATTACACAATTTGTATCACACGACGGTATCGTCTTCGACGCCCTTATAAAAAAGACTCGACCGTGTTGCACGACTTTCTTCATTTTACTCGTAATAGTTTTTTCCGAGATATTCGACAGAACAACCTTAAAATCATCACAAAGAAACTTTCAAGTACAAAATGTGTTACGTACTAAAAGGAAATATACAATTGTAAGAAAATATCTGACCGCTTTTGCACTTTTAGACTAAATGTACTCAATACTTTAATTGATGCTCCAATTTTTCTTCTGTTGGCACGCTTTCTAACGACGAAAACTGAATATCTTTACGAGTACGTTAGGTGTTGATTAACTAGATCGCGCATTTGATGATAACGCGGCCCTACGTGATGCTTCGTGAGTTCAAATCCCATTCGGCACAATCTACATATACTTAAGTTTATAATAAAGCCGAAGAGTTTGTTTGTTTGTATGTTTGTTAGTTTGTTTGAACGCGCTTATCTCAGGAACTACTATTAGTATTAGCGGAAAACCACGCGGATGGAGTCGCGGGCGGCCGCTAGTTATAAAATATGTTGTGGGAAAGCAATTAATAAGTATGTTAATAAGTATGTCTTTTTCAAATGTTTCTGTGGCCATGTTGTCGGTATACCATATTAAATAAATAAATAAATAAATGTGAACGGGGTATATAAGCGCACTTTTTACATTTCACACACACACACACACACGCAAACACACCACATACACACCCACATACACAAACAGACATTACATTGAAATTTTTTTATTGTCATCTAAAAAACTACACTTAATGTAAGATTGCGTTAAGGAAGAGTGGCCCCTTCTGGCACAGGTGCTTCCTGCACTTAATAGAAGAGGTCAACCCTTGATTATTGTCAAAGACTGTTTGAGATGAAATAAATGATTTATTATTATTTATTTTGTAGGTACTCTTTCGAGATCACGGGTCCAAAGGTACCCGGTCCTTTGAAGCATGCGTGGGGCCAAAGCTAACAGCGCAGAGGCTTTTTTTGTACCATTTGATCTAAATGAAATGTGTACATCTGCCAGGTTCTATCTCTGGCTAAATACAGATCTAGTCAAAGACAGCACCTGGCAAATGTAAGGACTATTGCAAAATTAAAGAAAAACTAAATCCAGGTCTATTATGTGTAGTTTGATGGTTTGGTCAACTGGGCTATTGGTCGAGACAACGGACGTCTGCCATGCAAAATGTCTCAAACTTTTCTCCTGGCAGACGGTGACTCGCCTCCCACTAGATGGGCCCCCCAAAACAGCTACCACTCTAAGCGGCCACTAGGGTCGCGGGCAGCAAGGGAGCAACACCGGCGTGGTTGGCTAAGGGTGCCGAGAGGTGTGCACCGGTTTCTGGATCGCGTTAGGTCGGTCAGCCGTTCCCCGCTATTACGCAGATTGAGCACTTCCACCCATCAAGCATATAGCTCTTGCGCTCCACTCTGGACGGCCAATTAAGGCAAGCCAGAGGTGGGGGAGAAGATGGTAAAGTTCCCCCGGGTCCGTGGTGTCGCCACACACCAACAGCTCGCCACAAGCTGCCCTGCGGAGACTGATTGCATTGATGGAAGTTGTAATTCCTCAAGGAGGAGCTCCAACTTCCACCAACGGGCGATGGGGTCGTCACATCCCTACGCTCTTATTATTATTTGTAGGTACTCTTGGAGATCTCGGGTCCACAGGGACCCGGTCCTTTGAAGCATGCGTGGGGCCAAAGCCAACAGCGCAGAGGCTTTTTTGTACCGTTTGATCTAAATGTGGTGTGTACATCTGCCGGGTTCTATCTCTGACCAAATACAGATCTAGTCAAAGACAGCACCCGGCAAATGTATGAACTATTGTAAATGTAAAGTAAAACAAAATCCAGGTCTATTAGGTGCAATTCGATGGTTTGGTTAAGTGGGCTATGGGTTGAGACAACGGACGTCTGCCATGCAAATGTCTCAATGTTTGTTCTCCTAGCAGACGGTGACTAGCCTCCCACTGGATGGGCCCCCGAAAAATAGCCACCGCTCTAAGCGGCCGTGGCGGTCGCGGGTGGCACGAGGGCAACATAGTCGTGGTCGGCTCAGGGTGTCGAGAGGTGTACACCGCTTTCTGCTCGGTGGTTGCCCACCTCACCAACTCGCGTCTTACGCATATTTCACTTCCACCCTGCGAGCATATAGCTCTTGCGCTCCACTCTGGACGGCCAATTAAGGCAAGCCAGAGGTGGGGGAGTATTATTATTATTATTATTTCGCCACATTGAAAAAACGGAAAAGAAAAAGAAATAACAAATACTAGATAAGCATTTGTTAAGACAGATGTCTTAGGCTAAGACATCTGCTAAGACTCTTAGCTTTCTTACACCTTTGATAACATAGAAATAATGAAAAACGTTTCAATTTCTCGAAATGCACTAAAAGGAAAACGGATTTTTTTGGACGCTTTCATTTGTAACATGGGTTAATTTAAAACCCTAAAATGGGAGGATTTAGTAATTATTTATCTTTATTATATCGCTGTTCATTGTTATGAAAATAATATAAACTCCTAAGATAAATATACATCACATTACAGTAACAAAAACAAAAATTTAAGTTTCTGATTGTATATGACTTCTCCCTTGTTAACAAAAATAATAATATTGCCCAAGAGTGTAAGAATGCAAAATTAATAATTTAATTTCAATCTCTTGCATTTGAACTAAACATTTCAAAATAATAATAATAAGAGCGTAGGGATGTGACGACCCCATCGCCCATTGGTGAAAGTTGGAGCTCCTCCTTGAGGAATTACAACTTCCATCAATGCAATCAGTCTCCGCAGGGCAGCTTGTGGCGAGCTGTTGGTGTGTGGCGACACCACGGACCCGAGACCTCCCGGGGGAACTTTACCATCTTCTCCCCCACCTCTGGCTTGCCTTAATTGGCCGTCCAGAGTGGAGTGCAAGAGCTATATGCTTGATGGGTGGAAGTGCTCAATCAGCATAATAGCGGGGAACGGCTGACCGACATATCGCGATCCAGAAACCGGTGCACACCTCTCGGCACCCTTAGCCAACCACGCCGGTGTTGCTCCCTTGCTGCCCGCGACCCTAGTGGCCGCTTGGAGTGGTAGATTACTCAATAGACCCGAATTAGATTTCCTTATAATTATGCAATAGTTCTTACATTTGCCAGGTGCTGTCTTTGACTAGATCTGTATTTAGTCAGAGATAGAACCTGGCAGATGTACTCATCTCATTTAGATCAAATGGTACAAAAAAGCCTCTGCGCTGTTGGCTTTGGCCCCACGCATGCTTTAAAGGACCGGGTCCCTGTGGACCCGTGATCTCGAAAGAGTACCTACATAATAATAATAATAATAATTCTTTATTCTTTCCTAATGTGTACCTAATAATTATTGGCAAACAAATACTACATGGTGCATTGAAAACGAATAAGTACCGCGCCATTTCGTGAAAGGAACAGTTGGAAACCTTTCCACGCGTAATTGTAAATACCTTACAAAAAATATTCAAATTTTATTTTGCCGGTAACAAAAACAACAAAAAGGCTCAAACTTTATAACAAGCGAAACACCCGCGCTTTGTGGGTGCCAATAATAAAATCTAGTTACAGCATAGCTTAAAATAAACCTGCGGAAATCAAAATATTCAACAACCCTGTGCTAGGCTCCCTCCTCCTACCTCCCTATCCCCTTCTCATACTAATTAACTGGCGTTCAAACAAAATTATGACGAATACTCGTAGATTAAAACACAAGTTTTCATTTTGGACAACATTTTCAACAATCTGTTTATAAATTACCGTATTTTCGCTAGCAACTATCATTTTTTTTCCTGTGTTACGTTTTTCAGTTCTACTTGCAACTTGTTAATGTGGGTTTCTATTATGTTATCTGTGCTGTAAGTGTTAAAAACAAATAAAAACATTATATTCAGAAACGTTTATTGTAACTTTTTTCTTCACCGAAAGGTTTCTATTTGTAATTCTAGATCTTTTTACAGAATTTTGAACGTTTAATTCCTAGATCAACGCAATGTTGACAGGAAGGCGAAAATGTACAGCAAAAGTCGAAATTATCACATAATTGCCTGCGAAGTCATGTCAGGCTCTTTTTTATAAGTATATGAGAGCGAAAAGTGTCACCTAATGGCTAATGGTAGGTGATCAACGCGGATACGTGTAAAATCCAATTCTATCCAAAATTGAGCTATTAAAACTCCACTTACCAACAGAAACATATTACAACAGTTATGAAGTTTTATTTTCACGTAGTCTACAACTAAGTAGAAGGACTTCTTATCTGAGAGGAAGTTTTGCGTAACTATTAAGAACCTTTCTAATTAGGAAGAAAATTTAGTTCGAATGTTATATTCTTCTAACTATGTAGTTCTGAACTACATATGTATGTAGTTCAGCTAGACCTGACAGCCAAAAGAAAAATGTCGAGCAATGTTTCGTTCCATAGTCATCTAAACATTAGGTAAATCGCATAATAAATAGTCACCAAGAGCCACACAAACTTGTAAGGCGTAGGTAACCGATCAAAGAGCTTTTAAAGCCACTATCATAATAATGTATGTATGTTATATTGTTGAACATGTTACTTTCAATATTCGTGTCACAAACTAATGATCTATCGTTAGCGCCTTCGCGTTTAGTTGATGTAAACAGCTTGTAAACGCTTTTGCTGTTGTCATGTCGCAGTGGACTACCTCAGAGGTCTAACAATTCATCTAATTATTTATATAATACAATACAAAATACTTTATTTTCTCTCACACATTTGTTACATAGATATATTTATAAACATTATCTAACTTTAACCAAGGTAAACTGACACTAGTCAGTTTCATGTGGCCAGTTACTAAACTGGCCACTTGGAACAAATAATATAAATAATTTCTGGTTATAAATTAATAATTTTCCAAATGGCCAATTATTAAACGGAGGCCAGTAAATTGTCAGTTTACCGTTATAGGAATCATATTAATTAGCGTACGGAAAATGTAAATGATGGAATAATCTCTCATAGTAATGAAACTGCTCTGCTATGATTTTATCAATCAATTCTGCAGTACGTAGTCAAAGAGTACATTGCATGCAGGGTCGGTGATGACGCCTATGAGTTTTGCATCTGATATAGATCGTGCACATACGCAATACGCATAGTCGCATACCCCTAGGCGTTCTATTCGTTTGAGCACGCGGGGAGGATCGCGCAGAAGGCTTTATGCTACTTAACGTGATTCCTTTCTATTGTGAGTGATGAAGGAGCGCTACAGGTCTTCTAGCAGTTATGTATTATAGAGAATTCCTTAATGCAATGCATAACTGCTAGTCTTTTTCCCTGTGCCGGGCTTAAGTATGTTCAGAGCCGGCGGCATTTCCCCTGCAACGAAAACATGCTTGAGCAAAATATCAAATACTTACTAAAATCCTTACTTCCTTACTAATATTATAAATCGGAAAGTGAGTTTAATTGTTTATTGACCTAAGACCTAAGACTCAACTCAACTCATCCATTCAGCGATACCTGAGACGGCCAACCGGCCGTTTTCCACTCAAACAAAATACCAAATAGGTAAAATAAATATAATACCCATCGTATTTGGTAAGCAGCAAAGCGTATCCGTCAAAATTGCGATAAACTACAACGCAAAGCAAACAAATGAATTACCTTGAAATTAGTCTGTGGCATCACCACTTGACTGTGGCTTTTGCCACTGTTTTTCAACATTAATGTAGGTTTACCAGCGACAACCTGAAATACCCAACTATTCAATGAGTGAAAGGAAGTTGACTGATACGATTTAATTGATTTTTCCTTCTTTATACTTCTTGTAACTGATTTACTTGCACTTATTACTATTATCATCGACTACACCCACACCTAAAGAAGTGCGTTGTATAGGATGCCTTCAAGCCAGGTGTAGTGACTATATTAGCCCATGTTTTCTGACTGACAGGAAATGGTTGAGAGTCGCCGAGGATCGGACTGAGTGGTGGGCCTTAAGAAAGGCTTATGTCTAGCAGTAACTATAGTTCTATTTTATGGCAGACCTAAATTAAAAACTCATAAAAGTACCTCTATAAATTCAGAATGGTAGTATATAATTCATTGGACTAACACATCAATTGCCTAGCCCAAATAAATGTTACCAACACAGAAAGAAACATTGGTGTTTACCAAAATTTATAAAGTGTGTCAGGAACATTTCAAATGTTTGAGAGCCTTATGCAAACGGCATAGTAACACGACTGCACATCTGCGAGCCACGGCCTGCGACACCGACACGCCGGTAAACTGATTCTCCATACTCCGAACATTGGAACTAAACCATGTAAATTATTCCGACTCTGACCAAAACACAACAAATATGCGAGTGGTACATATCGTTGAATAAATTGATATCTAATTCATCGAATATAATAAATTTAAAAAACTTTGGACTAACGCACCAATTGCCTAGCCCCGAACTAAGTTCAAAGCTTGTACCATGGATGCTAGGAAACGGATAAACATACTTCAAATTGCAAAAAATATTATACTTATGACTCTAATACAAAAGCCGATGTTTATCACACAAACATTTCCCAAACAATTGCGCTCAGCGGGATTCGAACCCGCGACCCTCGGTTTTGTGGGTATGGACTCTAAACTCTTAGACACCGGGCTCGTCAAAACAAGTCGTATTATGTTATAAATGTTACCAACACAGAAAGAAACATTGATTTTTACCAAAATTGATAAAGTGTGTCAGGAACATTTCAAATGTTTGAGAGCCTCATGCAAACGGCATAGTAACACGACTGCACATCTGCGAGCCACGCCGGTAAACACGCCGGTAAACAGATTCTCCATACTCCGAACATTGGAACTAAACCATGTAAATTATTCCGACGCTGACCAAAACACAACAAATATGCGAGTGGTACATATCGTTGAATAAATTCATATCTAGTTCATCGAATACAAGGCTAATTCTGAATATACCTAGTACGTAGTAGTGTCATTTAGGATATCATTATTTTTAAATATGTATATTATAATATTAAAACACTTCTAATTTGTCTGAAATGATCTAAAAGAGAGGTTCTAGAAGTTGCTACATTAAAGTAGGTGACGAAAAAATTATGTATTTAATTCTTATCGTATGGTGAGATTTCCACACTTATCTGATAATATGCTCGTATAATAAAAATATGTGACTAAATTCAAATATTAAGAAGTATGTCAGTATTTTAACACAACTACAACATTTGGTGTCGGTTATTACCTAAAATGTATAGTAAACATTTCGTGGAAGTCTCACCTACATGACGCACGTTTATTTACCAGCGACGCTATCGGGAGTGATAGTCGCTCGATTAAACGAACTCTCGAAGCATCGATAAGTATGTCAAACACGTGGCCGATTACCTCAGATTGATGAATACCATAGATGCTCCCGATGTCACGTTTGAGTATAGCACCAATAAACGTCAAAAATTCACCTAACTTTACCCTTAGTCTGTATCATCATCATAAAAAAAGGCAAAATTAAAAAAGGCGAGTTTCGTCCGGCGTCTCTTCTCAGCCATTCACGTCGAGGCGCTGGTAGGGTGAAAAAAGTATTGACGTGCAAAAGAATTTACTATGTAGATAAATTTGCGGAATAAATAATTTCATTTCATTACATCAACAGCTTATCACAGTCCACTGCTGGACATTGGCCTCTCCTAGGGCTCTCTACTCAGCCCGATCATCGACGACTCTGTATCTCTGTCTTAAAATACAATAACAAAAACACAATACACGTGTCTGCTGTATTTCTCTATCACACGTGATTCATCAAGGAGAAAAAGTCTAACATAACTGTCAAATTATTCCTTTCATCTATTGATATTAATTCATCTGAGGTCATTACTGATTAGGCCGCGTGGCCAGTGCCGCGCCGTTGGTGACGCATCGTACGAAAAACCTATCAAGGACGCGGCTTTTCACGCCAAGAAAGTTACTATTATGGCGGCTGATTTTACCTGTAGCATTCGCGCAGGTGGAATATCCCGCTGAGCAAATTTTGCACTGTAAACGATTCGAATCCGAACCGGGCCAGCGAAAATATGGTCCGGAGTAGTAGTTCTATGGTAATTTACGCATTAAAACTTATTTCTTTCCCACATTCAAAAAATAGTTATAGGACTACTCCAAAACATTTTTAACGGGTTCGCATCTGATGCGGAGCGTACGAAACGGCTTTACAGTTATTACCTAAGAATCTATTGATTTTAGAAAGTTCTACAAAAATCGTACCCAAGGTGGGGAGTTGAACGCACGACTACCCAACCTGGCACGAAGGATTATTAAAAACCATGCTGACGCAGACTAATGTCAAAGTAATCGGTAGGCTCACGACACCTCCACGATCACACGATCCTCAGTATTGGACAACAATAAAACTGCAATTATGCCTCAACACACCAATCCTTGTCACGAATAGTAATTTCGAGCTTGTCCTTCAGGAAACCTATCAAATATCAAATACATATCATGTTATATCCTAAGCCTTCGGGCCGCTTATACATGAGATAAGATATACATTGTACTGTACATCAACAACTTGTCAAGGGTCGCAGACGATCCTCCCCAACTGAGTTTAAGACTTTTCAACAATATTATCACAACAATTACGGTGTGTTCTTTTGTAAGGTGAAGGTACTTCCCCAGACAAGCGGCTCATTCAAGTCGAAATTCCAGTTTATCTCTCTTTACAATTTACAGGCCCTGTGGTCAGAGATCCTGGCTACAGAACCAAAGGTCGTGGGTAGAATTCCGCCAGGGGAAAATGTTTTTGTGCTGAACATAGGCATTTAATGTATTCACGTACCTATGTCTATCCGTTCCCTTGTATCCATAGTACAAGCTTCGTGCTCAGTTGGGGCTAGGCAAATGGTGTGTTAGTCCTAAAGAATTTATATATTTATTTTATTTATTTATAAGTAGTAGCCGGTACGTGTTTTGCTACGTGTGGTAAATGAAGATCGACTCAACCGATTTTCACATAATTACCGTTTACTAAATAGTCCGACAAACCCTGAAAACTTTGGTTTGGATAGATGAGCCCATTCTTGAGTTATAAAGTAACAACGTAAAATGCCACTTATTTGAATAAATAAATATTTTGGACTTACACACCATCTGCCTAGCCCCAAAATAAACTCGAATCTTGTACTATGGAAGCTAGGGAACGGATAGACATACTTAAATACTATTATAAACAGCCATGATTAAGTACAAATGCCGATGTTCATCACTCAAACATTTGCCCCTAGCAAGATTCGAGCCCGCGACCCTTGGTTTTGTTGCCAGGGTCTCTGATCGCTAGACCAACGGGTAAAAAAAAGTAGTATACCTAATTTGTATATCGACGGTGGAAAGCGGAAGTGGCGTAACTCAAAAATTGGCTAAATATTTTTTTGATGCCATGACGACATAACGTACGAGTATTCACATTGAAATGAACCCATAAAAAACTCAATTCACTTACTATGTATGCACCCTGAGTCAGTGATGAAGAGAATGCTACCAAATGATCAATAATCGCGTATGTTAACGATGGACGCTGATTGCGTGGCGGCGGAGTCGCAGTCGGGCCGGCCGCCGCGCTGCCGCCGGTGACGCACGCCTCTCCCAGCCTTGGGCATGTCAATTGTCACCACACTCATCTTTATTGACACACTAGCGGCCGCCCGCGACTTCGTCCGCTAGGATTCACTTTCTTCGAAATGTAAGGTAGCCTATGTTCTTTCTCAGGGCCTCAAGATTGTCAGTGCCTTTCATCAAAATCAAAAGCGGGAAAGCCTTACAGCCAGACAGGCAGAGTTACTTTCGCATTCATAATATTAGTAGGGATTACTCGCGGCAGCCCGCGACTTCGTTCGCATTCAGATCCCATTTCTTCGCAATGTAAGGTAGCCTATGTTCTTTCTCAGGGTCTAAAGATTGTCTGTGCCAAATTTCATTAAAATCGGTTGAGAGGTTTAATTGGGCAAGCGTATCAGACAGACAGAGTAACTCTCGTATTTATAATATAAGTAGGGATTACTCAGGAAAACATCAGCCTAGAAAAAGTCCCATTAATTAACGATATTCATATGGATTCATTCAATTAATTTTACTAGGGGAAATACAGGGAAAGCATTACACATAGGATGACAAAATGTGGCAAGTAAGCGACCGCAGTGTTTTGCGAACCCTTCGTGTTGAATGAAAGTCCAAGACATTGCCCCCGTCAAAATCAACATCAAGTCTTATTAACAAAATTTGAATTTGCTAAGTGTCTCAAATATATCAATACTTATTACTTTATAAGTTTAAAATAAACTATGATTTATCAATAATGATATTATATTTGATCTAAATATTTTTCTTCAAAGCCACAGCAGTTGAATCAATGTAAAAAAAAACAAAGTGCACATTACTGTACAAATTTCATTTATTAGATGTCTATACAACAAACTATACTTATTGAATTAGTAAATTTAAATAAACGCAATGTTCAATATTTTATTAATCTTAATAACGTGTTAAAAGATGCGGCGCGTAAAATTTATGAGCCTTACTAAATATCCCGCGACTCGGCGACATGGAATTGTCCTTGTGTCCCAGTAGGCGCGTGTTAGAATAGGTAGGTTGTTACATTAGTGTTTGCTCGGCCACGACCCCATCACATCACTTGGGAGCCGGCACATTAATGCCTCGGCCGCCTTCGCCACTCTAGTCCACCATAGAACGTCGCGCGCGCCGCTAGTCGCCTCCAAACGACAACAGACTAGTTTATTATTATCAGGAATACTTAAGCCGGGCGTTACTCAGTGTTGCTGTGAATATGCGTTTTATGCTGTGAAAATCGATCGTTGCAACCTTTCGGACACTGTGCCAAGGACCGATGTTAGTATGCTTTAGTTGTAATGTTTTTGTTAATATTTAACTTTGACAGGTTTTACAATCTACATGTTTGGCCCAGAAATTCGGCTATTAAGAACCAAATTAAATAGGCGCATGTAGCTTTGCAAGAAGCTAACACTGTTTTCTTAAAACACCTAGGTATAGTTTTATTAGAGTTTATTTTAAATGTGTTAAATTCTAAGTAGAAATTTAATTCATGTGTATTTTACCGAAGTAACATTATGGTGATATTCCCATTAGTGATTCGTGCTTACCGTTGCGGTTCACATCACAAACGTTGTAAACAAAACGGGCCGTGCCTCATCCCGTGCCTCTCCGGATTAGCCGCCTACGCAGGCCCTCTACGTGATACTTTCTCTTTTATTCAAAACACCGCGCAGCTATTGAGCAACGCTGTGGACACAACACGTAACCGAAACTTCGTAAAAATGTTGTAAGTTCGTTTAGAACTTTTATAAATTCCCCATAGCGACAGTAGAAACTCCGTTAACTAACCAACAATTCGTTTAAAGATCGTGTAGTGTTATGATATGACAGATAATGTAATGTTACAACTTGTACGTAACGTTGATTGTAACTATTTTAAACATTTACGGAGTATTCTTTTTGTAATTTAAAAAAAAAGTAAGTGTGATTACCGAAGCGTGACGTCACCGCCAAACAAGGTGAGGTCACTGATAAGGATGAATTTATTCGTAACCAAATATACCTGTGATACACATTTGTACAATGAAGATTGTGTTTTTTTCATTTGCGTTTAAATAAAAGACATGCATAATAATTTTTCCACTTTAAAGTCAAAAAGTTACAGTGAAAAACATTCAATTTACACTTTTTCTTGTATTAAATACATTAAGTTTATTAACTATTTTGCATTCCAAAACGCATTTTTTTTTTATTATTAACTGCCTTGCCTGTCTCGGTAGTAAGTAGGGTCAGCGCAACATGTTTTCAAACCAACAACCACCTTAATAAAATTCCCTCTATTTTCCTACCACGTACAATAATTACATTTTTATCTTCGTCTAAATAACTCACTTCATATTTTATCAGTGTTGCCTACTATATACTGTTGAATCAATCAGAATCAGCTTTCCGTTCCTGCTTCACATATAATATAAACAGAGTAAGTTTCAACTGTGTTATACTTACATTAAAGAAACCCAAAAAGATCGTGTGGTTTAAATACGAGAATGGAAATAAAGCCGAGACAGCAATAAACGACTGATTTTTTATGTACAGATATATTAAATAATGATCTTCATTTAATTTGAACATGATTTGGCACTCCGTAAAACAACTAGAATTAGTGGTTTATAACAACACCGGGTTCCGACAGGGACATCTTCGTAATGTTTTCTTCCTACTTCCAGACTTCGGGAATTATGATTTATTTTTTGGTTCGGTCAGTATCGTAGTGCTAATATGCTAAGTAGGGTAAAAAAATACTTATTTGATGTGCAAAAGAATTTCAGTGTAAATCAAGTTGCAAAATAAACGCTTTGACTTGTGTCTTTTGACTTTCTGTCAATTGTGTCGAAACAAGTGCGCCAAATAACATTGCGTTTCTAAAATTTTAACTTACAACACAAATTATCTCGATCAAATTGGCACAAATTTTCCGATTCACATTTACCCAATTGAGCATGAATGAAACCGCGCAATAATAAAGTTTTGAAATCCACTACGATGTCAAGGCCTTACATTATTAGATGATCATAATATTATGCAGCTGTCATTGCAGCATTCACTGATTTTCTGGCCCGTGTATGCTGTATTATGTGTTTATATTATGGCGAAATTCATAATTTTTCCGTTGTCTAACAATTTGATTGAAATAGCAAAGTTTCGCAACAGTAACCAATCTTAACAATTTAACAAACTACTTGGTAAGATAAGAAATAACACTACCTTTTACGCTTACCGTCATGGTAACACAGAGGTAAAGGGGTCAGATGGACGTAAGTACCATAACTTGTAGGTTTAAGTTGTTTGATGCACGCGTTTGAATCGATTTCAAAAAAGAGGTTATTAATCAACGTAAATTAACCGTGGGACATGTATAAAAATGCATACCCTCATTGTAAACATCCTATAATCACTAAATTAGTGCCCAATGTCACTATTGCACGTGAAAGAAAAAAACAATTAAACGATAATATCTAAATTAACATTGTTTAATGAATAATGCCGCACGAGCTTAGCTGCAAACATGACAGGTATATGCAGCAGAAATATACAAATTCTGTTTGAACTTTTTGAGTCACTGAAAAGTAATTATTTTTTTACCATCGGAGCTAAATTCACTGCAGATTCGAATCTATCAGCGAATTGTAGTTTAGCTAGAAACGTACGAAAACAGCTCGAAGGAGAATATTGGACGACCTTGCGTGACATAATAGCAATGATGTCACCCGATGCTTTGAGTACTCGCGTTATGAGCTGGCAATAAATTACTTTATTACATTATATTTTTATGGCACTGCAGTTGACAAAAATGATACAGAAAGAGTACCTTCTCTACTCTGGCTTGTAGTAAACCGTAGGAGTTAAGTGGCATTTATAATCCCGAGCTAAACATAAGGCTGCAGGCTCAGCTATGTCTTGCAATAACGAGTATGGCGAGCACAATATCCTGAAAAAAAAAGAAATACGGCAAAAATAACCCATTACTGTTCTGTTTTTTTTTTTGCATGTAACTCAACAATGTCTGCGATACTTCAATTCAGGCATCTTCGAGCCTTTGTTTTTCCGCACAGATAGTACTTTCCGAAGTATAAAAAATATCACTTTTCCACAATCGTAATATTCATATACATATTTGGGTTTATATTCCCGCCCTACACTACTTAGTAAAAAGCTATATGACTCATAATATTATCTTATCATATACCTACAGTCCCACATTGATTCATACCTTCTCTTACAAGTGCTACGATAGCGTAAATCATTTTCAGTGTGGACGACTTCAGACTATGAATTATAACACATATTATGCATAATCCTGCCAACAGAGCGAAGCATGTATTTATTTTTACTTATTACACACAAAATTCGAATTAGTTGGTACTTTAATGATATTTATTAACGGGACTAAACGCGATTTGATTTATGTAGTACATATATACTACTTACTGCTTGACGTTTCGGCTGCGTTACAGCAACCGTGGTCGCAAGCGACCACGGTTGCTACTTATAAACAAAATGCGTGAAGTGTTTCGTGAAAGCATGAAATTGGATTATTTGAATTATTTCGGATCTTTTAAATACCTGTAACTGTCAGGTTAAGGTTTTATTAATCTACATATTATTCGGTAGTTTATTATTGTAGAAAGATATATTGTCAATACTCCAAACGGCATTACCAATTCAAAACGATTGTCAGCGATGACCTAAATATAAAATGTCATATGTTTTGTTAAGAGCTGTTTGTGGGAAATGCATTTCACGCGAGTTCTCTTTTGTCCTGCTTTCGTAAAAAAATAACAATGAAGGTTGAAATACATTTAACCTTACTGGCAATAATAACATATGCGTAAAGTGTTTTTTGTCATGAATAATATTGTGCTTTGTATAGAGAAAGACAATGCTTGGAAGAACATGAACTCTAAACCCCCTAAAGATAACAAAACGTGAAGAAAAAAATATGGAAAAATCAAACATGACGCGCACATAATATGTAGGTATGATGCGCAGGCAAAAACACAAAAAGGTTATTCGCTTTTATGCCAATTACCTATGTTTGAAAGAAAGTATATTTAAAGAAAATACTTTTTATTAAAATGACTTAAAATTTTCAGCATTATTACGATACGAACGTAATGTATTATTTGTTACTTATAACATATTTTTTCAGTCTCGTTTATTGTTAAGAAGATGTTTTATCATAGGACGTGGATTATGAACATCATAGGGCGCAAATGTCGTAAAAGCCTTGGTCGCAGCGGCTGTGTACAAATCGGAACAGTACTTATGGTATAATTCTGTAAGAACTATTTCAATGCTGTGCGATACTAAGCATCGAACGATGTTAAGGCTGACACCCCCGTGATTTCAGCCGTGAGCGCATCGAACGAGTGTCGCTTAGTAAATTGCATAGCAGTTATGTTTAAAATCGATTATTATGAACGGCAGAATTTGTAATAATGTTTTATTTTATTTGCTTTATAACAAACTTATTTACACATCACAATAGATGGTTACGATAACCATCGAATGCTTTTAAACTTCACGCCAATCATGTTCAAATATAGGCAGTGCCTTATCAGAACACGTGCAGTGTGACACATCTTTAAATTGAAGGAAAAAATTGATTTTACTGTTCTATCCTTGACAGTTTTGCTGTAACACTAAACAACAGGAAATGTATAGGTACATTATAAAATCAAGCATTATTCACTTTAATGATATCTGTAAAATTGTCAATGTCAAACAACATATGTACATAGAATAACCACACCAGTGCGGTAGTGTAGCGGCAACATTCGTGCAATGACCAACTGAGTATTTTTTTATACTTTATCCTGACTTTATCCATCACTATATGTAGTAAGTAGCCAATAACGTTTAGCCGTATAAGAAATACCTACGGTAGAATGCTAATCCGCTAAATCTGAAATTAACCTATCAATAGGATTTGAAAAAAACCTTTTATTTTAATAGTCCATTTGACGAGAAAGGCTTAAAGCTATAATATGTATAACACTGTGTGTGGAAACCGAAACCCAAGCGGACGGAGTCGCGGCCGCCTTGCTAGTATAATGTAATAAAGATGCTAAGTGTTTTTGTTTGTTTGACGCGCAAATTTCAGAATATGGATTATGTATGGATGTTTTGTGTTTAATTGTCCATTTTTTGAGGAAGGCTTTAGGCTGTATGTTATAAAAATATAACACTATGTATGCGGAAACCGAACTCCACGGTGACAAAGTCGCGGGCGGCCGCTAGTTACAAATAAACTAAATTTACAGCTCCAACATGAGATTGTTTTACAAACACGTGATATCTTAGTAGTACATAGTATAGATCTTTATTATTATATCCTACGTATAATTTTCAATAACTCAAGGCTTCTCAACCTACAGCATAATGTTACAGTTTCCTTGATTTTTTTTTCCGAATGACTGAATGTATTCTCTCTATCTAGGTTACTATTTCTAACTATTTGCTCCTTAATCATGTTCAAACAGTTAATATTTACATACATATAATTATGTAGCCTTATCAGTTGCCTTAGATTATGAGGTAATGTAGTAATTAAGTTATTTAGAGCATCTGCACACGTAAAAAAACATTGATTGTGTAATGTTCCACTTTCTTAACTATAAAACAAGAACATTTAATGTAAGGATATGAATAGTAATGTACAAATTAAAGTATAAGCCTATATTGTTCCACTGCAGGGCCGAGGCCTTCATCGTTACAAAATGTTTACTTTACAAAGATGGGTTTTGCCTTAATCACCACGCTTGCCAAATGCGGATCGGTAATCGCTGATCTCAAATCTGGGCTGAGTTCGGAAAAACTGACAAAAAAATTTGCCCGACCCGGGAATCGGACCCAGGACCTCGAGACCACGGCCCGGTACTTAAACCACTGGGCAATCGAGGTGTTCACTATAAATAGATGTAATTCTAATTTTAAACATGACTTCCATAATAATAATATCAGAGGTAGAACTGATGACACAATAATGATGTCATAGATTTTACTTAATTCTCGAATACATCATTTAATTTCAACTCAGTGCTTTTGTAACGCATTAAATTAATGGATGATTTCATGTATCACTCGGTAAAGATAGGCTTACAAAAGGATAGTAGCTAGATATTGTTGTTAAGTAGAATCAAACAACAATTGCCATCCGTCAGGTGGTACGAGGTAAATAATACGATATATTCCTTATTAAATGTAATAAAATTTTATAACAAGTAACAAGTTGATTAGTAACAAGTCTAAACAAACTAACTTTTACCGGGAGGTAAATTAAAGAAATCAGCCGTAAACGGTCGATTCGATAAATCAGTATCGAAATACGATAGGGTCATTTCGCCGGTTTGCGTCCATTTAGTGCAGTTCCCAAGTTTGACGGCGAAAATAAAAATATCCCAGCACTAGTATCTATCTGAAAATTATTTTATGAGTTCATTATATAGTCTATTTTAAGATTAACTTTCAAATTTGCTTAAAACACTTTGTATTTATTCCAAAAAAATAAAAATATCGGAATTTGGCGTTTTACCCAGTTTGCGTCCACAAAATCGAGATTGCGTCCACCCATGGACCAGTTTGCGTCCACCAGCTTAGTAAAGGATAATAGGGGTGATATGAAGAAAGATGAAAAGAAAGATTGTATTCTATCAGTGTCTTTATTTAAGAATAAATATAAATAATTAAAAATCAACATTGTAATCACTTTAAAAATTAATTCGCTACAATTATTGAACTTCAAATAAGATAACTATGTAGTAGGAACCTAACCAGTGCTGGCACCTTTAAAGATAAGCATTATGAGTTCTGTTAAGGGGCGGTCCATTTATCATGTGATGTTTTTTTGACCACACCCCTCCCCCTAGGTGAGGTTTAAGAACCCCCCCCCCCCACGCTACAACACAACACAGAATTTTATTAAGAATGTCTTCACACCACAGATTTCACGCCGATTTTTGAATAAGTATAGCATACTAGCGGCAACCCGCGACTCCGTCCGCGTGGATTTCGATTTCCAATATCCTATGTGTTATTCTGATTCTGATGTATAAGCTATATTGTGGTAAAGTTTCATTCAAATCCATTCAGTAGTTTTAACGTGAAAGAGTAACAAACATCCATACATACAAACTTTCGCCTTTATAATAGAAGTAGGATTTTCCGGAAACAAAATAAACATGATATACATATTACTACGCCCCCTCCCCCCTTGTGACATTTCGTGTTTTTTTAAGGACACCCTTACGCGGCAATGGATGACTCCTAATTTTAATCTAAGATCAGTATTGATTAATAATAACGCGCTTCCTGCTTTTCCTTCCTAACACTTTCTTCATGCAGCAGAAGGTATGGTTGCTGGAGTACTGGGATTATCTTTTCCAGCATTGTAAAAAAATACTGGTCAGCTGGTCAGCACCAGGTGGTGTTCAAATTAATCAGTCGTTCCCTTTTGTGTAGTGACTGAAAATGGTTGTAATTAAGACTCTGAGGGTATAAAGATGGTAGCGATACAGTTGGTGCTGATGATGAAGTCAAAGGAATTTTTGGAGTAAGTTCCTTTACGAGAGTTTCTTTTTCATCACTTATTATTGGAGTTTGATGCAGTATCTTCTAATGGTAGAATTCTTTTGTCGTCTAAGGACACCATAGAACCAACGTCGCGGTAACTACCCGAAAATCAAAAAGTTGTTAGTGAAGATAAAATAAGATTAAAATAAATTTTGTCCACTTGTCATTTAAGAATTTAAGCTTATAAATTATTTTTACAAGAAAGTAAATTGCTTTTAGCAAAAATACATAGTGGACGCAATTTGGTCTATTATGTTTATAGTATGCGTCCACCCGGACGCAAAGTGGAAATTTTGAAAATTTGATGTAGTAATTCGCGTCCACCTTATTTTATTAGCTAAATATAAAAAAAATAAACAAATTCATTATAATTGTTATTCCTTTTTTCATTATAAAAGTTTTGAAACATTTAAGTTTCCCAAAATATATATGAAACAATAAAATACTTACCATCGAACTCGCCGCTGCACACTATTTTTTTTCTTAAAATCCAGCGTTTTCGCACTTTTTGTTGAACAGCAAGGACAAATAATTTTTTCATTTTATTTTGGTTTGACGTACGGACCTTTTGTTTATATGTGCTAGCTTCTTAAACATACAGGTTTAAGTGGTAAAGTTTTTTCGTTTGATTGGTGTAGCAGTTTACTTATTTTCGAGGATTTAAAAATAAAGTGGACGCGAACTGGGCGATGGACGCGAACCGGCGAACTTACCCTATAATAACTTTGGGCAACCTAATTGTTTTTAATTTTCCCAAAGTTTTTATTAAAACGTTTTAAATTTTTATATTTGCATTTATTAATATATCGACAAAATTATAAATAAATTAATAATTTAACTCTGTTTATACTCACAAGTGAAGCATTTAAGTGGTGGTAGAAAACATCGTTAAATAACGGAACATTTTCGATTCCTGGAAACTTCACAATTAAGTCAGAGACTTTGTAATGCTATGTTGCCTACAAACGAGGGGGATCGTAACATTGCTTTAGACGGTCACATGCGGTATGTCAAGGACATTAGATAGTTCGAGGTTCGGTTCAATGTACCTTTTAATTCATGGACCGTAATAGGTATTTGACAAAATCATAAATATGTGTTACATGGGTAAATAGTATAAACATACACTTACATGTGTTTATTTCTTACTTATGTATGTAAGTACATTAAAAATGTCTAGATATTATAGTCATCAAGGTATTATAGTTGTCGGGCAACAGTAGACCAAACAATTCCCCTCATGAAATCGTAACCTAATGATTGGTTAATTTTGTTTTTTTGCGTTGGATAGTTCATTAGTCGTGAAAGCCTTTAAGCTAAAAAATAACACTATTTGTGCGGAATCCGCATCCGATACACTCGAACGGAGTCGCGGGGGCCGCTAGTCAAATAATAAAATTTAACCTTACCTTATGCATTCAGTTCGCTGGAAAATACATCAAAACGACTCTTGAAACTGGCCGTCTTCATTTACTCACGTGAGTCGTCCATTCTGAAATTATTGTAATATACATGAAATTATTGTAATATACATTTATAACGACGACTAAGGTATATGTCTACGTTAAACGTCTGTCAACTGTCTTACAGTGACAAAAAGGCAATTTATAACTAAAATAATGTTTCCTAAGCAGCTTCAAGTAATAAACTGAATAATGTTACAATAACATAAACATTCTAATTTATTATCTAGTAAAAGGCGTAGAGTAAAAACAATAAGTCGTTAGTAGAACAGTCCCTGAGCAGTTAAAACATAACTTTAACATGGATATGTAGGTACTGCAATTATTAAAATCACACAGAATGTGCCACAAATTAATTGCATTTACTTGCAATATCAAGGCCTTCATCAGCAAATTCTTCCAACGTGTTGTTAAAACTTACTCGTAATACTTCAAACTTGTTAATAAATTTCCATGAAACTCTTGACAAATTAATTTCTTCCATACACAACACAACAGCCTCCTTGTAAAACATTACCATATGCGGGGAAAAAAACAAAATAAGGGACATCAAACTGCCACGAATGGAATAACTAATAATGTAAGTAAAATTAATGAAGGAAAATCGCACGTAATTATATTTATTTTACGTCACAATTCTTATTGCAATGTTACATAGCATTGCAATGAGAAGAATGTGTGCTCTATGGTAACAATTGACAATCGGTATTTAAAAATGGAACAACGAGCCGGGCGACATCAATTGATTAAAAAAAGTTTTGATGCGGGGAGGTTTTAATTCTATTCAATTTCAATAAGATTTTTCTTTATTCTTTTTAGTTTCCTGTTCGAATAAATATGGGTTTCGGTAAATATGAGGTAATTCTTCCTAACAATGAAAACTCTCTGATTATTATATACGAAAGGATTACTCATCAAATACTATCTATCATGACAATCTTTGATACGATAAGCTGTTTGTTGTTCATAGATTATCGCGTAAAAGCATAACACGTGCTTATTATTCAAACTTATCTTATATATATTATTACTCATACAACATATTTAAAACGCTAAGAGGATTCTAGAAACATGCTGATTGTGTACCAACGTCTAACTTTAGTCAATTTCAATGATGTCTATTTGATTTTACTAACACACCCAATTTTCTAGCCTTAAACTAAGCTCGAAGCTTGTATTACCCATCCATGACTTGAGTGCAAAAGCCGATGTTCATCGCACAAATATTTGCCCCTAGCTCCAGTGACCATCAGCAGACTCCAACAGGTTGTTGATGATGATAATGAACGAGTTTTTTTTTCATGTAGCTAAACTTGAAGGGTGACCAAATTAACTCATAAAAATAAATTAAACGTCCTTATCTAAGAAAATTACTTCTGTGAAAGGGGCCGACGGGGTCATTAGCAAATACGGGTCTTCAGAGTAGATAGAAAAGGAGGCTTCCGTTTGTTTAGCAATCCAGCTTTTATCTGATCGCGTTGGATACTTGGATAGTACGTACATCCAAGCGTTATTTTATTTATTATCTAAATTCATTTTAACTTGTTATTTTAATCGAATCTTAGTAATCAAATGAGTTTTAGAACAACAAAGGTTCAGCTCAGAACAACTTAAACAAGAAGATAAAATTCTAACATAACTTTAGAATTTTGAACGTTTTAACATTCAACTTCTGAGCTAAGGTTAAAATAAGTGAATTTTAAGTTGTTCTTCCTATGTTAAAGCACTTAGTATTTTGTTTTATCGAAGTTGCTGTTGTAGTATTTAATTAAAACAAATAATTTAAAAGAATGTTTTTTTCCGCAGAATGGCTCCAGCGCAGCAAGACGTTTGCATCTGCGGCGACGCGGTGCACTCGCAAATCAAAATGAGGCTTATAGATAGTGATGATAAGAGTGAAAGTGAAGTGAAGTGTGTAAACAACAATCCGGTGCCTCGTAACTGTAGAGACAAATCAGATAGTGATGATACAGACTTCGACTTAAGTAAATACGAGGTCATGGAATTCAGAGCTCGCTTCAAGTGGCCAGATCTCATAGTACAATTAGCGCTGCATTTAGGTTCAATTTATGGACTTTACCTGATTCTTAGTTTACAAGTGAGGTTCTATACTGTTTTATTTGGTAAGTATTTTTCATTAAGTAGGTTATTCTTTATATGTTGGTGGTCTTTCGTATTTATTATACTTAAGAGTTAAAGTTCCACTAGGCTAAAACGATTTCTTCCTGTATTTTAAAATAACGTCTAGACAGTTCAGTAAACATAGTATGCTTACATCATAACCGTCTTTTACCAATTGATGATTGATGATTAAGTAACTTATGTATGACCAACGATCGCTTCGACTAAAGAGAGTTTTCTTTCCAGTATTTTTCACAATATACACATCTGGGTTCGGCATCACGGCGGGCGTGCATCGGCTGTGGTCGCACCGCGCGTACCGAGCGCGCACCCCGCTGCGAGTTCTGCTCGCCTTCCTCTTCACCATCACCGGGCAGGTAACGACCTCTTGTATCACAGAGCGGTTGATGTACACGCGGGGCTCGGCGTCACGGCGGGCGTGCACCGGCTGTGGTCACGAGCGTGCACCGGCTGTGGTCACGAGCGTGCACCGGCTGTGGTCGCACCGCGCGTACCGAGCGCGCACCCCGCTGCGAGTTCTGCTCGCCTTCCTCTTCACCATCACCGGGCAGGTAACGACCTCTTGTATCACAGAGCGGTTGATGTACACGCGGGGCTCGGCGTCACGGCGGGCGTGCACCGGCTGTGGTCACGAGCGTGCACCGGCTGTGGTCACGAGCGTGCACCGGCTGTGGTCGCACCGCGCGTACCGAGCGCGCACCCCGCTGCGAGTTCTGCTCGCCTTCCTCTTCACCATCACCGGGCAGGTAACGACCTCTTGTATCACAGAGCGGTTGATGTACACGCGGGGCTCGGCGTCACGGCGGGCGTGCACCGGCTGTGGTCACGAGCGTGCACCGGCTGTGGTCACGAGCGTGCACCGGCTGTGGTCGCACCGCGCGTACCGAGCGCGCACCCCGCTGCGAGTTCTGCTCGCCTTCCTCTTCACCATCACCGGGCAGGTAACGACCTCTTGTATCACAGGGTTCGGCATCACGGCGGGCTAGCACTGGCTGTGGTCACGGGCCTGCACCGGCTGTGGTCGCACCGCGCGTACACACTCTGTATATGTATACTTGTGTACGTACATGTATGATATATGAGCGCTTTGTACTACAGAGCGCTCATATATCAAACATACATATTTAAGAAAGTCGCAGCGAGGTGACGAATGATAGGCCTGTATGGAAGAAGTCAACGTATTGCGCCGACCCAGATAAACTAGGAACAGGGCAGGCAAATGATGATGATTTAAGTAAGTCACAATGTAATTGAAGCAGCAAACTGTTATATTATATGAATGACTGAGGAAAAAATAGTAAAGGAAAGTCAGCTAAAAGAAATAAAATCCTGTTAGCTGAATTCCGTCGTTGAAATCAACCACGACGCAGGATTATCGTGGCCCAGTGAGAAGTAAGCAAAAAGTAAAAATAAAATCCTCCTAGCCGGGACCCGAGACTACGGTGACTAATCTTCACGATCCATTGACTACTTACGCAGGATATCATATTGATCACGTAGAAAGCTTTGGCAAGTGCTGATGAGGATGTCGCATGAGTTCTAGTGGAAAAAGTAAAAGTATCATGTCATGATACTCATTGTCTGTTAATGCTCTACTGCGGGTAAAAAACCTCCATCATTCGAAATCACGTTTTCGCTACAAAGATGGGTTTTGGTTTCATCACCACACTTGCCAAATTCGGTTTGGCAATCACAAATCCGGGTTGTGTTCAGAAAAGTCGACACAAATTTAGCCCGACCCGGTAATTGAAACCAGGACCTCCGAGACAACGGCCCGTTACGTAAACCAAGACCATCGAGGCGTTAGTAGACATGCCTCTGCGTTTTTATTAAGATGGAGAGCTCTACATACACGTTGTTCTCCATCGTAGAGTATGCTTTAGGATGTCGGCCTATTGCAACTTAAGACGGCGGTATTTTCCTTTGCGTAATAATTAAGAGCAAAAGTGAATGCGCAAGCATATTATAGTTTCATTTCCCTACTCTCTCATATTGGTACAGAAATCTGACGCGGTCATACAGGGATCAGGTGCAAAGAGAAAAGTATAACGTGTAGGTTGAGTTTCAAGAGTGCAAAACTCATCACTCGTTCGTGCGTCACTGACTCAACCAATCAATTAAGCGATCCCGATTTACACTAGCAAAGTGATTGCCTCCTCTAACATTATCAACAGTTATGTGCTATCGCATTAGGCTTTAACCTGTAAGGATAGTAATAAGCTTTTATGAATAAACTAGCGGGCGCCCGCGACTTCGTCCGCGTGGATTATGGTTTCTATATCAACTTTTTTTCCCGTTAGGGGTGGATTTTTTAAATAATCTTTGAAAGGGGATGCCTACGTCATATTATCTTTATGAAAGCAAAGTCTCAGCCCGATCGGTTAAAAATGACAAAGTTTCATACTAAAGTTCATCCCCTATTTTACCCCCTTGGGGGTTGGAATTTATTAATCTCATTAATTAGGCGATGCCTACGTCATAGTAGCTTTATGAACGCAAAGTCTCAAGCCGATCGGTTAAAAAATGACAAAGTTTCATACTAACGTTCATCAACTATTTTACCCCCTTGGGGGTTATAACTTATCAATATGTTTGCATAGACGATGCTTACGTCATAGTAGCTTTATGTATGCAAAATATCAGCCCGATAGGTTTAAAATTGACAAAGTTTCATACTACCGATCATCCCCTATTTTACCCCCTTGGGGGTTGAATTAATCAAAATCCTTTCTAAGCGGATGCCTACGTCATAACATCTACCTGCATACAAAATTTCAGCCCGATCCGTCCAGTGGTTTGGGCTGTGCGTTGATAGATCACTATGTAATCAGTCAGTCAGTCAGTCAATCAGTCAGTCACCTTTGAGTTTTATAGATATGGATAAATAAATAAAAACATATTATGCTACAATAAGTAAGTTTAGAAGTACGAAAATATCCCAACTAATATTATATCCCAACTAATATTATAAATGCGAAAGTAACTCTGTCTGTCTGTCTGTCTGTCTGTCTGTTACGCTTTCCCGCTTAAACCTCGCAACCGATTTTGATGACATTTGGTACAGACAATCTTTAGACCCTGAGACAGAACGTAGGCTACTTTTTGACCCATTCCAACCCCCCACTTCCCCGAAATAAGGGGGTGGAAGTTTGTATGGAAAATCTAAACTACTTGAGTTAGACGCTTGAAATTTGGCATGCAGGTCCCTTAGTAAACTTGATGCTTAGTTGCAAAAGGATATTGCAAAATTCCCACGGGAACGGGAGTTAGCGGGAAAAAACATTCGTATAATGAAAACCGACATCCACGCGGACGAAGTCGCGGGCGGCCGCTAGTTGCTTTATAAAGAAATACTTCGCATCACTGTCATTTGTAACTCACGATGACGGCTTCCTTATCACCGGAATGTAAACGAAAATTTATCGATTGGTGTTCAAACATCCCATTCCAGATTAGTGAAGTGCCGTTTCGTTCAAAAATATTTGTAATGTCTATCCAGTAAAGTCATGGCCCTTGCTATTATATGTTACTTTTTTAGTTTCGTTAAAAAGTACTACATAACTTACTTTTTTTATGTTTTAGTGTATCTATCATCTAGGGGTGAAAGGTGCAAACTGCTTTGCAATTTACACATTTAGCACCAACCTACATTCAGTCATACAAATTAACTCTCGTAACTATACTTGCCATATCTCCAAGGTCTTAGCACGGCAAATGTTAGTTTTCCGATTATTCACACAGAACGCACGTTACCTACGCAAATGACGTAATTAAAGATATTGTACAAAACCACAAATTGTATGATATAGTGGGGATTCCTCTTCATAAAGTTTGTGGCCTTCGAAGGAAAGAATAACATTTATAATTAATATCAAATGGTAATGAAACTAATAAATATCAGTATATATAAACCACACTAAAACGTATCGAATTTTGTTATCTAAAATTCTTTACACTTACCCATAATTTTCTCAATGAGTGTTTGCACACGTTTTCTCAGTGGTTTGCAAAGTTTTTCTAAGCAAGGTGATCTGGTTGCAAACACACTTCGGCACGCGCTTATGTGTCTTTACATATAAGCGAATGCAGCGAATGAGAAAGAGGAAAATTATGTCGTATCGGATCCCCTGGTGGATTTCCTGTTGACTGTTTAAATGAGTAAAGGGTAAAAAAAAATCAGTAGTTGATCGAATTAGGGGATCTGACTAGAAAAATTCGTATTTGATATTATCTTGTCGTTTTGTTACTTAGGTACGCTAACTGGGTCAATTCCATTTGGATATCTCCGAGATCTAAGAACTCATGTCCATTACGAAAACTCATTAGTGTTAGGTGTTATCGACTTGCAATACGCTGATAGCGTTGACTGTTAATTCGTATGGAGCGAATAGTAATGGCCACTAAACATGGAGTACAATTCCACTCGCACCTATTCCTGTAGCGACATGGTATCCCGCAATAATTCGGTCATTACCCGCCGCACCTTGCTTACAACGCGCTGTAAACTTCTAGTAAATGACGCAATAAAGGGAAACCAAGATATTTGATCTAAATATCCTTAATGATACATAGCTTTATTAGTGATTGAAGGTTTAAATTCAATTACCAATAACTGGTAGGTTTTTAAATATAACATTTACTGTTATGATTAGTTTACCTTGTTCAATATTAATGTTTTACTTCATTTGTACATTAACTTCCAAAATTTTTTAAGTTTTATGGTTTATAGAACAACATGTAGGGTAATTTCGCCTGTTTGCGTCCATTTAGTGCAGTTCCCAAGTTTGACGGCGAAAATAAAAATATCCCAGCACTAGTATCTATCTCAAAATTATTTTATGAGTTCATTATATAGTCTATTTTAAGATTAACTTTCAAATTTGCTTAAAACACTTTGTATTTATTCCAAAAAAATAAAAATATCGGAATTTGGCGTTTTACCCAGTTTGCGTCCACAAAATCGAGATTGCGTCCACCCATGGACCAGTTTGCGTCCACCAGCTTAGTAAAGGATAATAGGGTTGATATGAAGAAAAATGAAAAGAAAGATTGTATTCTATTAGTGTCTTTATTTAAGAATAAATATAAATAATTAAAAATCAACATTTTAATCACTTTAAAAATTAATTTGCTACAATTATTGAACTTAAAATAAGATAACTATGTAGTAGGAACCTAACCAGTACTGGCACCTTTAAAGATAAGCATTATGAGTTCTGTTAAGGGGCGGTCCATTTATCATGTGATGTTTTTTTGACCACACCCCTCCCCCTAGGTGAGGTTTAAGAACCCCCCCCCCCACGCTACAACACTAGATGAACATAATTTTATTAAGAATGTCTGACACCACAGATTTAACGCCGATTTTTGAATAAGTATAGCATACTAGCGGCCGCCCGCGACTCCGTCCGCGTGGATTTCGATTTCCAATATCCTATGTGTTATTCTGATGTATAAGCTATATTGTGGTAAAACGACCGTAGAGAGATCAGGCGCAGGACCAACGGCAAAAAGGAGAATTATGAGAGTGAAGGAATAGGGAGTGCACCTGTGCTTGCGCACTCACTTGTGCACTATAATATATCCTGCGTACCTGGCTGGTCGTAAGATCGGCCGCCATGGCCGAATACGGCCGGAGGGTATTATTATTATTGTGGTAAAGTTTCATTCAAATCCATTCAGTAGTTTTTACGTGAAAGAGTAACAAACATCCATACATCCATACATCCATACATCCACACATCCACACATACAAACTTTCGCCTTTATAATAGTAGTAGGATAGTAGGATTTGCCGGAAAAAAAATAAACATGATATACATATTATTACGCCCCCTCCCCCCCTACATTTCGTGTTTTTTTAAGGACACCCTTACACGGCAATGGATTACTCCTAATTTTAACATAAGATCAGTATTGATTAATACATAATAACGCGCTTCCTGCTTTTCCTTCCTAACACTTTCTTCATGCAGCAAGAGGTATGGTTGCTGGAGTACTGGGATTATCTTTTCCAGCATTGTAAAAAAATACTGGTCAGCTGGTCAGCATCAGGTGGTGTTCAAATTAATCAGTAGTTTCCTTTTGTGTAGTGACTGAAAATGATTGTAATTAAGACTCTGAGGGTATAAAGATGGTAGCGATACAGTTGGTGCTGATGATGAAGTCAAAGGAATTTTTGGAGTAAGTTCCTTTACGAGAGTTTCTTTTTCATCACTTAATATTGGAGTTTGATGCAGTATCTTCTAATGGTAGAATTCTTTTGTCGTCTAAGGACACCATAGAACCAACGTCGCGGTAACTACCCGAAAATCAAAAAGTTGTTAGTGAAGATAAAATAAGATTAAAAGAAATTTTGTCCACTTGTCATTTAAGAATTTAAGCTTATAAATTATTTTTACAAGAAAGTCAATTGCTTTTAGCAAAAATACATAGTGGACGCAATTTGGTCTATTGTGTTTATAGTATGCGTCCACCCGGACGCAAAGTGGAAATTTTGAAAATTTGATGTAGTAATTCGCGTCCACCATATTTTATTAGTTAAATATAAAAAAAATAAACAAATTCATCATAATTGTTATTCCTTTTTTCATTAAAAAGTTTAGAAACATTTAAGTTTCCCAAAATACATATGAAACAATAAAATACTTACCATCGAACTCGCCGCTGCACACTATTTTTTTTCTTAAAATCCAGCGTTTTCGCACTTTTTGTTGAACAGCAAGGACAAATATTTTTTTCATTTTATTTTGGTTTGACGTACGGACCTTTTGTTTATATGTGCTAGCTTCTTTAACATACAGGTTTAAGTGGTAAAGTTTTTTCGTTTGATTGGTGTAGCAGTTTACTTATTTTCGAGGATTTAAAAATAAAGAGGACGCGAACTGGGCGATGGACGCGAACCGGCGAACTTACCCTACTCGATACAAATTTTCCACTTCGCACATGCTCCGTGATGTTGTGATTCGAGGTTTCAATCTCCGCGGGGAACGCTTTCACTTTGCGTTGGTTTTTCCTTGTTTGGTTAGGACATTGCATTGGACATTGAATCACCTGATTTCCCGATAAGAATGATGATTCGGTGCTTCAGACGGCACGTTAAGTCGTTTGTTCCAAATATGATCCAAGTGGTCTGGTTTCCCTTGTAAGGGTTAAGGAAATCATACGACAGTCGCTGGTCAATTCAAGATCATAGTCATAGCGTACCCTGGGCTGTGACAAAATTGCCGATGCAACCAGGAGAGGCACCAGGATGATGATGTTGATGATGCGCATTTTCCTCTTCATACGATAATGAACATTATTTCAAATTGTATATCAAATAAACTACACCAAATGTTTTTTTTTTGGAGGAATTTGCCAAGTTTTTAAAGAAAAATACGGTTAATAGGTATATTCCGATGATAAAGTCGTATGTCGCCAGGCCACACCCCGCGACTAACAGTAACAGCTGCGTAAACTATGCATCGGTCATAACTGCACGTTGACAAATCGTTTACCGAACACTATAAATAAGTTTTATGTTACTGTTTAAGTCAGAACTGTTCAATTCAGACTTTAACCGAGGAAAGTTTCCATTGGTAAAAACCAGAAATATAACACGATAGATGCCTTATCTTGTTTTTGTGCGTATGTAATAGGAGCGTTAGTTTTCGTACAAGTTTATTGCACATGTAGAACCAAAAAGGGATACTGACATGAAACAACGTTACTTATTTGTAAAAATCTCATATTAACCCCTGGAAAAGTTCATAAAAGGTTTTTTCTGTTTGAAAAATACTCAGTTATAACCACGAGCCTGTGCATGTATTTGCTCTAAAAATACCGTGGTGTTGTTTAATCATAAAGATTGGTCGCTGTAACTGAAACTAAGCCAGAAAAACATTGTACATACATTTTTTTATTTTTTGAATAATAAAGCAATGCAAAAATATATACATATTTTACCATTATTGTGTCACTGGGCACAAGGGGCACGTGTCCAGCACGATCGATTGGGGCCCCCACACCAAGTTCTTAGGGGCCCGAGTTTAGCAAACAAGAGGTCTGTAGTAGGGCTGCCAATCTAAAATATATGTAGTATTGTCCTCTTTATCATGTAGGCGTACTCTTTAATCTATAACACTAATAAAGTACGCTATAAAACTCTTTTTTTAATACTTACTAAAACTACAATGAAAATTGCCGCAAAAATAACAAAAAAGACCTTTTTAAAAGTGAAACATTAATGATACTCTTTTTTTAAGTCCGTACCCTTTATGTACCTTCTTTCAAATTAGATAAACTTTATTTCTGCTAAAAAAAGTTGGCATCCCTACTGTAGGCCCATGTGCCCGGAGCCCTCAATAGGTGAAAGACGGCCCAGCGTAAAGCTGTTAGTCCTGCGCCTGATCTCTCTACGGTCGTGTCAGATAGCTGTCCCACCGAACTATGAAATAGGATTTAACTAGGCAGTGCCTGGTTAATCGTAAAGATTGGCCACCGCAGCCGAAACAACTAGGAGGGAATAACTTTATTTAAAGTCATGTTGAGCTTACACAATAGAACAAACGTCACGCTTAGAAGATATCCATGTCGCTATATTCAACAATTGAGTGTAAGGAACATGACCTCGCGGCAACTGGAGTCAAGTACCCTATTAACCTCACTGCATACACAGTATAATGAATAACAGTGGAAAAATTATAATTATGGTGTAATGAGCAAACAGATTTTTTAAAGAGAACATGTTACGCAATGCATAGCTATTGCTTTTCAGCCCATATTTATAATCCGTTGGCAAGGTTATTACTTTCAGGCTCGACCGATTGATTCGTCCATTTTATTAATTCATCATTGCTCAAATGCCGTCATTATGTTGAATCATCATGACGCAAATATAACACATCTGAAAACTCCACTATGGAAAACTTTAACTATGTGTTACAATTGATTTGCTGGCATAAAGTTTATTGCTGGAAAATTCTCATTTCTCATATATTTAGAGAGCTTGTATCCGACCCTAGGACAAAGTCACTATTATACTTACTTTAAATGACTTCTTTTAATCAAAATCAGTGTTTGTTTGTTCCACAAAAAAACAATGTCTAATCTCATTGTTCTTTGTAAAGCAGCTAATTCCTTATAATTCAGTTTTTCACTAGTTACGTGCTCGGTCCTAAACTAATTAACAAAGTCGTATCTATACGTGAAGTTTCTAAGCTGATTTCATTCTGATATCTCCGTGGACTGCTCTCAAACATTCAATACTACAAAGACATTTCGTAATTTCAACAGTTTTACTCGTACATGCTTATTTTTGGGTCTGAAGAGCATAGAAACTTTTTAGATCTAGTAGATCCATAAATCAACACACATAAACAAGGTAGGTATCATTTATGTGGTATAATTGTTTTAAAGGTAAGTTGAGTCATGGATATTGAAATAGAATTCATTTGAAACTGGTTAAAATTGATTCAAATTAAAACATTGAGTAAACAATTGCACGTGAGAAGTTATCACGCGACAGTCAACTTCAATAACAGTGCCAATGCGAAAACATATGTATGTTTAAATATTTAAATTTTTCGTGTCTGGTATTAAGTCAGACCTAGAATTTTATTTTGTTGAAAAGACCTAGAGGTAGGCCACAGATGCGTTGGAAGGACGACATTGTAAGAACTGCAGGGGCAAACTGGATAGCGGCAGCGCAAGACCGAACTAGATGGCGTAACCTGAAGGAGGCCTACACCAATCCAATGGTTGAAAATGGCTAAAAAGAAGAGAGAAGAAAAAGAACGTTTTTGTTGTACAAAACATAAGAGGTTCTCTTGCACATTATCCCTATTGGAGCCTTGTGTGAGGTCAAGTTTGAATCCTCGCATCGCATCTTGACACAAACTTAGAAATACTTAAGAACGGCTCTACCGCTCTTAGGTAGAGCTTAGTGGAACTTCCACTCAAATGAGCCGCTCATCTTGGGAAGTACCTCCACCTTGCAGAAGGCCACAGTAAAATAAAACTTCGTCACTGTTATGCTATGTTTCTGCAGTCGAGTAAGATTGCCAGAGCTCAGTTGCGGAGGGTATGGGGTTTTAAAACTCAGGCAACGCATCTGCGACCCTTGTATGGTTGTCGATGTTAGGTGAAACGCTTGTTCGTTGGCCTCCCTATCACATAAAAAAAAAGTTGCAATGATCCCTGTGTTTATTTCTCCTCGTGACTACATAAAGAAGGGTTGTTCCGTATTCATCCTATGACGTTTCATCCCAATTAATCTTTCATCCTAAAACAGTTTTCCTTGTTTATCCTAAAGAAATATTTTGGTATATTTTCTTAATTCATCCTTAATGTTTTCGTTACTTACGCCAAGAGACTATTCCAATAAAGGTATGGCTAGCAAGCAACAACTAATTGGTGCAGACGAGCCTAGAAGGGTGTAAGTCCCTTCATATATTTGGAATGTTTTTGACAGAAAAGACGTAATCGTGAGCCTAATTCTTCCAGAGGGACATCTACACGTGGGCCCTCGACCACCGCGTGCACCACAAGTACTCGGAGACGTGTGCGGACCCGCACGACGTTCGGCGCGGGTTCTGGTTCGCGCACGTCGGCTGGCTCGTGCTGACGCCGCACCCCGCGGTCGAGAACCGTCGGCTGGCACTCCAAGCGTGCTCGCAGGATCTCATGGCGGACCCTGTTGTGAGGCTGCAGAAGCTGTAAGATTTTTTTTCTTTCTATTTTGAAGTTCACATAGACAAACGCCAAAAAAACGGACGCGTCATTAATTCGTCATGTCTCTCTGCGTGTCCGTCTTTATGTCAGCACCATTTTTCCGAAACATTAGGTACAATACTTTGAACCTCGGTAAGAAGATGTCTTCTGTGAACCGCTTTGCACCCAAAAATAGGGAAATAACAACATTGTACTATGGGCTATTTTTCTTTTAATTTTGAGCCAAACGGCAAGAAACGAAAGCCTTATAGATTCGTCATGTCTGTCTGCTTGTGCGTTCTTATGTGAGCACCATTTTTCCGAAACTATAGGATCATAATTTAAAACTTGGTTAGGATGTTTTCTGTGAACCGTTTTTCACCTAAAAAATAGGGAAATATCAAAATATTATGGGGGTCCCCTTCCTAAAAAGGTGGTGTAGCCAAATGTCAAAACGGGCACTATAGATTCATCATGTCTGTCTGCCCGTACGTCACTCCCACTTTTTTCCGAATATGAATAATACTATTGATGCTTGCTAAGTACTATTGAGAATAATTTTAATTTTGTAGCTTTCCTGATCATATCAATCCGTCAGAACATGAAATTACACTATCATAATTATATGATTGAATCCTTAGTTAAATTAAATTATTTCACCATTAACGATATTTAATGTACAAATTCAATTTGGCTTATGAACACAGTTATTACTGAATCACGGGAAAATGTAACAGAAATAACTTTTAATTTTCAGGGTTACCTCTGAGAATTCCTTTAGCAAAATTTATAAAAACCTTGTATTTTTTTTTTCAAATTTGTTTTCATTATAAACAATATGCCCGCCCTGTCTATCTCCATTTTAATTGTAAGACAATTTCTCTCTAAAGTAGGACACGACATACATTTGATGAAATGTCTCCAATTCAGTAGGTACCTAAGAAATTCCTGGTTCTTTTGCACAATCCTGGATTATGAAGAAAAACGTAATTATCACGTCTAGATTAAAACAAAGCGCTTAGAGAAGATTAACTAAATTAAACTTTAAGGAAGTGTTTTGGTAGGATCATATTGTTAAAAGTGTAAATATTTTTGTTACAGATTTTTCATTCCGCTGTTTGGGATATTGAACATAGCCCTTCCAGTGTGGATTCCTTGGCACTTCTGGGGTGAGACGTTGCTGAACAGTTTCTTCACAAGCTTCGTGCTCCGGTTCACCATCACACTCAACATTGCGTACTGTGTAAACAGCTTCGCCCACCTTTGGGGAAATAAACCTTATGACCGGTGAGTTTTAACACTATTTTGTTATTTTTTAAGTTTGAGAATCAAACCCAGCGCCTCTTGCAGCCCGGGCAAGGCGCTAGGTTCGATTTCTGATTGAGCCATCTGAAATCAGACGAATTTTTCTATGTTTTTTTGTTAATATCGATAAAGATATAATAATATTTAGCATGTAAAAGATAAGAAAATAAATATAGGTACAAAACATAGTTATATAACAAACTATGTTTTGTTATCTAACTATGTTTTGTACCTATATTTATTTATAACTTGTCACCAATTTGGCAATTTATAGCTTCAATGGCAACAAGTAGTTAAAAACTTTCAAAAATTCGAGCTGATTGATCATATGACAGTAAGCGCCTTGTCCACTTAGGAGGGTTAAAACACTGTCTTGCGTCGGTGACACTGGACATTATTGTGTGACTATAATTTATCAACAATAATACTCCTAAGTACCTAATGTGTTGGTTATTTTTTTGTTATTTAGTTAGTTGGAACATTTAATAAGATTTGTTCATATTTTTTTATGTAAATTAGTACTTACTTGCCTTAAAAAATCAAATGTGCAGGAGTGCGCTTTGCATTGAATAAACCAAGCAAGTCAAATCAGTATCATAGTCGAAGCGACCCCAGGGCTCCAAGGCAATGACTGAGTATGCAACCGGGACAGACGCTAGGATGATGATGGTTACTTCTTTATCAGACACTCATTATAGGGAAAATACCCATTCCCTTAAAGATAGAAGTACTTCTGTTGAGCAGGTGATCTAGCTCTTGGACCGAGGTCCTTACTACACTGTGTTGGTGTAGTCGAATATAACTAAGTCACGGCGGAAACTTCGCTTGCGCGATGTAGGTCAGTATGGAAAATTCCCGCTTGGTATGCGAGTGCGTTTCAACGCCATCTGTTGAGTTGTGTTGGACCTGGCAATGTAGATAGGTGTCGCTACATTTGTGTTTTTTTTTTATTTTATGAAAAACAGTATTGCCACACGCTCTTTGGCCCGTGCCTTTTTTATGTTGAGCTTGTTTTATTGTTATGTTTATTTAGTTAAAAAGTATCTCTCCGCGCAAAGAGACATAGATTTATTTATGTACATCGACGCACCCTCAGTGCAAAAAAGACGTAAGTCGAAAATGACGACTTTTCAGTACGGCGAAAAAACTGAACTTTTAGGTATATTTACTTTATTTTCAAACGTAGAACAATAATTCTTATATCAAAAAAAGAAGAAAAAATTGTTGCAATGCGTGTTATATTCAAGTTAGTTCTAATGTTTATAGTTCATTTGGAATTGTAAAAATAAATTATTACGCTATTTTTCATTACGGAAATAAATAGCGGATTCTGAGTATCAAAACTTAGGCCAGTCTTTGCCAAAAAAGTCAAATGTACTTCAAAAAGTATGTGATATTAAAGCAGTTATGAACTCGTAAATACACACAATTGTGCTAGTATAAGTAAGATTACTGCCTTATTCCCTTTATTAAAATTATGTTTGAAGTGCATAAGTATCACTTAGTCCATTTTTCAATTTGGGGACTAGTTAAGGTAACTGAAGTAAACAGTAATAATTACTTATTCCATTATATGTTTATGTAAAGCTAGCCGCATATTAACACATATTACTTTGAGTTATTATTTATGACTGTAAGGAAAAAAGTTGTTTTTTGTTTTTGTGTTCCCTATTTATTAATACTGGAAAAATATTATTATAGTTTTGGTTATTATTAAAGTTCGTACTATCAACAATAAAATTGCACAGTAATACTTCAAATATGTGGAGTTTCGGTGAAGATCCTACCACATGATTTTTTTTTTCAATTCTTAAAAAAATAACAGATAAATTGATACGAATTATTGTAACAATTAATGAAATAAGTTTTACACGGCTTCGTACAGCAAAATATTATGTTCTATCAATAACAAAATTAAAATAACAAGCAAAAGTTATTTACAAATTGAGGTACTTTACACACATCAACTTTGTCTGAGTGTACGTACATACCTCTTGCCGAATCCTTCACAGAACTCCTAGTATAACATCAGGTGTATAATGTGATATGGCTGGGGTTTTTAGATGTAAGTATATTAATATATTAGACAATGATACCTAATAGACGCCTTTGAAAGTAGCATGTAAAATTAATAGTTGTAGGTGAGTTAATAACTTTCTCCAAATACACATCTTTGGTTATTACTTAAGTAATTATTAATGCTAGGCGTCCCGAGTGATGGCAATACTCTTCTACTATTATTTAGCAAGAGGAGGGCGCCAGCTACCGCGTGTTTTGCCCGTTCTGAATAACATCTATGGTATATCTTTAAAAAATAGAAATAAAATTACACGTTAGTAACAGGCATTCATCCCCCTAGCGTTTATCCCGTTTCTGTGCGGGGTACCCTTTGACCATAATCCAGGATTTGGCGAGTCTGGTTATTACAGTGAAACGAATGCCGTCAGACCTTTCTAACCCTTATAAGGAAACTAGACAGGTTGGATCATGGTTACACATTCAGATCCATCTGAACTAAAGTCAGAAACTATCGGAATGTTCAAGTGTCCTCGTGGTGTTTTCTCAAGCCTATGCCGAGCTAATGGCACAAATCCACTCATATATTTTTCAAAAAATCCAAAAGGAGGAGGAAGTTGGCCCGGAGTCGAACCAAGGACCTCATGTATGTGAGGCACGGTCCTTACAAATAACACCATCGTTAGTAACAGACATTAGTTTAATAACTCTAGTCTCTAGTACTTATATAACAGGGGTTCCCCTAGTTTGAAACCAGACCATTGTTGTGACTGTCTAGCGCACTTACTTACTTACTACTTGTACCACTACTAGCCCGACATTAAAGGAAAACATCGCGAGGAAACTGCACATTGATTCTTTCAGAATGTGTAACTATGATCTTATTGTTTTAGTTCGCCTTTCCGATTGCAAAGATCGGAAGACAGTCGCTTCAATGTAATGATCAGACTAGATAAACCCAGATAAATCATTGTTTATGCGGACCCTGGGCTCCCCAAGAGCAGACGAGAAAATACTAGGTGGATTAGACAGTAAACACATTGTGTCTCAATCTCTTTTTAACTTTTAAACTAAATTTACTCTCCTCTTAACTTAAAAATCATTCTCGCCCTACTGTGCTGCGTCCGATTATACATTTTCAGATCATCATCCTAGCGATTATCCCGGTCACATCCTCGGCCATTACCAGTCCAGGGATCACCTTCCTGCTCCTTCTACTCCACTTCACACGGTCTTCGGCATCCTGTGTGGTCAGGCCATTGACACGCATGTCGTCTTTCTCGACGTCAACCCAGCATTTCCTGGCATGTCGAGACGTTTGTTTCCCATGCAACTGGCCGGTTTCCGTAAAACATGGCGCAGTTTATCAGCAATATCACGGAAATGAAGGCTACCCTGAATGCGCGAGTTCTTAACGCGGTCCTTCCGCGTCACTCCACACATCCAGCGCAGCATCTTCATCTCCGTGACTCGCAGCATCCGCTTGTTTTGCTCAAGTACAGACCCGTTTCACTGCCGTAAAAAAAGACAGGCCTAATAATGGTCCCTTCAGCTTAACCGGCATTTTGGGGCCGCAAATGACACCAGTCACTTCACGCCATTTTGCCGAGGCTGCTGCAATGCGGCCCTTGACGTCGTAATCGAAATCACCAGACGCGTGAAGTAAAGATCCCAAGTACTTAAACTAGTCCGTACGCTCAACCACGTCACCGTCTATGCATACGGATGGGGGATCTGTGTTGCAGGCCAGGTTCTCGAGTGCTACGTTCCACCTATTTGCACGTCTCACCAATCGTTCCCTGTCCGAATCCGCCAGCGCGATCTCATCAGCATACAGGAGCAGCCACGGGGGTTGCTCATGTGCGTCTATGATGCTAGTTGACAATTCATCCAATATCACGCTTAACCGGAAAGGACTAAGGACGGATCCTTGGAGGACTCTGACGGAGATGGGAAAGGGGTTGGTGTCACCAACAGCAGTCCTAATTAGAGAATCGGAATCGTGGTACATGTCTCGAATTACGTCAATATAATTTGCATGCACCCTCTTGGACCTCAGTGCCCACCTGATCATCATGCCAGGAACACAGTCGAAGGCCTTCTGCATGTCCAGGAACAGAAAATGCAGAAGCG
Source organism: Nomophila noctuella (assembly GCA_958496325.1). NCBI lineage: Eukaryota > Metazoa > Arthropoda > Insecta > Lepidoptera > Crambidae > Nomophila > Nomophila noctuella. The sequence continues at coordinate 4,714,877 of OY292490.1, read as the reverse complement.
TGTTCTTCGTTCTGTATTTCTCCATAATCATCCTTAATGAAGGCAAATGAAGGCAAAAACAGGGTCCATGATACCAAGACCAGGTCGAAACCCGTACTTAGAGCTCTTCGCCATCGGCAGTCGGTGCCGATGGAGTCCCTATCGAACCCTGGAAGACGATTGGTTCTCGTGGTGTGGGTATCTTAAACGACCTTTATAACCGCACACTCTACACCGGGCAGGTCCCTTAATAGTGGAGGCGGAGTATCGTAACTCCAGTCTTCAAAGAAAAGGGATCGCTGCAAGAGTGCGGAAGCTATCGCGGTATAAAGTAATGTCCACCGATGAAGCTATTTGAGCGGACAGTTGTCTCTCGGCTACGACAGGAGTGTACTGTCTCGGAGTGTCAGCACGGGTTTTGACCTGGTCTTGGTCCAATGGACCCTGTTTTTGCCTTAAAGATGATTATGGAGAAATACAGAACGTAGAACACGCCTCTGCATTTCGTGTTCATGGACATGCAGAAGGCCTTCGACTGTGTTCCTGGCATGATGATCAGGTGAGCACTGAAGTCCAAGAGGGTGCCTGAAAGTTATATTGACGTAATTCGAGACATGTACCACGATTCCGATTCTCTAGTTAGGACTGCTGGCAGCATACAGTGCTGATGATATCGCGCTGGCGGATTCGGACAAGAGACGATTGGTGAGACGTGCAAATAGGTGGAACGTGGCACTCGAGAACCTGGCCTGCAAAACAGATCCCCCATCCGTGTGGATGGGGGATTATGCATACGCATAGACGGTGACGTGGTCGAGCGTACGGACTTGTTTAAGTACTTGGGATCTTTACTTCACGCGCCTGGTGATATCGATGACGACGTCATGGCCCGCATTGCAGCAGCCTCGGCAAAATGGCGTGAGGTGACTGGTGTCATTTGCGAACCCAAAATGCCAGTTAAGCTGAAGGGGTAAGTCTATAAGACCATTGTTAGGCCTGTCCTTTTGTACGGCAGTGAAACGTGCCCTGTACTTGAGCAAAACAAGTGGATGCTGCGAGTCACGGAGATGAAGATGCTGCGCTGGATGTGTGGAGTGACCCACTCCCCACATCCAGCGCGCCCCCTGCATCGACGTATTCACACTTATGTACCTGATGGCTACCCCCGCGCCGCTGTATCAAATCTTACGTCTCGGTGCAATGAAAATATTCTAGTGGAAGAAAGAAGTAATTGTTCTTATTGTGATTTATTTTAACTTCATAAGAAGTAAACAGTCATATTGCTGTTCTTATTTTTTAAGTTTATTTTAAAAAAAACGCAATAAAGTCATAATATTGGTTACTTTTTATTTTCTACATAAAATTTTAGGGAAAAAGGTAATATTAAGTAATACGTCATATTTTTCAATGTGTTCTTTGCGTTATATCACATAAGCTATTTTTCCTTAAGAAAAAAAGTGATGGAATAAAAAGTCTCAAAACTCATTTTCTTGTATTAATTCGTCAATTTTAACAAGAAAAATATGAAAAAAATTGAGCATATGTGTCTTTGAACGTACTTTTTAAATATGATAAAATCGATGATTCGACGTAACCTCACTTACGTCTTTTTTGCACTGGGGGTGCGTTATAATCTAGAAGTTATTATTTTATATTTTATTACGTTAAGTCTAATAAATGTGTAACTTATAAAGTTGTTTTTTTTTCTGTTTTTTTTATTGTTTTTTTTTTTCTTTTCTTTGTTAGTTGGTACTTGTTTAAATGTAGGTAGGCTTTTTATTTTTTTTAACACAATACATTCGTGATTTATATCATTGTAGGTTCATAAAGTCGGTTGAGAACGGCGCTGTGAGCCTGGCGGCGCTTGGGGAGGGCTGGCACAACTACCACCACGTGTTCCCGTGGGACTACCGCACCTCCGAGTTGGGCCGGTTCAACATCTCCACCAACTTCATTGATACCTTCGCCTGGATTGGATGGGCTTATGATTGTATGTACTTGAGAATTTGTGATCATATTAAAAAAAAAACAAAAAAAAATGGTTTAAAAAACCATATACAAATATCACCCACATCACATAATTATTATGGTTAAAGATACTTTATTTCTCATAAGAATATACAATTCACTTACTGAGAAACTTAAAAATACAGTTTAACAAAAATTGTATGAGCGACATAGGGTCCACTAAATTTACTGACAAAAAGACGGTAGTCTTATATCACAACGCATACTATTCACTGCGAACGTCTGAAGTAAAAAACTTGAACATGGATGCATAACAAACGACCAAGAGGAATTCAAGGAAACATGTCTAAATCTTATTAATAACGTAACAATCAAATTAAATTATGAATGAAAATAGAATAACATAAAATGTTTAGATAATTAATAAGAAATTAATTAGAAAATAATCGTATTCAAGCTACTCATCAACCAAAAGCTTTTTTTTTATTTAAGGTAAATTAAACAGACCGAAATTTAATATTAATTGCATACTTTTATGTATTAACAAGTATGAAACAGTTGTTAAACTTTTCACTTCTGCCACATTATCAACACAGATTCAAAAACGGTGTAGTGGCCAAAGCAGAACTATAATTCTTGATTTTTAATCAGATGCCAAAAAAAAATACTTATATTTTTGAATGGAAAGTAAACCTTTATGACAAATATGTAAATTAATTATTCTTTGAGCTCAAAGAAAATTGTCTGCCTTCTATGTTTTTTAATTCATCTTAACTGATTTCAAGTAAAAAGGAAATTAAGTTATGTAGCGTCTGCTCGTGCTGTCCCAATGAAATAATGACTATACTAGACAGACACTATAATAGTCAAAAGCGCTTCGATAATTTTTGTATGGAAGCTGGCATATAAAGTATTACTTAGAGAGCTTTGATTTCTCAACACTTTTTGTTTTTAATCATCTTATGATCACTTACTCTGTCGATTGTCAACAATGGCGGCCAAAACTCGATTTTTTCAAAATATCGGACTGTGTAATTGTGCCAACTAGGTTCGATGCTAATATGGTTTGACGACCCGCTTGGTGTAATGGTCAAGAAGTTGCCTAAAACGCAAGAGATCGCGGGTTCGATCCCCGCACAGGACAAACATTTGTGTGCATGAACATGTCTGTTTGTCCTGGTCTGGGTGTTGTATGTATCTATTTAAGTATATTTGTAATACCACTGTTGATTCTGATGTCTGTAACACAGTTGCTAAAGCTACTTAACACGGGGTCAGATCAATGTATGTGATGTTGTGAAATATTTATTTATTTATTTATCTAAACAAATATTATTTGTTCGAATTTCCAGTAAAAGCAGCCACGAGTTCGATGATCATCAACAGAGCAAAGAAAACTGGAGATGGCACTTTCGGAGAGACCGAGGAACCTGACCCAAGCCCTGAAGAATACAAACATTCGTAGATCACAATGTATCATAGTACCAATTACATTTACATCATTTACATTTACAACTGAATGTAGCATTTACATTGTTACATTCACGTTACAACTGCATGTAGCATTTACATTGCTACATTCAGTTTAAAACCACATGAAGCATTATTCGATTCGTGGTATTATCAATAATAATAATGTGAAGACGAAATTAACTATCTTCTCGTAGTATCACAGCCCTAACAACCAACTGACTACAAACTAGCAACTTTACATTACTATAATCATCGTCGAACTCCGATCCAATACTAGTGCCCCTTCAGGCTATCTATGTGGGCCGATCAATCGCCGACGCCGAAATGACAGCAAAGGCCTGGCCAGGCTCCTTACTGGAGCGTGAAGAAAACTCATTTAGTTTAGTGAGTTTTTAGTCCAGAGCCCAATATACAACCGCGTACTAGCCACTCTCGACGAACAAAAAAGGCTATGTCACCACCATATTTGAATCCTACCTATGAGCGGTATTAAAAATATCCACACATTTTTTAATCTACTTTTACGAATATTTGACAAACTTAATTGTTGATTCATTATTTTACTTAGGTACTTATCGTTTAGTAAATGTTTGGAAAATCGAATTCGGCAGACAAAATCGACCGCATAGGTATATCTTCATATAATAGTCATAATTTTATGCCTTGAAATATATGTAAAACTATGGCAATTGTATAAGGCTCCAGGACTAACTTATAAAAACGGGACCCTTAGCTTTTGTCACTACTAAAACAAAATAATACTTAGAGGAGATTCCTTCAAAAAAACTATCAACGGTACGGCTGAAATATTGTAACGTTCAGCTTTATATCAACTTTAAAAATACTAATTATTCCAAAACTCACTCCTTTTAAAAGGTGTTTTTTGCGGTATTCCTAGTATTGCTAACATTTTGAATCCAACCCGCTGAAACGCTGCAAATTCTTAGAAAACATTCCTTCAAGAGTTGTTTCGAGGAATAAATACCTTGATTTTTGTTATTATTTTCATGTTGTTCTCAACTAGGAAAGTTGAAACTTGCAAGACATAAGGGCCCTGGACCTACATTAAAGCAAAGCTGATACTATAGATTTATGTACCGATCTGTAGGAGTCCAAATCTAGGAGGATAAACAGCTGTTTTTATTTTATTTTGGGAATGTGTAGGTACTGTTATGTAACACAACAACTCCGTATCATAAAACAGGGCATGTTGATAAAGTATTATTATTTTTTTATTTGTTTTAGAAAAACTTCAAGTCCTTTCGGGATATAAACTGAGTAACCCGATATATGTGTTTATATGTATGTATGTAGGTTCATGTATGTTTTAAGAGTGGGATGCACTACCAAGATGAAGGCAATACCCACACAAGTGTGTTAATGCTGGTAATTTGTCTCTAAGATAAAGCACCCGTTTAGCGCCCCCCCCCCCCCCCCCCCCATACCCCAGAACAAAACCTAAATAAGGATTTGTAAGTGTGTCAGCTACCTGAGTACAGAGTCTGTACTACAGACAGAGTACTTTTCATAGATTTTGTGCTACAGCTTATGAGAAATAACTGTATTAGGCGATTTATTATTGATGTACTAAGTTTTGTTAGCATGTGTTAATTATTTTTAAATAATCATAAATGTTAGAATGTTACATTATATATTTTTTGTGTATGATGCTGTAGTATGTGTATGATTTATGTGTACTTGACTAGTTATAATAACTTCAAGGGTCGAGTAAGTTAATCTTGCCCCAGTCATGTCATACCTTTAAGTAGGTTTATTTGATTAAAATCATTTTAATAATTTACTGACACCAGTTTTTAATACAAAAAAATAAACTTTATACTTGGTATAATAGGTATATTTAATACCAAAACGAACATAATCATGTCCACGTATAAATTATATTGGAGCCATTATTGTAGTAAATAATCGATTTGTGTATTTAAATTGTGTAATCAACATATTTACATATTTTAAGGACACATTATATATGGCAGCGTAGTCAAAACTCTGTTAGAAAAAAAATGTACTTACAATTTCAGGCCCTCTCTAGGTCCTGAAACCCGGTTCTTTGAAGCGTGTGCCAAAGCCAACAGCACAGAGGCTTTTTGTCAATAAAAATTCAATGTTAAGAGTCATAGTATATTTCATGGACGTAGACTGTAAAACCACCAAAGAAAATAAAAAAAATATGAACTTTCAGCCAGATCAGTAAATCATTAATCATAATTTATCACTACCGGGATTGTGTAGGGGAGACCGGGGCCGGTAGTGACATTTTTTTTTCAAACTGTCATATTTTTTCGTAGATTTGATTGATTTACTTGAGTCTAGGCTTGTTTGATAAAGAAACTATCTAGGATCTTTATTTAAAATGAATGTTATGTTGTAGACTAATAGTTAAGGCATAAATGTGTGATTTGTGGAAAAAAACCTGTGTAACATTCAACCCCGTGCTCGGGGCAGATTGTTACACTACATGGGGCAAGTTGTTACAATTGAAAACAAATGTATTTTATAATCTTTTACTGGAAATAATTTATCAAAAATAGTTACTTTTCTTAATTTAAAAAACATAACATATGAAAGCAGTCCTGCCTGCCTCATACCAAGGAAAACATAATAATGCATCAAAATGAAACGATATTACAAATTGAATATTAGGTCTTCTACTGCGCAAAAACAAAATCCAGATATTTTCTCAATTTTTAAATAGACTAGCGGGCGCCCGCGACTCCGTCCGCGTGGATTTCGGTATCATACAAAATTTCATCCCCTATTTTATCCCCTTTGGGGTGGAATTCATCAAAATCCCTTCTTAGGGGATGCCTACGTCATAGTACCTTTATGCATTCAAATTTTCAACCCGATCGGTTTTAAATTGACAAAGTTTCATTCAACCGTTCATCCCCTATTTTACCCCCTTGGGGGTTGAATTGATCAAAATCCTTTCTTAGCGGATGCTACGTCATAACATCCACCTGCATGCCACATTTCAGCCCGATTCGTCCAGTGGTTTGGGCTGTGCGTTGATAGATCACTATGTCAGCCAGTCAGTCAGTCACTTTTGAGTTTCATATATATATGTAAGACTAGCGGCCGCCCGCGACTCCGTCCGCGTGGATTTCGATTTCCAATATCCTATGTGTTATTCTGATGTATATTGTGGTAAAGTTTCATTCAAATCCACTCAGTAGTTTTTACGTGAGAGAGTAACAAACATCCATACATCCATACATACAAACTTTCGCCTTTATAATAGTAGTAGGATAGATAGATTATACGTATAGCTCTGCATAAATCAAAACTATTCTATTAGTATGTTATATACTAATAGTATGTATTTTAGTGTATTGTAGGATCTTCCTGTTACCGCAAGCTTTTTCGTTCTTTTTTCTCTTTTCCTTATTGGCATAAGACGCATTTTCCTGATCTGCTCTCTTTCCGTTAGATTAACCTCTTTTGGCAGACTTTCCTTTCTTGGATTTATTTACCTTTTTCTTGTTCTGTCTCAGTGCTTAAGCATTTTTATCATGCGTATCTGTTAAAACAACTGTCACAACCTGCCCCGAGCAAATGTAACTTTTAACCCCAACCCCAAATCTAAGCATACAAGGTTATGTAGTGAAAACAGTAATAATTTTATCTGTAAAACCGAATATTCATTGCAAAGCGAAACCATTAGGGAAAACATAGCAGAAGAAGGGCATCTCTGGCATTAAAAACATAGCTTGTAAACCAATATTACTAAAAGAGTAAAATTTTACTAAACTGCAATTTTAAGGGCGGCATGCGCAGGCTCCTCTCACAAAAACGCTGGCGACCCCGGCTCTCGCACCATGGTAGCCGGTGGTGGGGAGAGTATTTGGCTCTTTTTGACGTTAAAATTGCGCTCTCTGTTTCGGGGCCAATGTCTCTGTAACAACCTACCCGTGTCACATCCAGCCCCGGTCTCCCCTAGTTAACATGATTGATGATTATATATTTATTTAGTATATTTTCTTCTTTTTAATAGCACTACCTATACTCACTTTCTGTTTGACCCTAACGTTGACTGGTAGAGAATGCCATGAGGCATTAAGTCCGCCTTTTGTACAATGTTTACATCGTGCAATAAAGATTAAATAAATAAATAAATAAAATTATCTAAAATAGATACAAATGTGGGACCATGCTAATAGCCGAAATGCCATTTTCAATAATACTAAAGGGGTGTGTACACTTTTATTTTTTTATTTATATTTTTATGATATATTACATAATGTAAAAAACAATGGATCAAATATTTTATGTAGTTACATTGTATACATGATTGTAAATCCATTCAAACACCTTATTGAATTGACAAACATATGTCATAATTATTTTATACATTTCATTGCCCGAGAAGGTAAGTTTTTTTTACGATAACTAGAGTTTCTTGGTTACTTTGAATTAACTACTACAAACTACTATAGTTTCATGTATTTTCATTTAAATTAACCATACCAGTTATCAGTTATAATTATACCAGTGGACCTGGGAACTTAACATGTTGAGCTTTTGGAAAATCATTGTAATCACAGTATATTATAATGTTGTTTCGAAATATTCGAAACAACATTATAATTTTGTCTTCCATAAAATACCTATTAAATTGGATAATATAATTGGCATTGGGTTCGTTGCATATTTTTTTGTTGTTGAAGTAGATATATTACATTTTTTATTGGTTCCCTTTGATATCGGCATTGTTAAATTCCATGCTACGTCCATCGGGAATTGGTACAAAATCAGATTCTATATTAACCCATAACTAAATAAATGAAAATATTTTTTTTTTCTGTCAAATGTATCGCTAGTTATAAAATGACCAAGCGTTAACGGTTTCAAGAATGAAAATTAGGACATTAATTTACTTAATCATAAATAATCCTATACTTACAATCAGACTTATGAAACCTTACTGCCATGGGGGACAATATTTCCGTCTAACTAAGTACTAATTCAACTCAATCGTTAATCTACGATGAACAACGAACGTTATTTTACGTTGAAACGCAGTCAAATGTTTTTTTTGTTTATGGTCACAGAAAATTCAGTTGAAACTTAACTAATGTACCTGCAACTTCAACCATTATTCATTTTAAATCTTAATTTTGATAATGTTTTTTTTTTCACTTCATTAAAAATGCTGGCAATTCGATGATGAGTTTTGAAAATATTCATAAATATTGTCACATCGTTAGTTCTTTTACTATGCAGTTAGGATAACTATTCTTAGTAGAATTTTCTGAGGAGCTTACACGGAAGTTTTTTTTTTTATAGATCGGTAGTAATTGATATGCCACATCAGTTGATTTTTTTTTGGCTTCTGTTCTTCTTACTAAACTGGGTACTTACTTATACAAGGTTTTAGATAAACATTTAATAATAGTAGAGAGAGATAATCAAATTGTGATATTTTTCCTAAATGCATACCTTATTTTGAATAACTGATATATTTTTTACTATTAAGCTAAACATTTTTTTTATTACTATCACAATAATTTACCAAATTATTTTAACTGTTAATTTGAACTTAAATGTTGAAACAAAGTTGAGGACAAACTTGAAAATTGGAAAAACAACTTAACTTTATTTTACATCAGAAGATTCGGAAGGTGACACGATCTTTGTGGAAGTCGTCTATTTTTATCCATAATATAAAAATAAATTGGTTTATATTTTAATGTATTTCTGAATGTTAATTTCATTCTCTGAGTGAACATTTTTAACCGTTTATTATATTACCAAATCTACAAAATTGTAACGTCATCAATTTTAAAAAACCTGATCAACATTTTTTTAGGTATTTGTTCTTAATGTAAGTATTTTTTATCAATTTCAACCGAAGCCTAGGTAGAACTTTTTAATGTTCTGTAAAAATCATAATAATAGCGTAAGGAGTTTTCTTACTAGTTGGTGAAAGTTATATTGTTTTATTTCCAGAAACTGTTCATTGTTATTTTCTTTATATAAAAATCTGAATAATGTTAGCTTCTTATTGTGTTACTAAAATAAAAATAAAAATAAATACCTGTGTATATTTTTTTTAATATTTTATTAAGCTAATAAACAGCCTTGACAAAATCCCCGTAAAAATAAATGTATTTATTACATCCGTTTCTCGGTTTTTGCCAATATAAGCCGTACATATAACATGTTGCTTTAAAGCTGATGAGTTTGTTTGTTTGTTTGTTTGTTATTGCGCTAATCTCAGGAAATACCTACTGGTTCGATTTGAAAAAAAAAAATGTATTGGATAGTGTATTCGACGTGGAAGACTATAAGGCTATAGTATGACACAATGTGTGCGGAAACAAAAATCCACGCGGACGGAGTCGCGGGCGGCCGCTAGTAATAATATAATTGTGCGTAAACGACCCCAACATTTACAAGTACACCTTGTGTCAGCCTGCGGCTTAAGAGAATATTCGACTTCTGTGATATTTCTTTCTTTTATTTTCCTGAAATTGTATAAGGAAGCTTTTACAATGTAGCAGAAGAGACATGGATGTTTCAAGGTTGATGCTCAAAGAGAAAAACTTATTTGGTCGGAACTTTGAACAGAGCGGGAGCGGTTCTTAGGGTTCCGTAGCCAAATTGGCCAAAAAACGGAACCCTTATAGATTCGTCATGTCTGTCTGTCTGTCTGTCTGTCTGTCCGCCAGTCTGTCACAGCCACTTTATTCCGAAACTATAAGTACTATACTGTTGAAACTTAGTGAGTGGATGTATTCTGTGAACCGCAACAAGGTTTTCATACGAAAATAGAAAAAAAATAAAAAAGTGGGGGGTCCCCATAGTCAGAACTGAAACTCGAAATATTTTTTTTCATTGAACATATACGTGTGGGGTATCTATGGATAGGTCTTTAAAAATTATATTAATGTTTCTAATATCACTTTTTTCTAAAGTGAATACTTTGCGTGACAGACCCTTCCAAAGTGGAAAAAAGTGTGTCCCCCCCCTCTAACTTCTAAAATAAGAGGATAATAAAGCTGAAATGATTATATCATGTACATTACTATAAAAACTACCAACGAAAATTGGTTCCAACGAAATCTAGTTAGTAGTTTTTTTAATACCTCAAAAATAGAATTTGTACGGAACCCTCAGTGCGGGAGTCCGACTATTTTATGTTTACAAGGCGTACCCGTTATTTTGGCTTGTCGCATAGTGTACAAAAGTGTTCTAATACATAATCCACAACTTTTCCACATGACACCCCGTGTACTGTAAACTATCTATGGTAAACGCTACATGTCATTATCTACCCGTTAACCATTGGGCTATACCTACTGGAATAAAATAATCATGGAAGAGAGATTTTTGTGATTAAATTTATTCTTCCAAAGATTACCAAAACACAAAATACTCACATACATACAAACTGTGCTATAAACATAACCTCCCTTTAAAGTCGTTTTACAAAGCCCAATTTTAATTTTTAACTTTTTAATGAGATCCGATAAATCTGAGCAGCATGAAGAAGCGTGCGAGTTAATAAAAATGCAATATGTACAGGAAATAAAATTATATCTATTAAAATATATTATGCAATGATTTCTACGGCTAATACATTATATCTGCGGTATGTTACTAAACTGGTTTATTATAATTACAGTTAGGTTTTCCTGTCTTTGCGTTCCAAGTGAGAAAACATCTGTGTTCATGTTGCGTGCTTAAACATGAATGTAAGCAAAAACATTTCACAACTCACAACAAATAAAATAAAAAAATATTTTCATACCAAAATACCTGTACTTTTAATGCAATAATAACACTGTGACTATAAACACTTCAGTAAGAGAAGTTTCATTTTATAAATACTTCACTGCAATGCAAATGCTGTGATAAAAATGTTGAAGGGTTATGTACTTCTTGTAACTTCGTTTCTTCATGCATAGCTTAAAACCAGCGAGGAGGGGTGAAAAATCATAAAAGAATTTTCTCCGTAGCGGAAATGGCTAAAATGATTATTTTTCAATGCTCTGTCAAAAGTATTGCCACAGGAGCTCATTAGTAAAGCCACACTTTTTGTTGGCGTGGGAAGGAAAACACAACAGCGTCATCCGTTTCTAGATATTTAGATCAATTAAGAGGACCAATGTGGTCTTCTTAGTAGAAGGTACCTATCACTTTATGGCTATGCATTAATTAGGTATTCAGAACTAAATTAGGAATTTCATGAGGGCTATTAAACAGGCCACGCATCTTTAACCCCTATGAAATTGTACCCCTTTTGCGTTAGGACTTTTTATACATAGCTTTTTTTGTGGCAGATGCGGCTAACTAGCTAGCGGATTGCCTACTGTAATCACCACCACCTATGGACATCCGCGACACCAGAAGTATCACTGAATCGTTGCGGGCCTTTAAGACCCCATACCCTCCCCAACTGAGCTCTGGCGGCCTTACTCGCCAGCAGAAACATAGCACAACAGTTACGAGGTGCTTTTTCACTGTGGTCTGGTACCATAAACGAAGTACTGCATGGTCAGACGATGATATAACGGGCAGCATTAATCATTTACCATCAAATATAATCTATACTCTATACTTATACTAATATATAAAGCTGAAGAGTTTGTTTGTTTGAACGCGCTTACGTCAGGTACTACTGGAGCGATTCGAAAATTTATTTTTGTGTTGGATAGTCTATTTGACGAGGAAGGCTTTAGGCTATAGTATATACCCTATGTGTGCAAAAACCGGAAACCACGCGTACGGAGTCGCGGGCGGTCGCTAGTTATATATATTTGATGGTAATTCATTAATACTTCAATAATTATTACGTGAAATATGTAAAATTACTTAAATTGTGGGATAAATTTGCTCAACTAATGTTTAAGAGTACACCAGCTACATAACATAAGGTAAAAAAATCACTTCCGACTTCTGCACCGCATAACTGAGGCGTTATTAGTTAGTATTCATAGCTGCTGCATTTTTCCTCAAAGATCGATGGAGCATAAACAAGTTATAGATTATTGTAATTATATAATTTATTTAATCTTGATTGTAACAAATTAAAAAAAAATGCAAATTACTCTTGTCATACTTTACCTATCAACTTTTAAGGGCAAAAAAGAAAGTGAATAAGTAATAAAATAAAATACAGCAAAATCTTCACAGTATCGGCCTACTAGTCAAGGCAAAATCAAAACATGGTTATAATTCGCCTCAATTAAAAATTACATTCAAAGCGTTCAAGGCTTACTTAATGAAAAAAGTTGAGCACTTATGAGAATTCCCCATGAATTGATTTCTACCTGAGGGTCTCATTCCCCGAAGGCCACTTACCATTCTTTCTTACAAATTTAAAAATTAGCCAAGTACGAGTCGAACTCACGCACTGAGGGTTCCGTAAAAGTCTATTTTTGACGTTTTAAAAAAACTACTGAATAGATTTCGTTCCAACCAACTTTCGTTGGTAGTTTTTATGGTAATGGACATTATATAATTATTTCAGTTTTATCATTCTATTATTTTAGAAGTTAGAGGGCGAGGGACACACATTTTTCCACTTTGGAAGGGTATGTCACGCAAAGTATTCACTTTAGAAAAAAATGATTTAAGAAACTTTAATATAACTTTTAAAGACCTATCTATAGATACCCCACACGTATATGTTTAATGAAAAAAAATATTTCGAGTTTCAGTTCTGACTATGGGGTCACCCCATTTTTTTATTATTTTTTCTATTTTCGTGTGAAAACCTTGTTGCGGTTCACAGAATACATCCCCTCACCAAGTTTCAACAGTATAGTACTTAGAGTTTCGGAAAAAAGTGGCTGTGACAGACTGGCGGACAGACAGACAGACATGACGAATCTATAAGGGTTCCGTTTTTTGCCATTTGGCTACGGAACCCTAAAAATGCAGAAAAGATAAATTTAGGTAATCCATCGAGCTCGCTAAGTACTCTAGCTTTAGCTCTGCTGACACTGTTATAAAACACTAGCTGTGTCCGCGACTTCCATCGCGTGGCTAACGAAAACAATGTCGCGATTATCTTTAATTTTCCCCGTTTTTGCATCATTTTTCAAAGTAGGTAAGGTCGCTTCTATTGGTTCAGTGTATACAGCCTATAAAACCTTCCTCGACAAATGTACCATAAATCACAAAAAAACCGTAGTTCCTGAGATTATCGCGTTTAAAGAAACAAACTAACATACAAACTCTTCAGCTTTATAATATTCGTATAGATTTCTAAAACAGATTTGTCTTGGCACAAGCATAGTTGTGCCAAACTTAGGATTCGTTGTCTGACCGCAGACTAAGAGCTCTATACCACCGAGACATGTCACATTTTACACGTCTGGTTTCATTGACGGGCCCGTTGGTCTAGTGGTCAGAGATCTTGGCTACAAAACCGAGGGTCACGGGTTCAAATCCCACTAGGGGCAAATGTTTATGTGATGAACATCGGCATTTGCACTCGAGTCATGGATGTTTATAAAGGCATTTAAGTGTGTCTATCCGTTCCCTAGCACCCATAGTACAACTTCGAGCTTAGTTAGGGGTTCGGCAATTGGTGTGTTAGTCCAATGAATTTATTCATTCTTTATAAGAGACTCTTTCTTGTTTATGACTTAAATAAGTGATAACACTGTCATTCACACGGTCACTATAAAAACTGCAAATAGACTTGAACAATTTGGGTTCGTACCAAAATAGTGGATTCTTTTCCTGCGAATGGAATTGTCTATAAATACCTAGGTCCAAAATATTTCAAATCCACATTTGCACATTGGTTCAATCTCTCCGCATTTGTCATTATTGTGAGATCGTTCTCTATCCGTATCCAAGAATAATATTATTTGCCGGAATGGAAAATTTAAAATAGACTCAACTCATCTTAGTATTAAACATGATTTATTGAAATGATATGAAAGATCTGTTTACCTGTACGGATTTATTTAATGTGTATTATAAAAACACAAAAACTATAACACAATTCCTTTCCAAAAAAGAAATGGATAATACTATCCCATGATTTTGCTGGATAAAATATATAATAGTAGCCTTTGAGAAAAAATATGCTTTTGTAATTGCACTATGTTCTACCTCTCTTAGATTAAAATGAAGTACTTGTTACTAGACACAGTTATTAAATAACAATCTGCAGTTAAAATTCAAGTCTGAAAGAAAAAAGATAAGAAATTATGAAATTAGTTATTTTAAAAAACGTTACAATATAAACTACTATATGACTATAACTAAGAACTAACTAAAATATTTTTAAGAATATTAAGTCAGCTAAGTGGGCCACGTTAGTGAAATTTGCAGCCATAATAGCTTTGACATTGTTCCATCGGTAGTCATTTGGGTCCTAGCATGCTTGTAATTAGATCAGGAGAACCAAAAATGCTGTCTTAATAACCGAGTGCCTCGACCGGTTTACTTAAAATGATGGACGTTTAAAATGTCAACATGAAATAATGACCGTATAATGCGGCCTCAGAAATAGTACTACCACATTTCTTCCCGAGGTCTTAAGAAGCGGCTGAGAGACATTCCGAGGGGTTGGGGGCGACGTTCCTCTGTATTTTATCGTTTACTATACCACAGTAACATTATAACAGTGTCAACAACCTACCTGCCCAGCCTAAACAAATGAAATGAAATTAAACAATTTACTCTTTATCGATCCACTTAGTACCTTGTTTTGCACTTCAAAACTTTTTCGCCATACATCGCCTCGACTGGAATGGCCTGCTGAGAAGAAACGCCGGAAGAAACCCAGTAGTAATGCCTTTTTTTTAGTCTTTTTTTTTATGGCAGAGGCGGCAAACGAGCTAGCGGGTCGCCTGATGGTAAGCAATCACCGCCGCCCATGGACATCCGCGACACCAGAGGTATCGTTGATATGTTGCCGGCCTTTCAAAAGAGAGTACGCTTTAGAGGCTTTACATTCATCTGGAGTACACCTATGGCCTACGTCAAGCAGTGGAGTGCGATAGTCTGATGTTGGTGATGAATAATAGTAATTAGGTATTTTATTAACAATGTTTTTGAATTTATTACGTCCTTTATTATCGATCCATCACCGCTATTTGTGGATGCAGAAGTAAAGACAATTACTATCCATTTCGAAGAAATATTTTTCCCATACGTATCCCCCGAATAACTCACGATTTTCCTCTGCACAAGATTGTAAATGAATGACAGCCAAATGTGAAGTAATGAACATCAAGTACTTGGAGTGGATTTCTTTTAACCCACACCCAACGTTTCATTGAAATATGTGTATAGACGTTTTCGTCGAAAACCAAAAAAAAACTTGCAGAGGATTCAAAAATAAATTAAGTGCCTGCTTTACTTCTAAAAGAATTTCCGATGCCACAAATGATATACCGAAAATAAATTTAATATCAGACGCAAGACAAAAACAGGATTATTGGATAAAACAAACATACATGACAAAATAGAAAATTGACGAGTACTCGTTGTTGAAATACTGTGATTCCAAGTTTCATCATCAGTTTTAGTAATCGAAATTCTGTGTAGATATTGAGTTCACTTTCTCATACCAACAAATCGTATAAAATACTGTGTGAATAACCTTACAATGCGCCGGTTACATGAGTTCACGAGTTTATTACTTACCCGAGGACACTTTGACAAACACTCTCGAATTGAGATGTGTACGAAATAAGATTGAACGGCTACAACACACGACGAGTGAAAGACGAGTGCTTACACGAAACTTGTCCCGGAATCCTCACCAGCTAAATAAAGATCGAAGGTTTTCATGATGAATTCATTTCATTTGACGGGCCCGGTGGTTTTGTGGTCAGAGACCCTGGTGACAAAACCAAGGATTGTGAGTTCGAATCCCGCTAGGGGCAAATATTTGTGCGATGAACATCGACATTTGTACTCGAGTCATGAATTTATAAATATATTTATGTATGTCTACCCGTTCCCTTGCATCCATAGTACTACTACTAGCTTCAAGTTTTAGTTTGAGGCTAGGCATTGGTGTGTTAGTCCATTTAATTATTTTTATTTCATGAGAAGATAACGTTGTTAGCCATGTCACATATTTAAAAAGCAAGACTTTTATTGTATGTTGCGAATAGATCTCGAACCGAATGATTAGAGAGCATTATCTGGTAGTAAACATTAGTTAGTTTTAAAAAAAATATATTTCGTGGGATACCTTATGCCGGCGAAACCGAAAGTGGAAGTTTTAGTTTCAATGCACTTTTAATAGTGAACAAACGAGTTCGCAAGCATAGTTTCCATTTCCTATATCATTACATTCTTATTAAGGAGGGAAAAAGTATGATCTACCTTTTAAAAAATCTGCCGTAGACCAGCTAAACTATAATTACACTCCAACTTTCTGACTTGACCATGCTAGTTTTCCGAATAGAAAACCGCACTCACAACTCTTTAGATGCCCACACATGAATTAAACACCCATACCAATACCTACATGAACACAAAATATGAAAATACTTTTGTACTGTGTGGAGATCGAACTTGCAACCTCTGTCTTAACCATTGCACTCAATCAGTCACAATATCTTATTTCAGGGTTTACCTTCACAGTAAAGCTAGAAAAAATCCCACTCAGATTTTGGGGCTACTCAGATTGGAACCCATGACCTCAGGCTCGAGAAGTGATGTTCGGTACCATTAGGCTACCTGAACTGTTATCTTATGATAAAGGATAAGCCGATCGATTTGTTGTCGTCCGTGTGATGCTGTAAATGCGCAGGAAAATTCGTCAGTTTTCCGATCGCGGCCGTGCCCGTCCGTCACTGTCGCCGCATCAGTCGCCGGAGCTCCGCCGCGTCTGTCGCCCGCTCGCGACCGACTCGCGACACACCTCCACGCGAACTTACCCTTAACAAGTTCTTAATAACAACTTTGTGTAAACAAACAAGAAGGAAAACTTTATAAGCGCTCAGTGAAAGTTGTGAAGTGCCGTTTCTTTTTTGGATTTTGAAATAACAGTAAGTTTCTTTAACAAAAAGTTGTACGAGTTTCAAATTTTTTTTTTCAGAGATGCGAACTAATTTAAATTCTGATAATACCAATGTTTTATGACAACACTCCTTCAAGGCTACTTACATTTAAATTCACCGTAAATATGCCTAGATACATTTTTAAAACAATCTTAAGACAAACGTAAAAGTGCATTCAGCAAAACGCCACAAAATGCAAACTAATGATCTTTGATTGAACATGTGCATACGATCACTGTACGTGTATGTCATCAAATCAACCTTAAGATAGAGTTCATTCATAATTATAAATATTTGAAAATAACATACCTACGTTAATTTACTGAATTGCAAACAGGAACTTTTAAAACATGTGTTATGGAAATATGCTTCTAAACTACCACCTAATAGTTACCTGCAATGCAAATAAACATTAAAACAAAGAACGAAATAGGCAAATGTTTTTGGAGACATTAACCCCGAATTTATCGTGAATGGGCATTATGAAATGCGACATTTCAATATGTACATAATAATAAAGCGAAGAAAGTAAGCATTATTAATACTATCAATCATTAAGTCAAACGGATATAATCGCGTTTTAATTTTGTATAATCGCGGTATATTTCGCGATTATAATATCCGTTTAAAAGTAGTTTTATTTCATGAGTATCAGTCGCGTCAATCTAAGAAAACATTATTACTATACTCGGTTTTAATGTGATGGTGGTGATGACAGTGTTGATCAAAATCAGATCAGAGAGGCAGAGATTAGTGGACCATCCACTTGAATGTGCCGCTCGTCTGGGAAAGTACCTCAAACTTACAGAAGACCACAGGGAAGTAGCATTTCGTCACAATTGTGCTATGTTTCTGCTGGTAACTAAGGTCGCCAGAACTCATTTGAGGAGGGTATGGGGTTTTAAAGGCAGACAACGCATGACCACTTACCAGGTGACAGTCTTGATAGTGTGTCACCGTTTAAAAAAATGATGATAATGAGAAAGAATGTTTTTTTTTAGATCCGAATATTAGACCCAGGACCTGAATTCACAGCTTAGTACTTCAACTAAAAGACTTGCACGAGGCGATTTTATGAATTATAAAAACAATTGCAAAAAAGCTGATTAATCATACATTGCATTTAGATAACCTACATAATAGGTGCTGTCAATTTTATCGTGAAAATTATACCAACTTTTAAATAGAAGTGTTAATTGAGGACATCGGGCCAATTGAGTTGCGTGTATTAATTTGATTATCTTTTTTAATTAAATTCTGACATGCTTTCATTTCATTGTTCAAACACATCTTAAGTTTCATTCCTTCGGCTTTAATGCTCATTTAAACATGGATTTTCATTTGCAGTGAGACCAGCATCAATTCATTTGGTTGATTGCTAACCACAGTCATGCAGGGTCATAGTCGTAGCGTGCCCTGGGCTCCGAGGCAACTGCCGAGGATGCAACCGGGAGAGGCGCTAGGACGAGGATGAATTACTAACCACGTCCATTTTTAAACTCCTAGAATTATCAACCTTTAATTGGAAAAACTCACAATAAGTTGTAAAAAAAACATTTAGTAAAATAAAAAACGCATCTTCTGATAATGAAAACTAATATTTCATAAAATTTTGGTTTGTACTGAATGTAACGTTATTTTTAACTAAGCAACACATTAATGCATGATGCTAGTTCGGCTAAATAAATGTTAGTCTTTTTTCTAAATTGGTTAAGTCTGTTTAGCTATTTTTAACCGACTTCAAAAAAGGAGGAGGTTCTCAATTCGTCCGTATGTTTTTTTTTTATGTATGTTCATCGATAATTTCGTCAAATATGGACGGATTTCAAAAATTTTTTTTTGTTGGATAGAGTTCAGTTCTTCTGAGGTGGTCCCATTTTCACCAGTCCAAGATCTGATCATGGAATCCAGGAGAAATCGAGGGCAACCACCGAAAATTGTATGCTCGTATGGTGTTTTTGTTACGTAATCATGTTTTACTCAGGTATATGCTTCAGAGTGTCAACATTTGATGCTGCTGTCCTGATGATGATGCTACAGTACTCCTTAGCGGTTAGGAGTTGGAAGGCAGAACTGCAATTGGTCGATGGAAACTATTTAGTAGTATGTAGGGCTTAAATGTTGCTTGTGAGGTATGCATGAATCAACATCTGATGCTACTGTGCTGATGATGAAGCTGCAGTACTCCTTAACGGTTAGGAGTTGGAAGGCAGAACTGCAATTGGTCGATCAAATGTATGTGGGGCTAACGTGATACTTGTGTATATTACATCCAGACCCACGGCGAGAAATCTCGCCGAGAAGTCTCGCTGGGCCTTCTCACGAGAACAAGTAATTTATCCACACTCTCATTTACTTTTAACAACAACTAAGTTCCTATTAATAATTAAGTTCACGACGCTTTAACACAACTAAAAATCATGAAATAAACTGACTTTTTAAAAAAAAAAATTAAACCGACTTCAAAAAAATCGTGAACACAAAAATAAACTAAAAATTAAAAAATAATTCCTAATATCTATTACCTAATACTATAATTTTCGGTGCCTGCCCAAAAAAGCAGAAGAGAAAAAGCACCGACTTCAGTTAGTTTGTTTAAGATTACTTTGACATAGTTTAGGAAAATTATAGTATTAGGTAATAGATATTAGGAATTATTTTTTAATTTTTAGTTTATTTTTGTGTTCACGATTTTTTTGATTGGTAAATTATGTACTTGCCCGTTGTAAACGGCAATGGTATTATTACTTTTCTAGGTCATTTTCTATCTGTGCACTAAATCTAATTTATAGCGTTAAGACGAAACAAGGATCCCATATTGCACAAACTTTGATATTGGAACAAGTATTATTTATTAGTAGCAGACTACTGCTAGGTATGTAAAAGTATAGCCTTTTTGCAGTTGGGGTAAAATAAAGTAAATATTTACGTAATAAACAAATACTAGAAGCCTTATTATCTAAAGTTAAAGCAATATTTGTTTACCGATTCGTTTAAAACAAAAGAAATCAATTTTCCAGAAATCTGACGAGGAACGGATTAAACATTTTTATTCTTTAGACTTTTTAGAAAATCCAGGAACTGGAAACTCTGTGAAACTTAGCATTAAATCAATCTTTTTGCGATGATATATCATTATAACCACATTTTCTCGGATTATTATTAATGTATAACTTTTTATGCCTTGACTATTTCACTTCAAAATGGTAACGTTTTGGTATACTTCATTAGCATCATGACGTAACTTACATCTCTACTCTTACCTACACTTTACATTCAAATTTGATAAATGTATCGAGTCTATGTATACAAACAATGGCATATACTGTTTTTTTTTTTCAACTGTCAAATATTTAACATTTTAAGAAATACTTTAAAAGCTAGCGGCTGCCCGCGACTTCGGATTTCGGTTTCTGGACACATAGTCATAATAATAATTATATTACAACCTTCCTCGTCAAATGGAGTTCAAACAAACAAACCCTTCTCAGCTTAGCATTACTGTAATACCTATAAATACTGTTTCTCTGAATAGTTGCATGGATATCAGTGGTGGCATAATTTGCAAACAAAAGATTGGTTTGACATTTTTCAAGATCGCGTCTCTCTCACTGCGCTTACTTTTAAAATCAAACTTTATTTTTTTCATTATTCATCATTTCTTAAATGCGAAATTCACTAATTCTTTTCAAATATGAGTCTGTACAGGAGTCACCTTTGACATGAATAATTGAATCGCGCACAAACCAATTAACATCTTCCGGTGTTAAAGAGGTAGGAACAATATTTTTTTTCGCTTAAAAAATGTATTGTTAATAAGAGATGACAGCATTAAAAATTATCAAAAAATAGTAAATATAAATGCATATCAATTGATTAAACGTTTAAAAGTGAAATCGGTCTGAACGTGTGTACCTTATATTTATTGAAACGGGTTAAACCTGTTGTTGTTGTTAAATTACCGGATTTGCAAGATAAATTAAAACTAATTTCCGTGTAAAATAACATCTCTTTTATTGTTAGTGTCCAAAGAGTCTAGAGCACAGACGAATGAACAAGGTTCATAATTTAAATTTATTGAGAACAACCACATACAGATTCGGCCGATGTACGAGTACCAACCTATGCGTAAGCGCATATACATAAAACGCGATAGTCACTTGCCAACCGTAGCCCATTGTAACACGATCTGCCTCGCAACCCGCAACCCTTTACCTACCCTAAAGGTTCAAAAGCATATTTGCCGGTCTATTTCTTTACAATCAAGGCATTTCAAGACCTGGTGGGCTAACCAAGATGTCATTTCGCGAGAGCGAGCTAACGCTATCGCGAAATGGCATCGTCGCGAATTATATCTCCATCCCGCACACGAAGTATTGGTGTGATGGAAGTATACGTGGCGACAAAAGCGATAGCTCGAGCACGCGAAGGAGGCATCTTGGCTTGCCCACCTGTTCAATGATTCTCTGATCTTCACCGATCTGCACTATAATGCAAATATCCGCGACGTTATCTGTGAATCAAAGACAAGTAGAAGACTCACTCTAAAATAGGTCAGATCTAAAAATAGATTCAACATATACAACATATATGGATTACATTGGAACTGCATAGAGTTTGTCATAAGCGCACAGTCAGATTTACATTTGAATTCATTGATTTTTAATTTAAGATTCTGCTAGTTTTGACATAGGCATGTGAAATTGATATAATTGTTAAATAATTAATGTTTTATGAAGCGTCCAAAAATAACTCAGTCATTGCAAAATAAAAGATACATCAATTAAACTTGCTTAATTGTTTGATGTTCAATGACCAATATATTATAAGAAAAAAACAGTTTTCTTTTGTTTCTAAGAATATTCAGTAATTAGTTTAAAAACAAATTTGCTACTATATTCCACATTTTTTTTCAACTCTGAAATCCTTCTTTGTAACCATTCATCTTACAGTGCAAGATTATTTTTTACCAAAGATCCAAAGGTGTAATCCACATGTAGGAAGTTTCGAAAATCCTTAAGTATCTATAGTCATGGCTGGGAAATTTATAGAAATGTGAACTTTAATAGGTTGCTCGCTTAGTCACCAGTAATGGGAAACCGCAACAACACGTGTATTCGTGTAAGCCTGATCTAAACAGATTAATTACTCGTGGACGCAACATAAACGGGTGTAGGTACTTAGGTCATTAATAAAATTTGCCATCAGTTGCTTAAAACTTGTTATGCACGGTCAGTCTAAATAACTTGAAAATTAAACGTTAATAGTTTACATAGGTATTGTTCAAGCACTTTTTTTTTCATGTAACCTATTATAAGGATTTCAATATTATCTTATTGTGAGTACATTTGTTATAAATATTACGCAGTAATTCGGAAAAATCTATACACATTTATTGAATGTAGGAGAGGGGGGCACACAAGCACACTTTTTACATTTGACCACCTTAAAATCAACTGTAAACAGAAATCAAAAAGACTTAACTTTCTCAGCTTCCTTACAGTTAGTTACTCCAGTGACAATATAAAAATTATGAAATGTTTGAATTTCTCTCAGTGCATTAAAGAGAAAAACGAGTTTTTTTACGCTGCCATTTATTCTTTGGGGCATTTGAACATAGTTTTAACAAAGGTTAAAACCCTGAAAAATGATAATATTGTATACAAATAAATTGTCTTTATTTTACTGCTGTTTATTGTCTCAAAAATATAAAATAATCTAATATAACCTTCCAAGTTAAAGATTACATTACAATAACAAAAATAACAATTAATGTTGACAATATTATTATCGCTGCTCCTGATGGAGCCGAGTGATTATAGATCGGAGCTTCGTACTTCTTTCTTTTAACAATAATAATAATATTGCACAAGAGTGTTAGTTTACTGCTATAAGTTATGATATTATTATACCTACTGCCTCAAATGCATAATTAATTTTAAGCTTCATTCGTTTGACCGGTCTGTTTAAATCTGCCCGTCTCTGAGATGATAAAATATTCCAAAACAATATCTATATACTAATAATAAATCTGAAGAGTTTCAAAAGCAAAGTAGCCAACTGCAAGGTCATACCCGGTGAGAGTCTCACTGCACAACACCGACTCCTTGTCATGGATCTCTGCGTAAGACCCAAGGAGAAGCCCCTTGAGCGTTGCCGACGCCAGATCAGGTGGTGGCGGCTGAACGAATCTACGTCTCAAGAGTTTGCCTCGGCTACAAGCGTTACCTGTGCTGATGCTGATGGCAAACCGGTCCAAGACCACTGGGATGGGATTCAGGATGCAATCACCACTGCGGCAAAGGCGGTGCTCGGGATCTCAAAGGGTGGACGCAAATGTGACAAGGAGACTTGGTGGTGGAACGCGGAAGTCCAGAGGGAGATCAAGGAGAAGAAAGCCTCCTTCTTAAAGTGGCAAGCGACCAGATCTCCTGAAGACCGCGACGCATATGGGGCTGCAAAACGCGCTGCTAAACAAGCTGTAGCCAGAGCCAGACGAGAACACTTACAACCGCTCTACGATAAGCTGGACTCGTCTGAGGGGCAGAAGCTTGTGTACAGAGTAGCTCGTTCTAGGGTCAAAGCTGCACTGGATATTTCCAAGTGCCGCTGTGTAAAGGACCCTAGTGGCAACCTATTATGCGAGGACCTCGCGGTGAAGGAGAGATGGCGCTCGTATTTCCACGAGCTGCTCAACGAGCAGCATAAGGAGGTGCAGCCACCGGACCTCCCTCCGAATCAAGGACTAGTGCCACCCATAACGCCTGATGAAGTCCTCAGAGCTCTTCGCCACATGAAGAATCGGAAAGCAGTCGGTGCCGATGGAGTCCCCATTGAAGCCTGGAAGGCGATGGGTTCTCGTGGTGTGGGCATCTTAACCGACCTTTATAACCGCATACTCTACACCGGGCGGATCCCTTGCCAGTGGAGACGGAGTATCATAACTCCAGTCTTCAAAGGGAAGGGATCGGTGCAGGAGTGCGGAAGCTATCGCGGTATAAAGGTAATGTCCCACACTATGAAGCTATTTGAGCGGATAGTTGACTCTCGGCTACGACAGGAGTGTACTGTCTCGGACTGTCAGTACGGGTTTCGACCTGGTCTTGGTACCATGGACCCTGTTTTTGCCCTAAGGATGATCATGGAGAAATACAGAACGAAGAACACGCCTCTGCATTTCCTGTTCCTGGACATGCAGAAGGCCTTCGACTGTGTTCCTCGCATGATGATCTGGTGGGCACTGAGGTCCAAGAGGGTGCCTGAAACCTATATTGACGTCATCCGAGACATGTACCACGATTCCGATTCAATAGTTAGGACTGCTGTTGGTGACACCAACCCTTTCCCCGTTACCGTCGGAGTCCACCAAGGATCCGTCCTTAGTCCCTTCCTGTTTAGCGTGATATTAGACGAACTGTCAACCAGCATCATAGACGCACATGAGCAACCCCCGTGGCTGCTCATGTATGCTGATGATATCGCGCTGACGGATTCGGACAGGGGACGACTGGTGCGACGAGCGGGTAAGTGGAAGGTGGCACTTGAGAACGGCGGTCTAAAACTAAACGTGGCGAAGACTGAATACATGGCCTGCAACACAGATCCCCCACCCGTACGCATAGACGGTGACTTGGTCGAGCGTACGGACCAGTTTAAATACCTGGGATCTGTACTTCATGCGTCTAGCGACATCGATTGCGACGTCAAAGCCCGCATTTCAGCAGCCTGGGCCAAGTGGCGTGAGGTGACTGGTGTCATTTGTGACCCCAAAATGCCGGTTAAGTTGAAGGGACAGGTCTATAAGACCATCATTAGGCCGGTCCTTTTGTACGGCAGTGAAACGTGGCCTGTACTTGAGCGACACAAGCAGATGCTGCGTGTCACGGAGATGAAGATGCTGCGCTGGATGTGTGGAGTGACGCGGAAAGACCGCATTAAGAACTCACGCATTCGGGGTAGCCTTCATGTCCGTGATATTGCAGATAAACTGCAGGAGTGTCGCCTACGTTGGTACGGCCATGTTTTACGGAAACCGGCCAGTTACGTGGGAAACAAATGTCTCACCATGCCACCACCGCCAGGTCCCGGAAGAAGGGGCAGGCCCAAGAAGTGCTGGCTTGGCGTCGTTGGAGATGACATGCGTGCCAATGGTCTTTCCACCCTGGATGCCCAAGACCGTGCGAAGTGGAGTAGGTACAGCAGGAAAGCGGACCCTGGACTCCGAGGCAACGGCCGAGGATGCGACCGGGACAAACGCTAGGATGATGATGATGAAAGCTGAAGAGTTTGTTTGTTTGTTTGTTTGTTTGTTTGAACGCGCTAATCTCAGGAACTACTGGTCCGATTTGAAAAATTCTTTTTGTGATGGATAGGCCATTTGACAAGGAAGGCTTTAGGCTATTGGAAATCGAAATCCACGTGGACGGAGTCGCGGGCGGCCGCTAGTTGTTAAATAAAATGCATGCAGAAACAACAAGGTGGTTTGATAACGAATAAGTACTGCACCATTTTGTGAAAGAATTTGTTGGAAACCGTTACACATGATTGTAAATACCTAAAAAAAACTATTTTAATTTTATTTTTGCCGGTACCAAAACGTCGAGTAGGCTCAAAATAGCGAAACACTCGCGCTTTGTGATTTGACGATTTTTACAAACAAATACTAGCGCCTGCCAGCGATGCCGTCCACGTGGATTTCGGTTTCAGCACACATTATGGTTTAACAAACAAACAAACTCTTCAGCTTTATTATATAAGTATAGTTTAAGGTTTGAGGACCTCGATGGCGCAATGGTTAGCGCTCTCGGCCTGCGGTAGCAACCGCAGGCCGAGAGCGCTAACCATCGGACAGTCATCGGATGGGTGACCGAAAAAAAACATCTCGAGCTCTTCCGTGCTCCGGAAGGCCTGTTCAGCCGTTGGTCCTGCGACTGATCTCTCTACGGTCGTGTCAGATTGCTGTCCCACCGAATTATGAGAGTGAGCGATTAGGGAGTGCACCTGTGTTTGCGCACTCACTTGTGCACTATAATATGTATATCATGCGTACCTGGCTAATCGTAAGGTCGGCCGCCATGACCGAGTACGGCCGGAGGGTATTAATTATACAATTTAAGAAAAAAATTCGTCCTAATGCGGTATTTAGTGCGTAAAAAAAAATCAAAACTTTATTCCTTAACCACGTGTAAATACTAATCAAGGTGTCCTGATAATTGTCATTCCTAATAATAGAGCTTTTCAGGTCCTTCATAATCCGGTAGTTGACTGACAGGTCAAATCACCTTCTTTTATGAAATGACAAAAACGTAACCTTGTAGGAAAAACTGTATGAAATACTGATTTATGACGTCCCAATTTTGTATTGTCAATCAATACTGTTTTAGTTTCAATTAAATTTGTTAATAGCTCAGTAGTAGCTGTGGCTTAATGTATTTGCCTAATTTTTGAATTATTTTTTTATTTTAGAATATCATAATTTATTTCATATGCAGTCAACTGGCCTACTACCCAATTACAATATATTTAATACTTTAAATTCAATTGTGTATTTAATATCTTTTAAATAGTCTCCGAAAAAAAATAAGTTTTAAATACCTTTGAGTAAGTAATAGTAACATTAGTTTACAAATCAATGTATATCGGGGTAATCTGTAAATCTATACTTATAATATATAATAAATCCGTTTGTCGATCAAGACCCACAGTCATCCACGGGAACGAAGCCGTGGGCGGCCGTTAGTATTAAATATGTATATTGCTTATCAACCAACCTTTAAGCTTATTTCTAAATTTAGGTAAGCTCAATACTTTTATATGATTGGGAAATGGTTAGATACTTATCTACTTCGTAAAAGCTTTGGGTAAAAGTAACCTCCTCGTATTTTTCTATTTCCAACGTAACTCGCGTATAATATTTTTTTTCTGGAAACCGATTATTAGTTTTTTCAATGTATTAAATACCAAATGTCTTAAAAACATGAATATATTTTTATGTAAGCTATTCGTTATTTAGAAGTCATATATTTATTTGTTAAGAGCTGTGAATCTGTGTCTGTGTTTCGTATAAAATTGCGTTCTTTTTCCCTTATATAGATATTATAAATAAATAAATGTTTCACAACATCACATACATTGATCTGACTCCGTGTTAAGTAGCTTAAGCACTTGTTTTACAGACATCAGAATCAACAGTTGTATTACAAATATACTTAAATAGATACATATAACACCCAGACCAGAACAAACAGACATGTTCATGCACACAAATGTTTGTTCAGTGCGGGGATCGAACCCGCGACCTCTTGCGTAATAGGCAACATCTTGCCCATTACACCAAGCGGGTCGTCAAATTAGAGACGTCTAATTAGAGATTAGATATTCTAACCCTTGATCTGAAGTATGAAAGTCGTTATCTTAACATCCATTAAATAAATAAATAAAAAATTCATTGGACTAAAACACCAATTGCCTAGCCCCAAACTAAGCTCGAAGCTTGTACTATGGATGCTAGGGAACGGATAGACATACTTAAATACATTTATAAACATCCATGACTCGCGTACAAATGCCGATGTTCATCACACAAACATTTGCCCCTAGCGGGATTCGAACCCGCGACCTTAGGTTTTGTAGCCAGGGTCTCTAGCCACTCGACCAACAGGCCTGTCATTATTTGATTTATGTTCAAAATCTTATTCATGGAACGCAAAACTTAAATCGAGCATCTAAATATTATCTGTAAATTATAAATAAACATGAAATAAAACACGCAACATTTCAATGGGACACTTTTTCACTAGAAAATTAATCCGTTACGTGACTGTAAAAGATTAACATAATTCCTTCTAGCACGCTAATATTCATGAAAATTGGATAATAATATAATCGATAGACCATTGCAATTATGTATTTGCCAAAAAAATGTATCGCGAGATTTATTTTACATCAGAAAGAGTATAAGTGTTGAACGTACATACATATACAAGTTAATCTGTACTTCTATATAATGTACTAATAAAATAAAGCTGAAGAGTTTGTTTGTTTGAACGCGATAATCTTAGGATACGGTTCGATTTCAAAAAAAAACTTTTTGTGTAGGATTATCCATTTGACGACAAAGGTTTGAGGCTATATAGTATATATATACGCACCTATGTGTGCGGAAACCGGAAACCACGCGGACGAAGTCGCGGCCTGCGCTAGTGATACATACAAATTAGAAACTTTTAATCCCTATATTCTAATTAACATTTCCTAAAGAGGATTAGAGATCTTTGGGGGAGACCGAGTTTTTCACTGTAACGCGGTACTGTCTCATCCTAACAAACATGGACCTCATGAGACCTCCTGTTACCGTAAAAGTATTTAGCTGGCAAAAAGGCCCTTTATCTCGCGATCGTTACTTTATGATTCTCTGATTTATGTAGGTATATTACGAAGTTTCTAAAAATTAAGGAGACTCGGAAGTTCCTATGTCATGCGATATGCTAAAAAAACAAATGTGATTTCACATTAAAGACTATTAGGTAGGCTAGCCAAGATGCCACTTTGATGAATTCGCCATACGCTTTCGTCGCGAATTATATTGCCTTCCCGCACACGAACTACATATTTATGTGAGCGGGATGGAGATATAAGTCGCTACGAAAGCGTATGGCGAATTCGTCAAAGTGGCATCTTGACTACGGGTCCTGGCAATAATTAAGTCATAGCCTCTTGACTTGTGTTTAAAGTGATTTGTTCTCCATGGAAGGAATTCAATATACCTACGATCGACAGGATACCGTGGCCTAAACTAAGTTTTTTTGAGCAAGCACATTCCAATTGCCTTACTGAATGGTGGTAAATACCCAGCCTAAGAATGTAGACATCAACTGTCAATCAAATTGTATTTGCTGAAATGTTTCTAATTGTATTTTAAGGAGGAGGCTTAACTCATACCTTATTATCAAGCAAAATTCCTCTGACTCATGTGTTTATGAAAATCAGTTTGCATTTTCATCGTGAAGCTCCGCATTCCAACAAAAGTGTCTCTTAAAACAATAATCTGCTTCAGTTGATTGTGAAGCGTAGGACTAATAAGTCAAACAAATTACTATCGAACCAACAGTGATACATATAGTGACCGAGGTATGTAGATATATGAAGAAAATATGATCATTTAATTATTTCGTAGTATCTGTTTACTAACAATCTATTGAAACCCACATTATTTGTCAATTTCTTAATATGAAATTGTTTACGTATAAATATTTTTTGTCCAATCATTTACAACTCTTCAAATAAATTGCAAAAGATTAATAAACATGTCACTAAATGTATATAGGAATAACAATTCATGTAAAGATTTTATTATTTTGCAATCTTTTGTTAAAATTAAATTTTGTAAAACGATATCTATATTATATGAATTCCAATGTATAGGTACAATTAATTTCTAACCATTTCAATGCTTTATAAAGACGTTGAATATTTATATTTAGGAAATACCTTTTCTGTTTTTTACATTTTCTCCTATCATTTGTGCCTATCTTATTAGCACAACTTTTAACATCGGTACAAAATCAATATTCACGCATTCAAAAGGCAAATATATGAAGTAACATCTCCTTGAAAAATATTCATGCAAATGATATACTTACGGTTAATTTAAAACACCATCAACTGTTCGAGTAATCGATATTATATTTATCTTCAAGTAGAACTTATGTAACTCACTACATAAGTTTTACTGTACCTATGTAGTGTTCTAAAGTAACGTAAGATTTTAAATTGTTACCATTTCTTCAGAAAATAGTGGAAAACCCTAAATAGTCTTAAAAAATAATAAAACAAAAGCTGAAACCTTTCTAAAAACTTAAATATATTAAATTCAAATGAGGCTGGTTATACAAATATCTGAAATTATTTAAATTACTTTTTCTCGCTTTAAAAATGCACTAACGCGACACGCTGTTTCCAATTGTCATGTATAACATTTCCAATTTTCATTCGAATTGGCTTTCAATAATTACATTCCGGGATTGACAGTAGCGTTCCACTATGTAATTATCGATATACTGTGGTCACCAACCTGCTGACTATGAGTAAAAAGATATTGCCACATGCCGATGAAATCAAATCAAATCAAATATTTTATTGCCTTCTACATTGTTGTACATATGATACACATGAAAGTGGTACATGGTGGGTGGTTAATTTATACAATGTAGCGCCCCGTTGGGACATTGCAATATACTTATATAAATCTAACTTTAAATTATCCTTATCTATACATAATATTCAAACTTATAATAAACTTATTGTACCTAATGTTACTTACTTACAATAAAACTTACTTAAAATAAATTATTCCTTTATCTTTGGACGGATTACCTAAAAATAGTTTCTTATATAATTTTTTGATAAATACTGTTTAACATTAATACTTTAAACTTAAGTTTATGATGAATACAATTAATGATAAACCAAATATAGGTACAATTTTTCAATCCTGTTAATCGCTTTTATTTTTCAATTACTTTTGTGTTTTCTTTCCATGGAGTTTGCTGAAAAATACGGTAATAATTGAGAATACGTACTTCTACCTATATTACCTAATATTTTGTTGCTCTCATGAAATAAAAAAAAGAATTTCTCAATAACATTGGCTTATTTTTTTTTAACAAACCTTGAACCTCGCTATTTCATAATGCTGCGTCTCGGAAATTCAATGTTGATTTCATGTACAAAACAAAAGAAGAGGAGGTATATACGAATTCACCTAGGCTTGAATATTTATTTATTCTCGTTGAAATTAGCCTTGAGACATCAAAATAAAGTTCTTAAGAAGCGTATCGTAGTTTATTAGTACAGGCTAGGAACATCGGCGCATTTAAAATAATACAGTAGAACTCCAATTATCCGAACTCCGACTATCCGAGTCGCCGATTATCCGAATGACTTTCAGAAAAAAAATTGTCAAAAAAAAGTCTAAGTGCGCTGTTATTCTTCCCCCGTGAAGATTTTTACAATGATTTTTATTTCTAAACTTGTAAATAAGTACATTTTATTTATATTCAAAACATGTGAAAATATCATGTTTCTTTCATTTAATTCAATAAAAAAATAGTGCACTATGAAAACATAGCTTTTTTTCTCTCCAATGGCATTTTTTTTTAAAAACTCCTATTATCCGAATATTTGATTATCCGAATGGGTCCCGGTCCCCATTAATTCGGATAATTATTTCACACACATGAAAATATTAGGGAGAAGTTACTTTAGCGATTACTCTTATATTTATTATCTCGACAACTGGTCCGGTTTGAAAAAATACTTTTGTGTTGGATAGTCCATTTGACGAGGAAGGCTAGTATGTTGATATAATTTAACTTTCGACCAGTCCCGGCGTTAATACACATAAAATTTTCTTGAACTCTATCTGATAAAAGCATGAAAATCTTTGTTTTAAATATTGAATCACACATAGGGACGGACATTATATGGCTAGTATAATTCATAGTGATATCAAATATATACGGAATTTATGCACTGTACGCTGATGGTAAACATCGTTAGGAAGACTAAACTAATACTATGTAGTATATTGTTGATTGCTGGCAGTACAAAAATAATTAAATTGATTGCCTTGAATATCGTTATGTTATGTTAGTATTCATTAGCGAACAATGATAGAAAACGAAGAATTCAAAGGTGATGTCCAAAAAATGACCCAGATTCGACAGGAATGAAATGTATACCAGTGGATTGACATTGAAATAAAATATAATGTTACCAAGGGGTCAACCCTGAAATCGTTATAGTATAGGAGCTAGGAGCAAAATAAAATAAGTAAGAAATTCCTTTAAAACAACAATAAAATAAGTTTACGTCATGCTGTGGCTTTATTTGACGTTGTTTTAATGTTGTATCACTCACTTGTGATAATTATCATCAACACATTTTACAAGCAAAAGCAGCATAATAAAATTACAACACCATATTAAATCATTAAATCATCCACATATCAAACACTGTTTTTGGAATATATATATATATTTTTTTAAATAGTGCTTAATGTACTGTCACTAATTAAACAGCCCCAATCCTTGTCACCAATCCTTTTATGACATTTGCGCTTAGTGAATCGCACATCTGAACACTAATTATGTTGTTGATTCGAAACTGTGGCGCGTTAAATACGTTGAGTGTAGTATCTATGAGCGAACAAAAATAAGTATAACAGTTAGAGCATTTCTTTTGCTTGTACATTCATGTGTAAAACAAGTTATTGTGTATTAGAATGTCGTTGTTATATTATAAGAAATATCATTAGAACTTATCACACAATAAGACTAACATTATGAAAATAAATTATTTACAAAGATATTCTCACCCAGAACATAGCTTGTTAGTGAGTGTTTGTTATGTTGATGATTTAATGATTTAATATGATGTTGTTATTATGTTGCTGTTGCTTGTGAAATGTGTTGATGATAATTATCCCAAGTAGTACAAAATTAAAACAACGTCATATTAAGCCACTACATGACGTAAACTTATTTTATTATTGTTTTGAAGGGACTTTTTACTTATTTTAATTTGCTCCTACCTCCCATACTATAACGATTTCAAGGTGGCCCCCTTGGTATCATTATATTATATTTCAATGTCAATCCACTGGTATATATTTCATTCCTGTCGATTCTGGGTTTTTTGTCCATACATTTTTGGACATGTCCTTTACTTTATGGCGGGGTTTGTATTACATTTAGTATGCACGCTCACATCAGAAAGCAGTTTGATAAAATGTAATAAGTTCTGTAACTGTATGTATACAACCTGTATACATACAGTTACAGAATTCTGCTAAATTAAAGGAAAAGCACCCCAATAACAATGGGAAATAAAGGTACCTACTTTGATTGTGATTTAATCCAAGAAAAACTCAATGAACTGAAAACACGAAAAGGGCCTATATAAGGAAAAATAAAGCCCAAAGATAGAAGGAAAACATCACGTAGCATCTGAATTAAAATTGTAAAGAACTTAGACGAATTACGACTTTACAATTCATTTCAAACAATCGCTCGGAAAATTGTATCCAACATTTCGAATACAATCACGCTATCAGAAAGTAATTTATCTCAGCTTACAAGTTTACCTAGTTAATTTGGTGTACTAGACGTGATTGAAAGACACGTCGTCACCTTGAAACTTGAGATTTTACAGTGAATATCTTCCAAGTAGATTTTTGAGCAAAACGATGCACGCGAATTTTAACAAGCTGCCGTAACAGGTAGGGGTACTGTTATTATGTTACTTTGTCAATCAAAATTATAGTCTTTCTTTACACATCCTTATTAAATTTCCTTATGAAGGCTACCAATTGAGTTTCTTGCGGCACTACTTCTTAGCAGGCCATTAACATCGAAGTTCTTGTTAAAAATGCAAAATCAATAATTATGTTCCCGAGGATAAGTATCCAAATAACATATCCGTATCTACTACTGGGGTAGGATAACGATTGGATAACTAAGAGGATTATTAAGAGAGTAAAAATGTCCATATCATTTCCTTTTTTTCCTATATATATATATAGATAGGTCAAGCCTTGAGAGGTAATTTTTGTATAAAACGAATAAACTCGAAAGCTACTGGACCGATTTGAATAATTCTTTCAGTGTTGGCTAGCAACACTACATTATACCGATGAACATACTTGTGATCCCGGAAATGTGGGGGTAGGGAAGGATATTCGAAAATATAAATTACGCCCGGGTGAAATCGCAGGCGGAAGACTAGTAAGTAAGTATAATAAAATTTCACACTGACGGAATTTGAATTTTGATATAATTGTTGATGTATTATTTTCTTCTGCACCTTTGGCAATGACCCAGCCTGAGATTATTGTAAAAGTCATTAAGTACACTTTATAGGTCATAAAAATATGAGGAGCACGACACAACTCCGGCGGATCGTGGACAGTAAAAGTAAGGCGTCACCTTTATGTCGATACATATTTGGTGCAAAAGATTATTTTCATGAGGAAATTTCTAATAACGGTATTGATTTTTTTATTGATGCGCGAAATTAACAAATATACGTATACGTACCTTAATACACCTTAAATCATCTTAATAAGTATATGACAGGACAAATACGCCTTAATTTATAAACAAAAGAACTGTAGCAATAATATTGACTGATAAAGAAAATGTTGTTTAAGTTCGCTGAAAATTTTTGAGAGATGTTTATCATTTAGTATTTGCATTCAATGGGCTTCAAAACTACAGAGCGTTTTCGGAAAATTCTTTAACAATTAGAATTTTGCATTATTAGCAAAGAATACAATAGAGCATATTCAATTACTGTGCAATAATAATATGAAAATAGACAATCGTCTTTACTTTTTGCATATTTATCACCTTTTCAATGAAATTACTTGAGGGGACGTGCTGTTTTTTCTCTGCATTAAACTCGACCAGGTTCTTTGAACCCCATTACTAAACAGATCCATATCGTTGTTTAGTTTAACAACAAGATTATCTTAATTCTTAACGGTTCTGCCCTATCAGCATCAGGCCTACCACCCATGCACCGCACTGTCGTCCGCATAGCAATTAATGTTTCCGATGTATATGTAGATTTACGAGTATCATTCAATCGTGATAAAATATAGTCCATTATTGTCACTAACGCTGAATAGTTAGCAAACCAATGTGTATGACCGGATCAGTACTTTCGAAGATTGCACCCTACAAACATACCACTTCTTCACATATTTCTATACATATACATATATAACCAATGTCAAAGCCTTGTTTAAAAGATGGCGCATCTAATAGAATAATGAACACTAAGTAATATCAACCCATTATATGAGTTAGTACACAAGAAGTACAACGGACAACTAAATTACCATTTTAGCTCTAGTAGGTACCTAGCTGCACTTTGATTAGCCAAGTTTATTTCCACTCGTGCAAACATGCAACTTATCCCTTGGTATTAAAGAAGTTTTTTTAATATCTCCATAACTATTACTTTATAGGACAATGTTTCATATCATTCAAACTGACTCAACAGGTATTTTAGAAAAACTTACTCAATACTTGTAATTCGAGCATAAGTCACTTCGTTTATTTGTACATTCGTTTCAAGGGGCCGTAACGATATGGTAAGCCTTTAACTGGCAACCACTTGTTTTAATATCACATCTAAATGACATGACAATTATCTACCGATGCATTTATAGCGCGTTTATGCTAAAAGTTACATTATCACGGTTCCTGGTGACATAAGTAAGTGTCATCTTTTCATCCAGCTATATTTATATACATACTAGCTGCCCGCCCCGGCTTCGCCTGTGGTACTTATTTTCATGTATTATAAATACAGACCTTCCTTAAGAATCACTCTATCTATTAAAATAAACCGCGTCAAAATCCGTTGCGTAGTTTTAAAGATCTAAGCATACATACGGACATACAGCGAGAGCGACTTTGTTTTAAATACTATGTCTTGATGTACATGGCGCATGCCATAACGATCTTTATATTCAAGGCTAATATAAGCCTACCACTAGAATATCACTAATCTTCAAACACCTGACCACTTTTCACTTTAAAGATTAAAACTAACGTTCATTAATCATAGGAAATTCTTAAAATTGATTATAACTTTTTCACGACAATTTTTTTGTACCTTAATTAACTAAAGTGTTTTATAATAAAGATAAATATTTATTTGTCCAGCTATTTCGATTCTCATAATAAAAAAAAACTCTACATGCTTAATAGTACATGTTTATACATAATAATAAACAATAAAAAAACATATTATACTCCGCCTGATTCCTACAGCAAATTTTTGGTTTTACTTGTTTATAGACAAATTATGTTAATGGGTTTCAGTCGTGCTCGTAACAAAGTAAATCATAGTTCATGAAATTTTGAAAACAACTTACAAAACATAGTAATGCTTCCTCGAAAATAAGAAAAACACATAAGAGGGGGTGTAAAAATATCTTAAAACGTAAACGTAAAATTCCTGTGAATTGAAAATGTATAAATCCCTATTTATACATTTTCAGTTCACAGGAATTTACCCTTCACAACAGTACCTTCATGATATTTGTTTCGTAGAATTAACGGAAGTTTAGTCTAGTTTACTCATCAAGTTAAACACGGTAATAAATTTAGGGATTTGTTATTGTTTTCAAGTCCTGCAAGGATTTAAAAAACATTATTTTAAGAATTTGAATATTTATGTAATTTTTATTTTATTTATAAGAAACATTTTGGCCTTTGAGAGACAAAACACTTGCTTGCGTCATTGGCATTTGACCTTGATTGTCTTCTCAGTCGTGGAGTTGATAAAGATGGCTGCTATAAAAATACTATACGTTTTCGAAAAAAACAATAAAAGTACATGTTCCAGATTTGAACACAGCAGTAACACGAATGAATGGGAAAACAATCGCTTGTAAATAATGTAATTTTAATTAATAATCTAATACACCAGACGAAGCACACCTAAAATACTCCCCGCAGACATGTAGGCAGATAATTGTGTTACCTGAATTTAGTTCAGTGAGGAGCAATTTGAATTTTGTTGTTTCAGTTTATTTATACAACATTTGATTGATGTCAACGAGAACACGTAGGCACGTTTGCCATAAATAGAATGATTTGATATATTTAAAGAAATTGTTATCAAAAGTAGATCAATGATTAAATATGCCAGGCACCTAAGACTACCCATCTTTAAGACAATTTTTTTTTATCGGACATAGAAGACGGAAAGACGGAGTGTCTACTTCTCTACGGCTAGCTGTATGGTCACGGATAATTTCAGCGTATTTCCTGACCAATCATGTTACTAGCCGCAAAGATGAGTCGTGTCATGATGATCACGCTGTCAGTATGTTGTTGACCGCAAACATATGTACATCAAAATAGATGAAATAAAGAAAAAGGTCGAAAAAAAACCCAAAAGAAAGTAAGCTTTAGTGGCGCACTTATGAATCAAAGCGTCGCCATGCAAAACTACAGCACCTACCTTAAGTCACCTTGGGCTTTACTGTTCACAAAAACCTTCTTCATATTGTTCCAAAATCAATATCAATAATCACTCGTTTATCAATCATTTATTTTTCAAACCAGGAGCAGTTAATCAAAGCATTCGAGGATGTCGACACTTGTTTTATACCTTGCATAGTTAGATTGATTGCTTTAATACTCTGACTTGAAATTGAAACCTAACATGTCCCTGAAATATTTTTTAGGTACATGCCAGTTTCAGTACCAAGTGATAACTACAGCAAACTAGTGAAGTGATGCGGTAAGTTCCCCATTGTTGATAAATATAGAAAAGGTGGAGGTAAGGTCGGAATACAAAGAAACTTTCCACCTTCCGAAAATAACAAATATTTTGACAGTTATGCATATATTTGCATATTATCCTTTATTATCCATTATCCTCCATTACAATAGAATTAATAGTTACTTGTTTTTTGACCTTTTGCAATCTACAATTGCTCAAGTGCGTATGAAATCAACAGTTGTCATTGATAGTACTTCCGATCAACAGAAAGAACACCCTTGTGTCAACAACTCGATTAACTTTGAACAAAGTTTCCTTCTTGACATAAAGTGTTAATAAGAAAGCTAGGGAAATCTTACATATTTGCTAATGGTCAAGGATTAATCTAGGTTTGTTCATATTTTCTTCGTAATTAGCTTAAATATTAGCATCCCACATACTCGAAACAGCAGTATTCTTACTACACCTGTTAACTTCTCATATTTGCATTGCATTTATTTAAAAGTCAAAGGTCCGTTCTTGTACAAATAAAATTCCTTCTCCTGGTCACAAACGTCTCAACAGTTTTTACGTTAAATCTAATTACATACATATTTTCGTATTAATTATTTAGATTCTGATACATTTTTAATTCAGATGGACTCAACTTGCCTTTTTTTTGTGAAGTAGAATTCAGCGAAACCACCACCACACAGATTGCTTTCAATGAAAATATCATGCAAGCCGAACAAGATGCTTGCTAAATATCGTCTCTCGTGTTTTTTCCTAGAAATCATCGACATTTTGTTTATATGTATGAGAAACGTAAATCTGCAGAAATATGGTGAAACATATACGCTGGTTCTATGCATAATGTATCGTTATACAAACGATCTAATTTTTAGATCGACAAAAGCTTTCAATCCAATCACACTCAGGGTATATTACACACAAGACGTAAACAAACAGTATCTATTATATCGTATTAAAAGGAATTATCTTCCCGTGTTACCTCAGCTCTTGTATTCTTAACTAAATTCCGCTTCGCCCTCATCGAGATTTACATAATGGTTTATATTTTACGGCAAGTGCTGCAGACTTGTTTTGTCTCGATTTACTGTCTTCGGAAAGGCGTTAAGAAAATGAATTGTTTAAGACATCATGAAATGTGCCACTTTAAATTCGTCGTAGTATTACTACGAGTAAACAAGTACCTAGTAGGTACATAATATTCGCAATAGAGACAAACAATTTTTCTCGAACTCCTGCTACATCCTCCTTGCTGCTTGATTTGCAACGTCAAAGCCTCCCTACGGACGAACCCATACTTATTGAATAAAAATCTTTACAAAACTTTGTACGCATTACTGATTCATGAATCTTTCACGGTCCTCTTTTAAGTATTTTTTTCATCGAACGCACTGTATTTCTGGTTCTATGGCTCAGTGGCAATGCCCGTATCACAAGAGATTTCTTCAATACTATCCTTGCTATACTTAAATTCTTTGCACTAATTTTACAACACATATAACTAACTACTAACTTAATTTATGATAAGTTATAAACTGTAAATAATTATACTGCGCAGTTGTTACATTGTTGAGATTAGACACTTTAACCGAAATTCAGGTTGGATCCATTACCTGTTTAAACAGCGCCGGTATTGTATCTATGTAAATTACTTTACAATTAGAACACTTAGACAAGTTTCTTATGTTATATTAGATAACAGAAATTATCAATACATTTAACGAAATCAATCAATATATTAATACTAATGTTATAAAGCTGAAGAGTTTGAAAACCGAATTGTATTGTGCGGAAACCGAAATCCACGCGGACGGAGTCGCGGAAACAGATGGGTGTCATGCTGACAACCCATGAAAAACAAGGGAACGCCGCTATATTTATTTATGGGACAAATAATTAAACGGGAAGATCCCAATTACATAATTACGTAATATGTATACACTTATCAGCTAAATCATCTTACAAGCTAACATCAACTATATGGATCCCGAATCGTTTTATTCAATCCTTCTGTCGATTTTCAGATGTTTTCAATCTGGTTGACGATTGATTTTCAATGGTTTAACTTAACTATTAAATGAACAATCAACAATAAGTTAAACCATTATGATGATTCAATAAGAAAATAAACATACTTACATATTAAACTAGTTAATAATAAAAATGTTTGCTAAGTTATGACTTTCTATCACACAAAGCTATTATCGCTGTTTGCTAAACCAGCATAATGATAATGACTATTGGTACTGGGAACCGAGTCGTCCCATGAAGGTGATATGACAATTTACCTATTGGCAATTAAATAGTTAAGTTAGCAGAAAGAAGCAGAACGTTTTTAATACGACTGCAATATATTGCAATATATGTTTAGAAAGAGTACGTTTAAGTTTTTTTGACGTTTTTGGTATAATGGAACTTGTTATTTCGAAATCATCGACAGCCTTCCTAAGTCCACTCCTGGACATAGGCCTCTCATAGGGCTCTCCATTTACATCATCAAAAAATACATAATAATATGTTATTATTGCTAGTACAATTGAAACGGCCAGCAAGAATGAGCATGGAAATTGGCAACGGTAATACGGTATAGCGTGCACAAATTAAGACAAAATAAGAATTCAGTAGTTATAGTTGGATGTACACAGAATATTAGGAGTATTTGAAGATAAGCAAGCTAGAGAACCTATTATTGATTTCAGTTGACATAAGGAAAGATAAATCTGAAATGTAAATATTCATTTACTCCGTCAATCTCATAAGAATACCAACCGGACTTTAGGCAACCTATGAAATTATTTTGTATTATTGTTGATAAATTCTAAATTAAATAAATTAAACAAGATAAATTGAAGTAAGGTGGTGGTAGTGGTGGTTACCTTACTACTTACTTAATATAAAAATCTAAAATTTTTACAAATATAACCGACCTCAAAACAAAAACTTATTACCAACAGAACAAATTAAAATGCAATAAAAAGTAAAAATAATTGCGAATTCTTCTGCGACATAATAATCAACATTTTTCACCTAAACACTATGTGTGTACGGTCTATGTGTTTGCCTTATACAAACCAACTGAAGTCGGTTTTTTTTTCTTTTGTTTTTGGGCAGCCAAAGAGAAAGAAATTTCAGAAATACCTAAGGCAACGGGAGTTAGCTGTAAAATCCTTTTGTATGAAAAGTCGACACCGCTTTAGTTAGACGCTTGAAATTTGGCATGCAGCTACCTCAGTAAAGCTAAGTTGCAACAGGATACTGCTACATAAAATTCCCTCAGAAATGGGAGTTAGCAGGAAAAAACCTGTGTACGAGAAAATCTAAACCTCAACCGATTTAGATGAAAATTGGCACAGACAATCTTTC
Organism: Nomophila noctuella; assembly: GCA_958496325.1. Lineage (NCBI taxonomy): Eukaryota > Metazoa > Arthropoda > Insecta > Lepidoptera > Crambidae > Nomophila > Nomophila noctuella. The sequence continues at coordinate 4,673,778 of OY292490.1, read as the reverse complement.
GCCTCTCAGAAAGAACATAGTTAGGCCTTTTATTCTGAAAAACAAAAGGGTTCCCGTGGATATCCTTTATCGTAAAAATCCACGCGTACGAAGTCGCGGGCGGCTGCTAGTAAGATTATAAGCTATCTAGCTTTCTAGCTGTTTAACAAGCTTATAGATTTTAAATAGTGTTTAATTCATGTGTTTTATTGTTGCAGGTAGAGGGAGAAACTCCGTGTATAAAAAGGAAATGAATGCAGAAAATCCGTACAACGGAAAAACACAAACACACACACCTGTTTGGGAAAGTGACAAAAAATCGGCAACATGAGTAGTATAAGTGATACTGTTAATATCACCTCCAATGATTCCTTAATCGTGGATGCTACCACGGTATTTGGACCACAAAGAGACTCACTTTACATTGTGCTCCCGATCACTATAATTTATTCTATAATCTTCATAACAGGCCTATTTGGAAACATTTTTACCTGCCTAGTAATTGTTAGAAATAAAAGTATGCACACAGCCACAAATTACTACCTATTCAGTCTCGCAGTATCGGACCTGCTCTTGCTTATAAGTGGAATGCCTCAGGAGATGTATTCAATATGGTCAAAATGGCCATATGTCTTTGGCCAGGCGTTCTGTCTTCTTCGAGGATTAGCAGCAGAAACATCAACAAATGCCAGCATATTGACGATCACTTTGTTTACCATAGAGAGATATTTAGCGATATGCCATCCATTCTTATCGCATAAAATGTCGAAACTGTCCCGAGCGACAAAACATGTATTGATGTTGTGGGTGGCTGCACTAGGCCTCGCGTTGCCGCAAGCTCTGCAATTTGGTATCAGAAATCATAGAGGAGTGACGATGTGCCTGCAAACGCGTGTCATTATCGAACATTCATTTGAAATATCGACATTCTTCTTCTTCTTCGCACCAATGATACTGATCACGGTGTTGTACTCGCTGATCGGACTGAAGTTAAAACAGACTAGTATAAGCAAGCAAATGGACAACCCAAAGCTATTTGAGAAAAGTTTGGGTTGCTCTCACAACTTACGCCGCAAACCTGGACAATCAACGAGACGAGTTGTGAAAATGTTGGGTGAGTAATTTCTTACATTTATATTATTTATGTTTCTCTTCGAATTATTTATATTGGAGCATAATTTATAGGTCCTATTCCGAAATGATATTAGATGAGACCATCACTTACGGAAATGACAACAAAAGCATTTAGAAAGTGTTTACAAACATGTGTATAGATGTAGTTATCCATGGACAATAGTTTGTCAATGGTGGTATTCGATTCGCATATAACATGTAAACAATGTCTCTCTTAGGTACTCTCATTCCACAAACAACAATTTCAGAAGCAAAGATTCCAAGGCGTATCAACATATTATTGTCAACTAAAATAGATTAGTTTCACTATATAGTTAAAGCCATATCTTAGTTGCGACGAGACACAAAACAGTTGTATCGCAAGTCATTCTATCGGCCATTAATCTTGGTAAAAAAAGGATTGATTATGTTTTTTTTAATGCGCTCTACGGGAGTTTGAGCAAACAATTGGATCATTTGGCAAACACTAACCAGCTCTCTCTTTGTCACTGTAAAGGAAATACTAAATTACAAAAAAATCGGCCCATCCTCCTAGGGCTTATCCCGTTTCTGTGCGGGGTCCGCTTTGACCATGATCCAGGATTTGAGTCTGGATATTACATTGAAGTAGTGACTGTCATCAGACATTCGTAACCCTTAGAGCGGAACTAGACAGATTAGATCATGGTTACACATTCAGATCTAATAAAACTAAAGTCAGAAACTATCTGAATATGCAGGTTTTCTCACGGTGTTTTCCCTCACCGCCGAGCTAATGGCACAAATCCACACGAATGCGAGGTGCGTTCCTTACCACCAGGTTATACTAAAAAATGAGCCTTGATGAGTTATCAGCCATCTAGGTGGAAACAGAACATGAAACAAACGATAATAATGATAACAGTTCCAACAACTGAATATGTGTCCCGTCTGGAGTGCCCAATTGAGAGGCAACCCCAGAATTCAATCATAGGTCTATAGTCTCAAAAATGTCGAAAGGTCATGACTCCAAGAAAACATTTAATTTCCTTTTACAATATTCCTCTCTGCTTAAGTAAGGCGTTTAGAAAGGCGAATGAACGAAGAACTCGTACAATGTAATGTAAGAAGTAGAAGCATTTTAATACCATTCTTTAGAATACAGAATGCTAGAAAATCAATTACAAAATAGATACGTACTCATTGGTATTTTAAAATGCGGTTTCAAATAACTTCACACACGAACATATAAAATTAATCACATAGCATCTGCATCAAACAAATAAAAGACATAAAGCATCGAATTCCTTCATACCAACATTTTCTCTCCATTTTTTTTTAATGTAAAAGACAAAATTCTGATTATGTCACTTTTGAATCCACTTCAATTACAGGAAGCTATAATTTGTCGTCCTCAGTTGCCGTGGTGGTGGCATTCTTCATCTGCTGGGCGCCATTCCACGCCCAGCGGCTTGTCGCCATCTACGGCACCACGGAGAACCACCTGGCGCGGTCACCCATCCTGCTGCAGGTCTACTCCTTCCTCACCTACACCTCCGGCATCTTCTACTACATGTCAACGTGCATTAACCCGATATTTTACCACATTATGTCCAACAAATTCAGAGAAGCATTCAAGGTGAGTGTCATGAAAAGTAGTAAATACTCGTACGTATACCTATGTTATAGAATTGTACCTTCAACCTTAAAGTAACAAAAAAATTGACATCTTCGATATTCATAACATCGCTTGAACGTACAATGGTTGTAAATTTTAAAACAATAGATTGTTATGCGCAGTGCCATGGTAATTAGCTGTTTTTGTTAAATGTAATTTAGGCTTTTGTGAATGCGTAAATTGAACAGAATTTTTGAGTTCACAATCTATTTGGAAATAGGTTTTGAATAAATTATATTATTTTGTAGTTTGTCAGTCATCTGAATCCTAAAATATTCTGGAACATTAAAAATTAAGCAATCATGGTCATATTTTCTAAACTTTAAAGTTTATTTATACCATACCTGCTTTAAAGTAAAGTAGTAGTAATGTTATTGATAAATTATGTAACAATACCTACTTGAAATATGAAGAATACGCTTTTAAGCATCCATTCGTTAGTCTTCTCTTATCATTAGGTAAATTTGTAATAAAATAATTTATAAATTCCTCAGTTGACTCCCAAAAATAATGACGTCATAGAGTCCGCATTATTTATTTGTCACTGTTAATAAAACGATATTTCCATAATTAAAGCTCTGTTCAATGAGTCGGTAATCGGTTTGACAAATTAATAAAAGTTGGTCGAACAATGACCAGAATTATTGCGAAAATCTGCAGTACATAATCAGGGGAACATCATAATTACAAAATCTTATATCCGGGTCGCGATGTCGTCATTCAAAAAAATCTTAGCATGTTATCTGTGATCTTCGATCGAATGAATTTTAAAATTTCGTTTTCGTTTTCGTTTAAAATTTCCGTAACTTTATGTTAACTTGAAAACTCGTAACTGTCAGTATTTTCCGTAAAAATCTTAAACTAAGCAACAGCATTAGCAACCGCAAATGTGACGAAACCCTCCATGGGCTAGCGTTGCAACCAATAGTATAAAATATCGATAGTCTATCGATACTATTGTGACCTTGATAAAAAGTAATACTATCGATAGGACTATCGATAGTATCGATAGTATCGATACTATCGATAGTATCGATAGCCAATAGTATGCAATACTATTGATGGGCAGCAATATTTTCGATACTATCGATACTATCGAATTTAGATACTATCGATAGTATCGATAGTATTGATAGTTTTTAATTGTCTTGTTCAATGAAGATATTTATTTAAAATATTTAACAACAACGTCTATTTGATTTTTGCAGTAGGTCTGCGTATGACATAGAATGAATAAAAAAAATGGTATGGGAACGAATTCAAGTAGGCCACGACCGTGAGCCGCCACTTTAGGTTGGTCATGCATTAGCGCCATTTAAAAATACGGATAATAGCGTTTTTTGTGTTCAGTTGCAAGTGCAAGGCTCTTACGGATCATGGAAGAACAAGGTTACGTTAACATCTGACGTTTTAGTACACAAGTATTTAACTTATCAAATTCATTCAGAAATTAATACTTTTGCTTATTCGCCTAATATCGATGTAACAATACTATCGATAGTTTTTAGCTATCGATAGTTCTTCATAAAAATAGTACTAATAGTATCGATACTATCGATACTATCGATAGTATTGATTAAAAACTATCGATACTATCGATAGTATCTAAATTCGATAGTATCGATAGTATCGAAAATATTGCTGCCCATCAATAGTATTGCATACTATTGGCTATCGATACTATCGATAGTATCGATACTATCGATACTATCGATAGTCCTATCGATATTGTGACTATTTTTCGAGGTTAACTATCGATAGTCAAACTATCGATAGTTCTGCAACGCTACCATGGGCAACAACCCTAGTTAGCTAGCTTGTAGTGAGGTTAATCTCGTGTTATAAAACTGCCTCCGCGGCGCAGTGGCTAGTGTGTCGCACTTTAAAGCGGCGGCCGCACCGGAGGTCCTGGGTTCGAATCCCGGGTCGGACCGATGAAATTGTGTCTATGTTTTCATGATGTGATAACACAGATACAGTCCGGAGTTTGGAAGTTGGCGGTGTAATTACACCTCCGTGCCTCGAAAAGCACGTTAAGCCGTTGGTCCTGCGCCTGATCTCTCTACGGTCGTGTCAGATTGCTGTCCCACCGAATTATGGGAGTAAGGGAATAGGGAGTGCACCTGTGCTTGCGCATGCGCTTGTGCACTATACTTTATCCCGCGCCAGTGGCTAATCGTAAGATTGGCCGCCGTGTCCGAATTCGGCTAGGAGGGTATTATTATAATCTCGTATTCCGGGCACGGCTCAGGGGCAGAGGACTGACGCGTCGTTCCTGCAGCGCGCGGTGGCGGCCGCCGCGGCGCTGACGACGCTGCAAGTGCGGCCATCGCTCTATGCGCCTGAGGTACCACGCAGGCAGGTGCGTCTGCCCTGCCGTACTGCACGCTTGCACTAGTGTTTTTTTTTCTTTTTTTTACGCAGAGGCACATATTTTCGCGACATGGTAGCTGTAGGTTAGCCTAACCTAATTCAAAAGGACAAATAAAAGGACTGGCAGTGTCGAGACACTGCATACTTAGGAGAACGCATTTATGCGCCGTGGCTGTAGTGTAGGGTATAGTCTCACATCAAAGAGTAATCGTCTTCGACAGTAATAAAAGTCAGTCAAACAACGGGTCCACAACACGTCCACGTAGGTTCGTCTGCTCTGTCGTACTGCACGCTTATGCTTGCGGTTTTTACGCAGGGCAGCTTTTTACGCGCCGTCTTAGTTATGGGCTAGCTTGATCTTTTTTTGACGCAGGTTAACGCAATTAACGCTCCATAGCTGTAGTCTAGTCAGATCTACAGACGTATGTGGGCGTAGGAAAGATATGACTATTAAACCCCTGCAGTTTTCTTTGAAGCTGCGTGGGAGGAATCCCAACTAATATTATAAATGCGAAAGTAACTCTGTCTGTCTGTCTGTCTGTCTGTCTGTCTGTCTGTCTGTCTGTTACGCTTTCCCGCTTAAACCTCGCAACCGATTTTGATGAAATTTGGTACAGACAATCTTTAGACCCTGAGACAGAACATAGGCTACTTTTTGACCCATTCCAACCCCCCACTTCCCCGAAATGAGGGGGTGGAAGTTTGTATGGAAAATCTAAACTACTTGAGTTAGACGCTTGAAATTTGGCATGCAGGTCCCTTAGTAAACTTGATGCTTAGTTGCAAAAGGATATTGCAAAATTCCCACGGGAACGGGAGTTAGCGGGAAAAAACATTCGTATAATGAAAACCGACATCCACGCGGACGAAGTCGCGGGCGGCCGCTAGTTACAAATAACTATCTACATTTTTTATCGTTAGATAGAAACAATCTAAGTTGCATTGAATGTTATCCCAACTATCCCAACTAATATTATAAATGCGAAAGTAACTCTGTCTGTCTGTCTGTCTGTCTGTCTGTCTGTCTGTCTGTCTGTCTGTCTGTCTGTCTGTCTGTCTGTCTGTCTGTCTGTTACGCTTTCCCGCTTAAACCTCGCAACCGATTTTGATGAAATTTGGTACAGACAATCTTTAGACCCTGAGACAGAACATAGGCTACTTTTTGACCCATTCCAACCCCCCACTTCCCGAAATGAGGGGGTGGAAGTTTGTATGGAAAATCTAAACTACTTGAGTTAGACGCTTGAAATTTGGCATGCAGGTCCCTTAGTAAACTTGATGCTTAGTTGCAAAAGGATATTGCAAAATTCCCACGGGAACGGGAGTTAGCGGGAAAAAACATTCGTATAATGAAAACCGACATCCACGCGGACGAAGTCGCGGGCGGCCGCTAGTGCAATATAAACGCCAGTTTTACACGAGGACAACGGCATTATAGCCGTCCTTTTAAGAATGTTTAAGCCGCGAACGGGTGTAAGCTTTTCTAAGCCCCCGGAATGGTCTAAAATACGAAAAGAAATATTATTTCGTAAATAATGCTGATAAATGCTATTCATACTAAATTAATAGCGGAAATATGTAGGTATCCTGCACTACGTTTCACTATTAAAATTAGCCACTTGGTGTTTAGATTTATTGGATAATTATGGTCATATCATGCAATCATTTGGCATAGATAGATAGATTTAGATTGAGAAAGGCCTTTAAATTTATTGAAGTCAAAAAAAAGTTTATTAGGTTCTTGTAAAATAAAATAGAAAACAAGAAGTATGGAATCAATTAGCTTACAGTGAACTATCTGAAGCAGCCACAATTATGAAGGAGTGTAAATTCCCACACTCAATAGTGGTTAGTCAAGAAAGCTATGTCTTCGGACTTGTTTCATTCACATAATAATAGAATAGTTATTAAAATGCGAGCTATCTCGGCGCCACTGCGCCTTGGTGGCAGTTAAATATTCATATACTCGTAGAGAGGCTTCGAAAGCCAAAACTTAGGTTGGTACTAAGCGGCCGACCCGCGGCGGCGCACCCATAAGCAAATTTGATTTTGTCAACTGTAATAGTAATAACGTTCACCTACTAGTTTAGAAACCTTTGATCATGCCTTCCAGCGTCACATTAATAACTGCTTACGTCACACGTTATTCCACAGTTCATGGGAGATTGATGAGAAAGTTTGTTGCTATAGGCACAGATAATAGAACTATAGGCAATAATTTATTTTACTTTTAATAAGCTGAAAACGTACATCGCATAATTATGCCTATTATGAAAGGCTATACATGAATTTAATTACAATTTTGGTTGATATTTACATATATTTTTTAGAATTTCGTCAAATCTTTTCAATACACCATTAAGTTCTATAATTACTCGTACCTATATTATTCAAGGAACATTCACATGCCATATAAATTAAAATAAACCACGAAGATAAGGGAAGTAGAAGCAGAAGAAGTAATTAAATAAATAAATCTATCAATAGATAGGCAGTTATTCCTTTTTTTATTGCAGGACTAAACGGACCAATATTCAGATCATTCCGTAGTTGATTTGTGTAGTTGATTTTGTCCAAAACAAGATAATTTTACGCGGCATACAATCTGTGTCTTCTAATAACTAAATGAGATGTAAATGCGAAACATTTTCGTATAATAAAAACTATGCATTTTTACTATAATTTTTATTTACGACTGACTTTACTAATTCCACACATTCAATCCAATGTTATTTTATGACAACGACAGCTGCGTAACAGAATTTTGTGCCTGCCTATTGATTGCAGTGTCATTGAAAGATTATTCACATCTAGCAGGATTAGTAGGTATCATCCCACTACAGAGTAAAGGCCACCTTGATTGAAATCATTGACATCACAAAGCATTCCAAATGCGAATTGACATCTGAGGGATTTTCAATCACAAATGGCTATGTTCAGAAAAACCGACACAAAGGAGACAGTTTTTTTTGGGCCCACCAACAATCGGTAACGTTTAAGAGAAAGATAACTACGTAAAAAATTATATGTTTTTTTTATGAATTTTGCAATTGAAGTGAATTTCAAACGAAACCGGAGTCATAAATCCAAAATAAAAAGCCTTATTTTGATTATATCCGTGAACTATCTGTCCAAAGTTTAGTAAACGATGGCTGACATACAGATAACTGAAAGAAAAAAGGTTTTTATCAATATAATTTAAATAAAACACTTGAAATCGAACATAAAGGAGACGCAATTTACTTTTGGAACGATTTTCATGCCTATTTTTATCTAAGGCGGTGATTGGTAGTGACTTTTAATCATTTAATTAATGAAATAAAATAATTCGAATAAACAATATAACAAAACTCCGTATAACGGAACGCAAGTGTTAGTCTATTGCCGGATATTGATTTTATTTAAAAACTGAATACAAATGTCAGAAACCTTCCGTCTGTCAACTGTCATTAATGGTTTTACTATATATTGGGCAATATCTTTGATATTGGGGGCGTTTGGGCGAAAAAAGCGTTTGCAAGCGTTTGTAAACAAAATGGCGATTGTTAGCGCAAAATGGCGATTGTTTAACGGTAACACAGTAAACTGACAGTTAGCAAACACGTCCTGGCCGAAAACTGTACAGTTTGCGCTAACAATCGCCATTTTGTTTACAAACGCTTGCAAACGCTTTTTTCGCCCAAACGCCCCCAATGTAATAATAATGTAAAAAACTGTAGTTTGTTTGTTTGTTTGAACAGGCTACTATCAGGAACAGATGGCTCGAATTAAAAAAAATGTTTTTGCGTTGGATTATCCATTAGTCGAGGCAGGCTTAAACTAAGAAATGTTAAGCTATAGTTTAAAACTATGTTTGCGAAAACCTTATTCCACGCGGACAGGGTCACAGGCGGCCACTAGTCATAGTAAATTGCTTTTACTTCAGATACATAGGAAAAACATAATGGAAAATCGCCCTTATGTGTAAGACTTTACGGTTCAGGCGTTGAACGTCAGGAAATCAAAATGGCAGGTTAGTTTATGAGGTTAATATATATTTGCACATCTTATTTCTAACGATTCCGGTTTAAATATGAAAAGGTAATAAATAAATAAATGTCTTGGACTGACACACCACTATAATCTGGAGATTATAGGGAAAAAATTGATGGTCATTTCGTAAATAAACGCTAAAATTTTATGTGGGCCTAACTCTCCATACAAAAACGATTGTCTCTTTTTGCCAAATCGAACCCAGCACTCTAAAAATAAGACCAATGAGTTATAAGTCTCATTAATTAAACAAGCGTGATGATTAATTGACATAAATTCTTGAGATTGATAAAATTAACGAATGATTTACAAGAAATTTCTGGTTAAGAAAAAAATCACGCACAAAAGATTTTGCCTGTATTTTATTTTCAGGAGCTTGGTTGGTATAATCACTGAAAATCGTAAATAACCTTTACGTACATAACTTTTAAGGAAGAATAAAATACGTATTGTGATGGTATTTTTTTGTCTATGAATCTATCACTTAAATAAAAACGTTACCCCATCAATATTTCAGAGTACCTACTATAATTTTGTAGTTGTATTTATAAATGCCCTTTTTACATATAAAGACTACCTATTAAGTTTTTTACGTCTATTGTTTTTTACGTTTGATGTTGAAGGTATTTCTATTTGTGAACTTAATTTATGTATTTTATTCAATCCAGGTTCATACTTCACCGAGACAAGTCGTAAACATGCACACAAAGAAACTTTCTCATTAAGGATTTAATTGACATTCGTCCTTGGGGACAAATATCAATTAAATCACAAAGTAACCCTTTCGTAGCCGGGTAAAAAATAAATAGCCCCTTTTAACCTCTGGTCATTCTTTACAAACGCGCCATTAAAAGCCATACAATAAATGTAATGACGTAAAAAAGCGTTAGTTATAAATATATAAATAAATCAATAAGTTCTTTGCACTAACACACCAATTGCCTAGCCACAAACTAATCTCGTAGCTTGTACAAATTTGATTGTACTACGGAATCTAGGGAACGGCTCGACATACTACATACTTTTTATAAACATTCATGACTGGAGTACAAATGCCGATGTTCATCACACAAACATTTGCCCCTAGCGGGATTCGATTCCGCGACCCTTGGTTTTGTAGCCAGGGTGTCAGACCACAGGACCAATGGGCCCGCCAAATTAATGATATTACGCAAACAAGAAAATTTTTATTAAACAAAATAACTCGATCAGATGACAGTAATCAACAATAGTAGGTACTTAAACTAGATATAAAGTTTAAGTACATTAAATTTTACTAATCTAACAAAAGATTTTTGACTCTATTTTTCGTAGCTGTCAATATTAAAGAATCTGATTTATTTTTAATTATATTTCTTAATAAAGACAGGCAGCACTACAGAAATAACTCCAATTACCAAGGGTATCAAAAAATAGAAGGTTAAAGACTATTGGTCATTGGTGAATAATCTTATACTTGACATAGTTTAAGGTGTATAATAGAATTTATTATGATTTCTTTGACACTACTTTCGCTGCTGTTAATATTAATTAAAGAATCATGTTGAGTTTCAATATCATTTTTGTTTTATGTAGTTCTTTGCTTTATTATGTACTAGCGGCCCGCCCCGGCTTCGCCCGTGGTACTTGTCCACTATTTAATGGATGATATTACACATAAAAACCTTCCTCATGAGTTACTCTATCTATTAAAAAAACCGCATCAAAATCCGTTGCGTAGTTTTAAAGATTTAAGCGTTCATAGGGACATACAACACACATAGGGACAGAAAAAGCGACTTTGTTTTATACTATGTAGTGATCTACACTCGCGGAGGTTTAAAATTTAATACATTAATTGATTATAGTATTAGAAATGAAAATCTTGTGTTATTAATATTTTTGAAATTAATGCATGTAATTATTTTTTTTTTTTTCTTAGCACGCTTTAGAAAGTAACTTGTCTACTATACAATTAGAAAGTATTTTTGTAAATCGTTCTCCTTATTACGTTTTCTATGTAAGTCCAAAGCTAGGATTTAAAAAAAATGCACGTGTATAAAAAAGTAAAAGCTCCTGCCTATTTCAGAACACATTTCGCCAATGGTGCGGCCGGAGCAAGCAGTCGGAAGGCAAGCGGTGCTCCTACACTGCCATGGGGTTCGTCAAACAACCCGTCTCTACTGGTCTCGCCAGCTCAGGTATATAGTCTTTTTATATCTAATAGTCCAGTAATTTTAGCAATTTTGATCCACGATCTGCGGAATAATTCCTAGTGAGCTGAATTTTTGTATACACCTTCATTATGATATTGTAATGATGATGTGAAAAATCGACATTGATATCGTGCCGGCTAAAAAAGTTATAGGGGTCCAAACGTCACGAAAATCAGTTTTTCGCAAATATCTCGCGATCTATTGCTCAGAGGTCAATAATGGTTTCTGAAAAGTTGTTCGTCGTAAAATTGTCTACAAAAAAGGTCACTTGCAATTTTCTGTAGAATTAACCGTTTTTGAAATAGAGACTAGAATGCACTCACATATGGTATTGTATACCGTACGCCGCATACGCTGCATATCTATATCATTACTAGCGGCCCGGTACGTGCTTCGATACGTATAAAGTGAACGACCGATTTTGTTCAAACTTCACATAAAACATATACTAAATAGTCTGTACAAACCCTGAAAATTGGGTTTGGATCGATGAGCCCGTTCTTGAGTTATAAAGTGACAAAAAAAATTGCCACTTAGTTTTTTATAGTTGATATTCCTATTTTCCTGACTGTACTAGTATTACAAGTCCTTTATATTTCTATATGTAGATCATCATACTAACAAAAAATACACAAACAAAAAAGGGAAAAAAACAAACAATAGGGTTTATGCCTTGGTATGCGCCGTACGGTATACAATACCATATGTGAGTGCATTCTAGTCTCTATTTCAAAAACGGTTAATTCTACAGAAAAATGCAAGTGACCTTTTTTGTAGACAATTTTACGACGAACAACTTTTCTGAAACCATTATTGACCTCTGAGCAATAGATCGCGAGATATTTGCGAAAAACTGATTTTCGTGACGTTTGGACCCCTATAACTTTTTTAGCCGGCACGATATCAATGTCGATTTTTCACATCATCATTACAATATCATAATAAAGGTGTATACAAAAATTCAGCTCACTAGGAATTATTCCGCAGATGAAATCTAAAATTCCTGGACTATAAATATACAAAATCAGTGACATTTTTCGTTGTCACTTTATAGCTCAAGAAAGAGCTCCTACCCAAACCAAGTTTTTAGGGTTTGTTTCGACTATTTAATAGATACACACGTAGTGAAGCATGTACCGGGACGCTAGCATAACATAATTGTCACTGCACATCAGTGCCATCTTAATTATCTCCTTCCGTCTTTCCATCTTTCTTTCCTTCTATCTACCCACCTTCCACTCTTGACCTTCTGAAAATAAAGGGAAAGTATGTTTAAATGTAAAATATACACTCATAAAGTTTGCTTACAAACACCCTCTCGCAACTAAGCGAAATGGTTTCATGTTCATGTTCGGCAAACGAGTGGTGACAGCAATTTGATGAACAATAAAACACATGGGAACGCTGCAGGCCATCCCCGTGAATGATCCTTATTTGTTTCTTACGACATCCACGAGAAGAGATCTTGGCCGTGTTTAATTTTATGCCCCGACACAGACATTTCTTATTTTGTAATCTTGTTTAGAGAAAATTGGCCATTCGTCCTCGGGTTCCCTTTCTAGCCTTCTTCCTACCAAAATAATCCTTAAAGCCGTTCTTAAAAAAGCGCGTACTAGAAACAAAATAACCATAACCTTTTTTCCATCTACAGGAAAATTAAGAAATGAAACGGCTCAAAGCCAGAACAAAACGAAGGCTGGCCCGGTTGACACTGATTCATCATTAATTTGCGAGGCTTGCAAGAAAGCTGTCTTAGCCAAAGGGCGACAAAGATGTACCAGACAAACTCTGCAGGAAGACCCCATGGTCACCAGAGATAACTACAGTCATAGAAGAATAGTTAGGCCGGACAGGACCTATGAAGATATTACGCAAGATAACTGCCAGGGGCACCGCCGCAGTGCAGAGTCCCAGGTTCACATCCCGAACCCAAGTGACACCATAGACATTTTATCAGCGAAGACTTATCAGCCAAATAACACCTATTGTGTAACAGTGTCTTAAGTGCGAACCTATTTTTATAAGTTATAAAAGACGGTCCCGACGTGCAAAGACAGTGTTTTTTAAAAACGTCAAGAATGACCTTAGTTAAGAATTTGCCAAAGTGAAGAACCTTCGAAGAGGCGGTGTTGTTAAAACTGTTAATTAATATACGTAAATTGTGATACAACAATAATATAGTACTTATTAGTTTATTTTTAAAGGATACCACTCTTAAGTGGTTTTTAATACAAGATAAGGACACGTTATCTGTTGTTCTTCTTAAATGTAAAATAGTTATAAGGTACGAGTACATTACATAACCAAAAACACACTGTTTTTATATCTACTTTTCAATTCATGACACAAAAAATATGAGTTAGGTAGTTTTACCTAACTTAAGTATTTTATGTCGTTCTGAAACTCAAGTCAGAAATTCACATACCTACATGTAACTCATTAGACAAATCATTTGGGAATTGTTAAACTTCCTGAACATTATAGGCAAGGGACACTGTTATATTTGTTAACATTTAGTGTAAAAACAAACTTGGCTGAAAATACGCGACCGAAATTCGCCGGCAATTCATTTTCTATGCATTATTACTTTGGAGTATTTAGTATTGTTATTTTGGAGTCCTGAAATACAGGGTCGCCCTAGTTTAGGCTCCAGATCACACGCTAAAATTGTATCATTTCTTGTAATCTGTACTATGTATTTGTGTGATAAAATAAAGCATTTTTCATTTTTCATTACGCTACGTTATTTAGGCATAGTGTGCCATCGTCCGTTTAAAATACTAGGTACATTGCAGGCGAGAGACGATAACTTCTTAGCTATCCATGGATTCTCCGTGCGGGTGCCGGGTCCATCGCGTTGAACAGAGAGGAATGTCAGTCGGCGCCTGGGACTTTCGACCCAGCGTGTAGGTTTAAGGGGCCCCTTTATAGTATACTAACGATCACCTTCACCGATGACATTCCTCTCCCTCCCTAACCATATTTGGTATGAGCCGAGTAAAGCGGCTTTAGTTGCTCTTTCCAGTAAAGAGCTAATATTAGATCTTGATAATCCTAAGTCCTTCAGTAGGTTGTAGAGAGATTTCGCTGGTATACCTCTCGCACCCACTTCCACAGCATACAACCGTGCTATATAACCATTTTTAGTCAATACGAAAATCGGTCGCGTATTATCGGCTAGGTGTGTTTCTACACTTATTACTCAACTTGTTTAATTTCAATACACACATTTTATAAGTCTTATGCATCTCACTGTAATAATGGATTTAGATTAAGCACACTCCCCAGATCAGTTTACTGTAGTTGAGATACCTAGGTAATTAATAATTAAGAAACACTTCCTTCTGCATAATTGTACTACCTACTATAAATGAAAATGTCACTATTTCATGTTCCGTGTGATTTGTAAACTACCTATACTCGGTCCACTATAAGAAGCGTCTATTGACAGGTCGCCGATTGACAACATTGGTGATGTCCTAAAGTATCTCAAATGTGTCAACAATCCGATTGTACTATTATCATTATTCGACTTAGGTACGTAAAAAATTACCGATTTCGATAAACATGCGTTTTGATTTAACATTCTCTTAGATTTATTGTAAACAAATATAAATCCATATATTTGAGTTTATAAATTAAATATAAAACAAGTAAGTCATATTAGTAAAAGAAATTTAAATCCAAATGTTGTTACCTTTCTATGTAAAATATTCATTATACCTTATGAACATGTTATGAAGAAGTTTAGATTTATTTATAGCATTTATTTCTATCGATTATTAGTAATCGGGGGCACAATCGTTCGAATCGTTTTTCGTAGCACATCACTGAGTTGGCAGTAACCGTCCATGAAGAACAATATTCTTTTTTCGAAACTTAAACGAAAACAATTCGAACTTTCATGGGCGTGAGCTGTCAAAAGACGCTTCATAAAGTGGACAGAGTATACCTAGGTACTCGTTGATTACGCAGAATGAAATCATTTCCATTGGTCTATGAATTGAATTTGCACTGGGGAATGATTCAATGTCACTTTCTTAATACGCAGTATATTTTTAGTATACCGTAAACATTTAGGTAATAAGGGAATAAACAGGTTAATAATAGAAAAATAAATTGTCTCACCTTCAGGTACTTACCTATACCTTTTTAATTATGCTAAATATAGTCGATTTCGAGTCAAATAAGTAATGAAATGCGCAAAAATTATCTAAAAATACAACTGACGACGAATGTGACTTTTTTTGTGCGCCAGAAAATCAGCTATAGCTATACTAAAATAAGAGCGAGACAGCACGTTGACCATACATTTAAACGGGTGACTGTCAACGTGCTGTCTCACTCTAAGAAGCGACCGTCGCTCTTATTTTAGTTCCAATTCCGAAGTATGGCAAGAGCCAATTTAACGGTTAAGGTATAAATAAGCCAGCACCCACTTTAATTCGCGTGTTAGATGTCGTTACAGCGCCAATAACGTAAACAGGTGATAATGGAACAGTTAAAAAAAAAGTGCCAGCCTATTAATGTCCCACAAACTCGGACTGTGTTCAGAAAAATCAACATAAATGTTTGCCCTCATGCAGGCCCTCGAGATCACGGCCCGGTATTTAAACCACTAGACCATCGAGGCGTCATATGTCACAGAACAGTTAATGGAAGTTAAAAAAAAATATAAATAAAAAATCCTAAGTACAATTTTTATTCCTTGGCAAAAGCTACATACTACTATAACACCCCAGTGCACAGGGGACTTTTACTGCTTTTAAATTGGGAAATTAATTACAGAAGTATGGTATTAATTACTTAGCTTTGCTGCTAAGTTATTTGCGTGATGTGTATTACGTACAAACAACAGGTTTTCGCCAGCGCCATTACCCATGCGGAAAACACAAACTTATTACATATTACGACATGAAAATGTATTTATTTTGTAAAAAATAAAAGTCGTTGGCGGAATGCTTGTAGTCGTAAAAATTCTTATTATAATATTATCAGCATATACACTTAAATTCTACGTAAATGATAACGCTGTAAAACGCATCTACTTCGTACCTACACTGTTTCAATAATATGTATAATAATTACTAATTACAAACTTACATATTGATATACAAATAATTATAATGTAGCTTTGTTTATTTATTGAAAATGTAAGTACCTATGTGATTTCATTTTATGGCACAGTGTAATTTCTATTTGCCAACACGGTGACAGGTATGTAGTTAAGCTAATCTTCTAAATGTAAATCATAGTTACTTAAGTGTCTGCAAATAAATAGTCAACCAATATTGATATAATTTTTTAGTTAAGCAAGAAATAAATTGTGTGATCTTTCGTTGACTCTCTGAAAGCCCTATAAAAACTGTTTGACTGTCTTAAAAAAATAAAAATTATTATATTCTTATGGTTCTAAAGTTTTATATGTATAAACGTTGAATTTATCTAAGTGTTCCTGCTCAAATGTGAAGGCACATTTTGAACATTCAAAGCCCAAAATGGTCCGAAGTACATAATGGTTATTAGATACATTGATAAATAAAAACTTTACAAATTATAAATTTTTGAGATAGCCCCAACTAAGCGTAAATGTGACTGAGTGAATATTTTTTATGACTCTAACTACCATGAGCATTACCTTCCTACTCGATGATATCTGTTTGTTGTAGCCAATATGTATGTATAAAAAATACAAATGTTGAAAATATGTACAAATGATTTTCACTCTTCCTTAAAAACAATAATACAATGATTTATTAAAGTTTATAAGATTGTTGACTTTCGCGTTGCATTACAACAGAGTCCTTTTGCGACCACGGTTGTTGTAACGCAGCTAAAACGTCAAATATATAGGGTGTAACAAAATATACTACAAATATTTTAAGGGCGATATCTTTAGTGGCAATGTAATCAATATCAGATACTAGCGGCCGCCCGCGACTCCGTCCGCGTGGTTTCCGGTTTCCGCAAACGTAGGTATATACTATACCTATAAAGTTCCATACAAACATTAATCCCCTTTTTCATCCCCTTGGGGTGGAACATATAAAAATCCTTTCTAAGGGTATCTTTATGTTAGTAGCTTCATACATGCCAAGTCTCAGCCCGATCGGCTTAAAATTGACAAAGTTTCATACAAACATTAATCCCCTTTTTCATCCCCTTGGGGTGGAACACATAAAAATCCTTTCTAAGGGGATTTTTATGTCATAGTAGCTTTATGCATGCCAAGTCCCAGCCCGATCGGTTTAAAATTGACAAAGTTTCATACAAACATTAATCCCCTTTTTCATCCCCTTGGGATAAAATAATAGATATATACTATAGCCTATAACCTTCCTCGCCAAATACACTATCCAACACAAAAAGAATTTTTCAAATCGGACCAGTAGTTCCTGAGATTAGCGCGTTCAAACAAACAAACAAACAAACAAACAAACAAACAAACAAACTCTTCAGCTTTATATATTAGTATAGATTAAAAAGTCAAAATGAATGCCTACCAAATTTTGCATTTTCTGCATTGGCCAATTTGCTTTTTTCGTCCTGTAAAGCTTCGCGTCCTCTCCACCACTTTGCTTTTGGGGCAGGACAAGTGTAGTATGTAATTGTATTACACTGATAAGACACGACAGCTGGTCTTGCCTATGACAAATTTTGTACTTTTCCCAATTATTCACTCAATTTATTTTGTTCATTTTCTCGAAAACTAGCGTAGTAACAAAAATATTTTACTAAACAAATTTATTACATTTCCACTAAATTATTCGCCCTTAAAATATTTGCAGTATATTTTGTTACACCTTATATAATAGTTATAGGTACATCTACTACATCATTAATATCGCGTAAAGTCCCGTTAAATAATATTAATGTTATTAGTTTCTTGAAATTACACCCATATTATTTCGCATCGGAATACCTACTTGTAATATTTTGTTTAATGTATTGTACCTACAAGAGACTCCTGTTATTAAAACTGTTCTTGATAGACATACTGTTTTTTCATCAAACCGTTATTTCATGCAGTTCAATTGACAATTGACTAAATTGCAAATAGATCGGCCAGTGAAGGTCGAATTCGAATTAAATGGTTTCTAAATATAGAAACTTTTTAAAGAAGAAATATTTATTTCACTGAGAATGCAAATCAATGTCTCCTTTGCTATGCTTTATCCTGATTTAGTCAGGGTACGCTTGGGTACATCGAAGCGAACCGTACCCTCCACCCGATACTCTTAATCAGGGGAAACCAGACCAATTAAATAATGGTGCCAAAGACGGTATAGAATAATTATAATCTGACTGCGGAGGAATTGTCACGTTTTTTCCATTAAATACAACGGCCGCTGTCGTTATTATCCCACCCAACATAATCCTTTTTCCACGTAATGTAAAATTTTAACCGTTGGTAAGATACAAAAGGGTCGCGGGTTCGAATCCCGCTAGGGGAAAATGAGTATGTTATCAACATTGGCGTTCACAGGCACTCGAGTCACGGATATTTATAAAAATGTTTAAGCATGTTATCCGTTAAACACACAGTTATAAAACACAAAGTAAATTTTATGTATGTAATTCAATTCACGGTTTTAGTGAAATGAATTTTAATCCTGTTACAAAGCACGATCTCTTATTTGCATACAATATAGGTACGGGTATACATTTCAACCTTTTAACCTTTGCTCCTGGTGTCTATCCCACGTATCTTTACGAATACTTGAAGAAACTTTAACTTTAAATGCACAGCACTCATTCGTTATTAATATTATGATGTGGATTGTAACATAATACAAACTATTTAACGTACAATATCATGCAGATTTCTGAATATACTCATCATCATGATTATCAACCTAGCGCGTTCCTGGTTGCATCCTGGTTGATCATGGCCTCGGAGACCAGGTTACGCTACGACTACGATCCTGAATTAACCAGCCTGGTTATTACAATGGAGCAACCGCCGCCTGATCTCCGTAACCCTACAAGCACGGTTCCGTGCCTACAAGGGAACCCAGACAATTTGAATCATAGTCGGGCCAACGGCTTAAAGTGCCTCCCGAAGCACGGAATCATCATTCTTATCGGACAATCAGGTGATTTAGCATTCAATGTCCTAAACAAACTGGGAAATCAACACAAAGTGAAACTGTTCCTGGCGGGAATCAAACCCACGATCTGCAAGATTCGAGCACAGCGCTTTAACCACTACACCACGGAGGCTGTTATCTCTTATTCCACTCACCTATGTATGTTATATGTATATGAGTGGGGTAACTTAGACTTAATCACCCCACTGGGCAGACGGGTTGGTGACGCTAGTATAAACATCAGTTACATTTGGACTGAAATAAAAACTTACAATCCTGTATTGTGTATTGTTCAATAAAATCTTGAAAGACCTGCCACGTTAGGAACATTAGGTAAGGTAGAATTACACGATGACATCGTCAACGCTTTGAAGGTGAGTATTTACATATAGAAGTACAATACATAAATATATAAATATAAATATAAATAATTCACAACATCACAAACATTGATCTGACCCCGTGTTAAGTAGCTTAAGCACTTGTGTTACAGACATCAGAATCAACAGTGGTATTACAAATGTACTTAAATATATACATATAACACCCATACCAGGACAAACAGACATGTTCATGCACACAAATGTTTGTCCTGTGCGGGGATCGAACCCGCGACCTCTTGCGTAATAGGCAACATCTTGACCATTACAGCAAGCAGGTCGTCAAACACTTGTGTTACAGATATCAGAATTAACGGAGGTATTAAAAATATACTTAATTAGATACATATAATTCCCAGATCAGGACAAACATACATGTTAATGCACACAAATATTTGTACCGTGCAGGGATCGAACCTGCGACCTTTGGTGTAATAGCCGACTTCTCGACCATTACACCAAACAGCTCGACGCAAATGTACCTTCATATAATCCAAGATCCCACGTGGTCTAGCCAAGTTGCAACGACCACTATCTCCATCGCCATCGCTTCGACTATCGACATCATGCACACAAAGTATCTGTGTGAGCGGGGTGGACATAGGTATAAGACGACAATTTATATCCATCCTCCCGATTGAATTTTTTTCAGAATGGAATCCGGTGATTGAGAAATGCAAACCGCGATATTTGTCAAAACAACAAAATATTAACCCCGATATTGTTAGTGTAGTGTGCCGGAGTGACTTTACTGACATTCGTTGCAGTACAAATATAAGTGCCAATTCGGGGGTAGTTTCCGATTCACCGCCTCAAGCCCGTTCAAGTAGACGACGCCGCGCACCGCCAGTTCGCTTGTGACCACGGCTGCAGCATCGCAGCCGAAACGTCAAGCAGTAAGTACTCAGGTTCTTATAAAAATAATATCGACCCTGGGCAGAAAAGGAAATGTCTTGGGATCGAATCCCGCTAGGGGCAAATGTTTGTGTGATGAACATCGGCATTTGTAATCGAGTCATGGATGTTTATAAATAAATGTATTTAAGTATGTCTAACCGTTCCCTACCATCCATAGGGACTAGGCAATTGGTTTATTAGTCCAAGGCATTTTTTTTGTACACACTCAAAATAGACGCGTTAGACATTAAGCGGTCGAAGCTAGCCCGCTCTGCTACTACTTACACTACTATATTATTACTGCTTCCATTAGTACTACTATTACTACCTTCGGCATTCTAGATTATCCCTTACGCTCAAGAGCGGTAGTTATTATCACAAACGTGCTACTTCAGTTAAATACCCATGCGGAGCCAGAGCGGGTACATAGTGTAAGCATTTTAATATTCATGTATATTTTAAGTAGCTGGCCAAAACAACCTACTCGGGCAAAGTGTAAATAACACTTAGCATTACACTTTGTGCAAGCGATATTATTTACCTAAAATATTCCAAAGAGATATTCATGCTTAAGTAGATGACCAAT
Source organism: Nomophila noctuella (assembly GCA_958496325.1). Taxonomy (NCBI): domain Eukaryota; kingdom Metazoa; phylum Arthropoda; class Insecta; order Lepidoptera; family Crambidae; genus Nomophila; species Nomophila noctuella. Next base: position 4,652,476 of record OY292490.1, on the reverse strand, counting down.
TTATCAACAGAATTGGTCAGCATGTGTACAAGCCGGCCAAACAACAATGAAAACGTTTTCAAATGAAAGCATATTTATGACTCTTCATTTTCAAGTTACAATCAAGCTATAAAATTAAGTATCACAATCTTTCACCGTGGTAAGTACATCTGAGGATGGATAAATCAGTGCCAACCAATACCACTGGAAATACATGCACAAACATATGCGTACGTATGCTATGTATGTATTCATACATTACTATGCTTTACCTACTCGTACTTTAAAATTCCGGTGATTGAATAACCTTTACCCCTATTTATGGAAAAGCATGAAAATAACCAGTTACCGAACGAAAGACGCGTCATATTTTACGTTAAAAATGTTTGTGAATATAACCTTATAAAAAATTTTTTTTGCTCTCTTCGCACGTAGCCGCAATGTCAGTCTTATCCTAAAACTCTGTGAAAGTAAAAGTTGAGTTTAGCCGAAATAACTTCATTAACTAATCTGAAATCGCGCCCTGCATACATTATTGAGAATCATTCAATTTTAATTACAATAGCCTTTGCGCCGTAATTAATGCTACCCGCGTAAGGTTAATGCCAGGAAACATGATACAGCACGAATGCTATAGTTGCTTAGTTGGTGCGTCCATTTACTGCGATACGCTCGCGTCCGTTCTCAGGACATTTAATATTTAAAACCACATTGTCACAAATACCGACAATGGAATTAATTTTTAAATAAGCGTCAGTACCTATGTTGGGGATACGCGAAGCCACGGTGATATACGGTGCGCATATCTATCAGTGCTCGAAAGTATTCCAGAAATCAAACTACAGCAGTGCCGCTTAACAAAATTGCATTTCTTCGTTATTTCAAGAAATTACCAGGTAAAGATGAATTTGTATTATCTGTTGAAACACAAATGTGTGTGAATCTATGTTACATGAACCAGCACAGTGGTACAAATTGCGTTGTTAGCAATAATTATAAATATGAGAACAAGTAGGTACGTGAGTATTTTGTTGAGTTTTGTTTAAAGATAAACCGTCAAATCCTTGTTGCCAAAATTAGTAAGTCTCACCACGTATAGGTACATAACGAGTTATGTGAATAATTACTTTAGTACTACCCACTTGTACTTACATCCCACGCTGAGTTTAAGTCGTAAGTGGCATTGAAATAAAATCTGTAAAGAAAGTTACATCAGAGCATTTATTATAAAGGTAGGTCGGTACGGAATGAGGATAGGATTTCATTTCAAGCGATTTCCACGTATGATTAAACTAAATGACTAGTGAGTTTATCATCAAACCACAGAAAACATTTATTCTGTGGTTGGTACTTTTATGCACAATAATAACTGACATAATTATAGACTCTTAGATCGTTTGGTCCACATAAATAGAACGATGTTGAAACTAAACGATACGCAAAATTTGCTAAGAAATTTCTATAAGTAATAAAGGTTTTGTGAAATCATAAAGTATACTGACCGTACTTAACTGTACCCAACAACACTTTTTTTTTCCGCGAAACCGTCCCAATATTTTCTTTCATTAAACTTTTTCTCAGAAAACAAACAAAACAAAATGGTAGAATCAACGATATGCTCGTGACGCGTTGACCAAGGAAATACTATACTCGTATGAATTCAATAAAAGATTTTTGAAATCGGTCCAGTAGTTTTTGAGTTTATTTGCTACTCACAAAAATACAAAAATATAAAATATGTGTAGGTGTAGATATATGCTTAGTTAAGGTTTGACGTCTCATTATGTAGGTACACATAGGACCGAGTTAAACACACACCATCCAAAATTATAAAGCCAGTCAGGCTCTGTCGTTATTCCGCTTTAAAAATTGTAAAAATAGACAAAGTAGACAGCTGTAAACCCTGTTGCATAAAACATATCACATACCTCGAATGTTTATATATCAGAAACATGCAAATCCTTACGAAATGTCCCGACTTTTAGAACTGTCTCATTTCTTGCATAGCATACATAGCTCTGTACTCTAACTGCATATTTCTTGGTGCAAAGTCACAAGGCTTAGGTATAAAATGTATTAACAATTTTCTGGCGATAAGCATTGTTTTTACGTATTATATTTTTACTTTCGTTGAGTAACATTCTGTAACACGACAACATAGTGACAAACTCATACTCATATCGTAAAGTTTGTGGCTGTCACACTGTTGTTGGTATGGTAGCATCAAGAATGTTACACATTGCAGCTTTACAAGTAACAGCTTTACAGTTCTTCCTAGCGTTTATCCCGGGGTCCGCTTTGACCATGATCCAGGATTTGGAAAGTCTGGTTATTACAGTGAAGCGACTGCCATCAGACCTTCGTAACCCATAGAGGGGATCCAGACAGATTGGATCATGGTTACACATTCAGATCTAACTGATCTACAGTCAGAAATCACTGAATGTGCAGGTTTCCTCACGGTGTTTTCCCTCACCACCGAGCTAATGGCACAAATACACACATAGATTTCGAAAAATCCAGAGGTGTGGGCCCGGATTCGAACCGCGAACCTCACGTATGTGAGGCGCCGTCCGTACCACTAGGCCACCATCGCTCTTGCAGCTTTACAAGTAACATAATATAAAAAACCCCCTGCTTGTTTTCTATTGCTGCCTGCACCGTGTCCAACGGCACATAGGATGTAATAATAATACCCCTCCGGCCGTATTCGGCCATGGCGGCCGATCTTACGATAAGCCAGGTACGCACGATATATTATAGTGCACAATTGAGTGCGCAAGCACAGGTGCACTCCCTATTCCTTCACTCTCATAATTCGGTGGGAAAGCAATCTGACACCGTAGAGAGATCAGATGCAAGACAGCTTAACGTGCCTTCCGAAGCTCGTATAGGATGTAATAACAACATCATATTTGTATATAAAATGAACTATTGACCATGGTTAACAGGATCAATTAGAGTCATAAATAAATCTATGTGTACATACTTTCTAAACTAAATAACTTTATTTCACAGACCTCTTTTTTTGCTACTTGGAAAAGTCCTTTATTTAGGTACAAATTAAACTCAAGATAATTTTCATAACAATATTAATCCAGTTATCTTCGATGGAGTTAACTTCATTTCCTTTATTGGACTACCCAAATTGAAGCGGATCTTTTGGGAAAGTCAAACATTAATTATGAGTTTCCAACAACGGATGGCAAAAATCATATTACTCTTTAATCCGTTCGTATAATCCATATCGAAAAACTCAGCAAGGAAATGAAAACTGTCTTGCACACTGTCCTGTAATTTTCACCGACTTCAAAACGAAAGCCCACTACATAATGTTACGTTTAGATTTATTTTGTGCGTTCTCCGATGTATAGTTCTGGATCGATTTTCTGTAATAATTATGTTTCGCTCTCTCTCCCGGTGGTGGATCCATTGTTACATAATCTAAATCTGACAATTATATTCTAAAGAAAACGAGGGAAACTTTCCGAGCTAACTAGATAGTTTTCGAAAAATAAATCTATGTATTTTAATAAGATAATAAGATTTTAATAAGATATGGCAGGAAATTGATGACAGAAAGCTTTATCGTGATCACTGTTTAGGTAAATGTAAAATGATATTTCAACAAAACATCTCACAAAAAGTAAAATGTTCTACTTTTTATGGTTCAACGAAATGTAAAATGTTCATTCTTTTGCAGCATAATGTCTCAAGAAACAAATATAAAGCCGACGGCTGGTGCTGAAGCACCGCCGAGCAAATCCAGGGATGCCGACTGGCCTATGGTGCTGTTCTTCATTCATATTCAGCTGCTGTCTATGTACGGCATATGGCTGGTGTTTTACGAAGCTCAATGGTTGACTGTATCATTAAGTAAGTACAATGCAACAACCGCTTGAACCGAAAATACCCGAAACATCTTTCATCACAGCATAATACGCAAGAAAAATCTATAATTATCAGATGGTGAACCCTCACCCTTCGTATTTATCCACTAAAACATCCCAAGAAAATACAAAAACAACGAGTAATTCGACCTGTGCATGAATAATACAAAAATAGGATGCTGCAAAGGATGCCCTGAGGCTGTCAGTTTAATTTTGAATCAATCGGATATTGTTTTATGTAGATACAGTATACTTTATACGCTAACAACAAGGAAATAAACACATCACAAGTGTTATATAGTTTTTGAGCTTTGAATATATGATATGATTTGTTTATACACTGGAAATATTGGATCCAATTTCAAAAATAACTCTTCCTTATTTCTTCCTGAACAACGATATTATACATTGGCCTATGACCTTTCAGAGGGTTCTCTAGTAGTCTGGTGTTTGTGCGCCAACTTTATAAATAGGCAGAGTAATGAACTATATTGATGACTCATTAATGCTTCCAAGGGGTCTTAACGAAGGTTGTTTGAACTAACTCGAAAAAGAAATGAAATATTAACTCAGACATTATTTAGTGCCTCACCACAACATTAAAACATATTATAATAAAATGAAATATCAAGACGGGGGGGTGGGAAACTTTTAAAAGAAAAAATGAATTTGATTAAGCCAAAGAGCAAGCTCAGGTCAAGAAATACTTATTTAGATGACTTATCTGAATTTCGTAATTGCGATGTCTTGTCTAGGTTATACTATGAGAGCATCTCATTAATTTCGTTTGAAGCAAAGATTACATTTATTTGCGTCTTAAATACACGTTTGACGAAAAAATATATTGATCCTCCTTCCAATAACTAGGAACTTAAAAAAATGATAATTTTTTGAAATAAAATATTTCTTGAGTAATCTTATTTCATTATTGTTATCGTTGATTTTCGGGAAAGTAATAAAACCGCCAACTCGCAGGCTTTTGTCTACAACTTAGTTCTTTGAACAGTAAAATTCAATTCGACCCAATCAGGAACAAAGGGAGAGGGACTGACCAGCGCCTCGAGGAAAGTATATAAAGAAAATAGAAAAGCAATAATTGCACTTGTATTCATTACATAGTATTGTGCTAAAGAGGTATACATGGCATGATTTATACACAAGCTTTACATTTGCATTTCAATGGGATTGATTCATTATGAATTATCAGAAGTAGTGTACCACCAATTAGGTATAATTATTATTGATTGAATGCCATTATATCATTAGATGTGTTAAAACAGGCCAATGACATTGGCCACGAAATATTAATGATTTTAATAACCTAGCTTTAAACCACAGTGAACTAATCCAAACTTAGCTGAGGAGGGTGGTTTCATTAGTCTCGGAAAAATAATAAGTACCTATGATTTCTTTGAGGACCTTTTTTATTCTCCGCCTGTTACTTCTAAAATAGGAGAATTATAAATCTAGATAAATATATAATGTACATTACCACGTAACTTCCATTGAAAATCGTTTTGATAGTGAGGTAGTTAGTAGTTTTTTTTAATACGTCATAAGTAGAATTTGTACGGAACCCTCGGTGCGTGAGTCCGACTCGCACTCGCCCGGTTTTTTAAAGAATAGATTTCTATTCGTATTTTAGAACAAACAATAGCCAAGGAGAAGTAATTCTGGCGAATATCAGGGATATCAAAAAAAGTCAAAGTCTATTTCTACTCATACTCTACATCGAGACAACAACTGCTAGGGTGTGCGTTGGTTCACTTTCGTGAATAAAAAAGACTATTTCAGAGAGCTTCCTCGTGTCCGAATGTTGGTGAAAAATTGTATGTACTCGTTGATTATACTCGGGTTGAATATACAGGGCGCCCGGGCGTCCAGATCGTTCAGCATCACCATAAGATTTTTTTAAACAGTCTTTATGATGTGCAGAGTTACCATAATGTTTTTTTTTTACTTAACCTTCTAAAACGTTTGCTTTTCAGAATTATTGTAATGTTCAATATCCACACAAAACTCTGTTTCAAATAAAATCTATCACTCGACTTTTTTATTTCGAATCAATGCCAAAAATAAATGGGACGATCAAACATAAAATCAAAACGAAGCAATAGCTTACCAAACACCTCTAGTATAGCTTATCTATATTTACTAATTTATGAAGCTGAAAAGTTTGTTTGTATGTTTGTTTGTTTGAACGCGCTAATCTCAGGAACTACTTGTCCGATTTGAAAAAATATTATTGTGTTGAATAGTCCATTTGACGGGGCAAGCTATTGGAAATCGAAATCCACGCGGACGGAAACGCGGGCAGCCGCTAGTAAGACTATAAGCTTAGTCTGTGGCTAGGCAATAAGTTTGTTAGTGCAAGGTGCGTAATATTCTTATTATTTAATTAATTTACAGTGGCTGTGTTGACGGCGGTGGCGGTGCTTGGGGTGACCGCCGGCGCTCACCGCCTCTGGGCTCACCGCGCCTACAAGGCTAACACTGGCCTTAGAGTGGCGCTCATGTTAGCCCAGACTTTGGCTGGACAGGTATTTCATAGCGTACAATACAATATGGTCATCACTACCTTTTTCTACTTCCATTAGCAAGAGAAAAGATTTTAAATGTATGTTTTTTACTAGATTACGAAACTACTAAGCAGATTGTGAACGCAAAAGTTACAAAACATTTAAGCCTCCTGACTGATTAAAATGATCGTTTGTCTGCCTCTAACATGTTAAAATATCTCCAAGCTAGGAAACACAAACCATTAGTCCCAAAATCAAAGTATTCATTTCTAGATCTTACTTACGTGATAATTAAAGGATTGTAAGACAGTTCGCCGACAGTCATTTCTCCTTTGCACTATTCACCGACAGGACGTTTCGTTTTTGTCTGATTCACCGACAGCACGATTCACCTATGGCCGTTTCGTCGACAGGACGGTTCGCATTTTTCTGTTTCGACGATAGGACGTTTCGCCTTAGGACGTTTCGTCGACAGGACGGTTCGCATTTTTCTGTTTCGCCGACAGGACGTTTCGCCTTAGGACGTTTCGTCGACAGGAAGGTTCGCATTTATATGTTACGACGACACTTTTCAACTATGGAATAATAACGCAAAGATTCTGTCTACAGTGGTTTCCATTATTTTACTAGGTAATCTTCTTCCTAGCGTTTATCCCGTTTCAGTGCGGGGTCTGCTTTGACCATGATCCAGGCTTTGGCGAGTCTGGTTAATACAATAAAGCGACTGCAATCAGACCTTCGTAACCCAAAGAGGGGAACCAGACAGATTGGATCATGGTGACACATCAGAACTATAGTCAGAAACTATCTGAATGTGCCAGTTTCCTCATGGTGTTTTCCCTCACCACCGGTACAAATCCACCCACGGATCCGAACCACGGACCTAATGTATGTGAGGGGCGGTCCTTACCACAAGGCCACAATCGCTCTTTAAGATACGCATAACTAAGCCATAAAAAAGCGAATAGTTCGCTACACTTGTAGGCAATGCAATAAGCAAGCATTTTAACATTGTCAGGCAACTTTGTGGTCATGTGCTAGCTTAGTTATAAATAAAAAAAAAGTTAAAAGTCTATAAAAAGTAAAGTATCAGCCTATTAATGTCCCACTGCAGGGCAAAGGCCTCCATCATTTGAAATCATGTTTTCGTTACAAAAATGGGTTTTGGCTTAATCACCACGCTTGCCAAATGCGGATTGGTGATCACAAACCCGGGCTGTGTTCAGAACAATCAAAGTTTACCCGACCCAGGAATCTAACCCAGGACCTTGAGACCACGGCCCGGTACTTAAACCACTAGGCCATCAAGGTATTAAGGAAAAGTTAAACAAAAATTATTCATAGTTGCATAAACTGCGAAATGGTTGTTTCTATTTTCATAAAATTGGCCAAGTGCGAGTCGGACTCCCGCACTGGGGGTTCCGTACAAATTCTATTTTTGACGTATTAAAAAAACTACTGAATATATTTCGTTCGAACCAATTTTCGTTGGTAGTTTTTATGGTAATGTACATTATATATTTATTTCAGATTTATCATCCTCTTACTTTAGAAGTTAGAGGGGGGGGGGACACTTTTTTCCACTTTGAAAGAGTCTGTCATGCAAAGTATTAACTAAAGAAAAAAATGAGCTAAGAAACCTCAACATACTTTTTAAAGACCTATCCATAGATACCCCACACGTATATGTTCAATGAAAAAAAATATTTTCAGTGTCAGTTCTAACTATGGGGACCCCCATTTTTTATATTTTTTTCTATTTTCGTGTAAAAACCTTGTTGCGGTTCACAGAATACATCTACTCACCAAGTTTCAATAGTATAGTAGTTATAGTTTCGGAAAAAAGTGGCTGTGACAGACTGGCGGACGGACAGACAGACAGACAGACAGACAGACAGACATGACGAATCTATAAGGGTTCCGTTTTTTTGCCATTTTGGCTACGGAACCCTAATAAAAAAGCATCTCAAGATCGCTCTCAAGATACCTACCTAGTTAAATAATGGAAACCACTGTAGACAGAATCTTTGCGTTATTATTCCATAGTTGAAAAGTGTCGTCGTAACATATAAATGCGAACCTTCCTGTCGACGAAACGTCCTAAGGCGAAACGTCCTGTCGGCGAAACAGAAAAATGCGAACCGTCCTGTCGACGAAACGTCCTAAGGCGAAACGTCCTATCGGCGAAACAGAAAAATGCGAACCGTCCTGTCGACGAAACGGCCATAGGTGAATCGTGCTGTCGGTGAATCAGACAAAAACGAAACGTCCTGTCGGTGAATAGTGCAAAGGAGAAATGACTGTCGGCGAACTGTCTTACAATCTAATTAAAGTATTCAGTAAATATGAAGCATGCATATGCCAAAAACAATTAATAATTCAAATCGATATGTAATGCTTGCATGAATGCTTACATTTCTTGCTGTGTAAGCGTTACAAAATGAGGGCATTTAAACAGCTCAATAACAGTAAAAAGTTATCGAGTAAGTAATTTATTTTTACAGTAGCATTCTCTTGACGGCTTTTTTATGGCACCCCCATATAACTCTATCACGTTATGTGTCTTTATTTCACAAAGGGTTAAACTATTTTTAAAATAGAACAAGAATTTGCGAATCCAACTTTTTATTTCACGTAAAAATTTTAGGAATTTGTACAGGAAGCAACGGAATGTATTTTCCGTTTTACGTGAATTTTACCTCTGCCTAAAAAGTAAACGCTCCAACGTAGGGAATGCAGACAGGGAAAATAGTATCTGATTTGCAAAACGAAGAATTATCGACGTTCATTGCGAGCAAATTATATGCAGCGAGCAGGTAGTAGTTCAAGTTCTAAGCCTTGAACTACATGCGCTTGCATGACCTTCCGAGAGCTAATAATAAACAAAGCCTTAGGCAGATTAGAATTATGTACTTCAAGAATCGATAAATACAGTCATAACAAAACAACAATTTACTTACCAAAACAATAGTTAAGCCAAAACAAGAAGTTATGACAGCTGTCACTTCATAGAACAAAAGTGTCACCTCGTATGACAATCATCTTGTATGAACGTACACGGATAATATTGAAAATACGATTTAAATTGAAAAACAACTTAGTAGGTACAAGACATCTTTGTACACAAAGCATGCAGATAGCGCGTGTTTCAATACTCAGTTGCTTACCATTAGGTGAACTCGGGTATTAAAAAACACGGAATCATTTACCAATGAAAAAAAGAAAAGCGGGATAAATTGACCCATTCAAAATAGGCTCTTGGGCGATTCACACCGCGGTTCGAACCGCTTGCGGTGTGAAACGCCTAAAGACCCAAAATATCTGCTAGGCTAAATATATCCTTAAAACATGTTAATTGTATGTTACCGAATTCTTTACTGCTTACTTAATCTGGACATAAAATATATCTGCAGCCATGTATAGATAATTGACATCTAGTTGCTTTCATGAGTCGTTATGATGAATAAAGAATAATTTATGAGTTACCTGCACCTTGGTTCCTACAAGAGAAGCGTGAAGAAGTATCTCGCTGGCACGCGAGTATGGCGATGCCACCGGATACGATACCAAATGTGGTATCGTATCCATGACAGCGGAGCAGTGCCGTAAATAGCCTTATATGCGCCCGGTGCGAATTCACAAAACTTTTTTTTCTTTTTTTTTTACTTGAAATTCTGGTCATTTCTGCGCCCCGTCAGGGTCTGCGCCCTGTGCCTGGGCACCGCTGGCACCGCCCTATTTACGGCACTGCAGCGGAGGCGGTACCTACCAATGGATAGGTACCGCCTCCGCTGTCATGGCAATTAGGGCTCCTCTTTTGCTTACCATTAGGCAGAGCGGAGCCAATATACCGTGCCAATATAAATAAAAATTGTTTGATTGATAGGGTACAATCTACGAGTGGGTGCACAACCACCGGCTCCACCATGCCACGTTCGCGACCGACTGCGACCCGTACGACTACCGGCGCGGGTTCCTGTACACGCACGTGCTCACGCGCCTGCGCAAGCTCAGCCCGCACCAGGAGCAGCTGAAGGCGCAGGTCGACATGTCCGACCTGGATGACGACCCCGTCATCACTGTGCAGAACAAGTAATTACATATATAAATAAACTAGCGGCCGCCCGCGACTCCGTCCGCGTGGATTTCAATGGTGGTTAATTGGTCTATCCAACACAAAAGTATTTTTTCAATTAGGTCCAGTAGTTTCTGAGATTAGTGCGTTCAAACAAACATACAAACTCTTCAGCTTTATATATATAAAGATTAGTATAGATAAAATAAATTCCTTGGACAAACACGCCAATTTCCTAGCCCCAAACTAAAGCTTGTAGTATGCAAGCCAGGAAACGGATAGAAATACTTAATTACTTTTGAAAACATCCAGGACTCTTGTACTCGACAAAAGCCGATGTTCCTCACACAAACATTTGCCCCTAGCGTGATTCGAACCCGCGACCCTTGGTTTTGTAGCCAGGGTCCCTGCCTGACCACTAGACCAAGCAACGGGCCGTCAACATGCTTGCAACAATAGCATGACTAGCAATGTACGACTACCGGCGCGATTACCTACTTTACGTCCTTTTGCTTAAACATGAATATGTCGAAAGAAGTGCACAAAGGCATCAAAATCCCTTTAAAATCCGGGAAATGTAAACTGTACATATGCTTGACACTATTCTAAAAATAAAACATTGATTCCGAAAACACAACTCCAAACAATGGGTACTTTTTTCGGCCTTTTCGGCAAATTCAACTACCTCAATGTATGCAATATAAAATCATGGCTTCATGAACAGAAGCGGTGGCAAACAAAACTTTATTTTTGCATAAAAGTAATAAATAAATAAACACCGAGTCAGCACCGTTCATTCACAGTGAATCACTCTTTATCGTATCACACTGTGATTGGTTTAGAACAATATTCGTCATTGTTTAGCCGGCTGATCTACTGGTGTTAAAAGTAGTCCTGACCAGCAAACTGACGGTCGCAGGTTCGAATCCCACTGGGGGATAATTTTAAGATGTGGTGAACCGGCATCTACACTGGAGTCCTGGATGTTTAAAATAATTTAAGTATCATCATCATCCTAGCGCCTCTCCCAGTTGCATCCTCGGCCATTGCCTTGGAGCCCAGGGTACGCTGCGACTATGATCCTGAATTGACATGCCTGGTTATTACAATGGAGCGACTGTCGTCTGACCTCCGTAACCACAAGGGAAACCAGACAATTTGGATCATAGTTGGGACCAACGGCTTAACGTGCCTTCCGAAGCACGGAATCATCATTCTTATCGGACAATCAGGTGATTCAAGCCTGCAATGTCCTAACCAAACTGGGAAAACCAACACAAAGTGAAAGTGTTCCCCGCGGGATTCGAACCCACGACCTCCGAGTTCGTAGTTTTTGAGCACAGCGCTCTAACCACTACACCACGGAGGCAGTTTAAAATAATTTAAGTATGTTCATACATTTTCCATCACCTAGCATCCATAGTACCTACATTCTTCGAGCTTGGTTTGGAGAGAGAAAAATTTTGGTGTGTTAGTCCTAGGAATTTATTTACTAGTAGGCGCCCGCGACACCTGTCCGCATGGAATTCGGTTTCCGCACATATGGTGTTATACAATAGCCTTCCTCGACTAATGGACTATCCAACGCTAAAATATTTTTTCATTAGAACCAGTAGTTTCTGAGATGAACGCGTTCATGCAAACAGTATAGTATAGATTCGGGTCACAATCTCATTATTAAGAAAGAATTTGACGACCTGCTTGGTGTAATGGTCAAGATGTTGCCTTTTACGCAAGAGGTCGCGGGTTCGATCCCCGCACAGGACAAACATTTGTGTGCATGAACATATCTGTTTGTCCTGGTCTGGTTGTATATGTATCTATTTAAGTATATTTGTAATACCACTGTTGATTCTGATGTCTGTAACACAAATGCTTAAGCTACTTAACACGGGGTCAGATCAATGGTTGTGATGTTGTGAAATATTTATTTATTTATTATTTATTATTAAGTGTTTTGGTTTCAGGCTGTACTGGGTACTCTACGTGATTCTGTTCCTCTTGCTCCCTCTGAACGCTCCTCTGGAGTACTGGAACGACTCCATCCTGAGCGCAGTGTTCGTGGTCGGTTTCCTCCGGTACGCGATCGTGCTGCACGCCACCTGGCTGATAGAAAGTGGCTTGTGCGTCTGGGGACTCCAGCCAGGGGAAAAGTAAGTGTGGTAGTTTACAAGAGTGATGTCGAACATGCCATTAATCGTAAAATTCTTACTAAAAAATATGATTTACTGCTTATATAACGTGTAACAAAATATACTGCAATATTTTAAGGGCGAATCGTTTAGTGGAAATGTAATAAATTAGTCTAGTAAAATTTTTAGGTTAATTCGCTAGTTTCCGAGATTATCAACAAAATAAATTGAGTGAATAATTGGGAAAAGTACTCAATTTTTCATATGCAAGACAGCTGGTCGTGTGGTCAGTGTAATACAATTACTACACTTGTCCTGCCCCAAAAGCAAAGTGGTGGTGAGGGGGCGAAGCTTACAGGACGAAAAGGGCAAATTGGCCAATGCAGAAATTGCAAAATTAGGTAGGCATTAATTTGACTTTTTAATATCTGATATTGATTACATTGCCACTAAAGAATTCGCCCTTAAAATATTTGCAGTACATTTTGTTACACCCTATATAAATAAAGCCTTCTTCGTCCAATGGACTATGTCAACACAAAAATATTTTTTCAAATCGGCCTAGTAATTCCTGAGTGTGCGTTAAAACAAACAAACTCTTCTGCTTTATTAGTATGGATTGTATCTCAGTTATAAATAACTTGCTATTAATGTCATCAGCTATTTCAACCTTAGATATAACTTTATTAAGATTTTGACTCTGCCTTAATTCACGCTTCAATTCACACTTCGAATTTCCAATTCATTATATCTAAATAACGATCTACTAGCACCAATAGATACCTATATATTTGTATTTATGCCATTGCGTTTATATTATGGTATTCAAGTGTATTGTTTTTCTTTCTAGATGCCCACCGGACTCTAACTGGGTTTTCGTGGTTACCAAATCATTTTGGCCGCATTACCACTACTTACTGCCTTATGACTACAAAGTAGGCGAATATGGTACTTATGGTGAGTACGAGGATATACTACACTGTGTTGGTTATTTAAGGATTAATAATTGCCTATCCCAAAAGTGAAAAATTTAATCTAATAATATTTCTCACGCAGTCGGAAAAGTAAAATTTATCTGTGGTCGACTTCCTAACAAAGAATCAATGTGTGAGAATAATAATTCGTATCACACCATGCTACCTATTTTGTAAAGAGAATTGATTCGATACCCACATAAAAAAATACAGAATACAGGTTAGTTAACTTAATAATTTTTGAGGAGCTCGATTGCGCAGTGGTTAACGCGCTCGACCTGCTCCTCCTAGCTTCGGAAGGCACGTTAATTTCAATTCGATTCATTTATTCAGGAACAATAAACATTGTATTGAATATGACAGGCCTGTTGGTCGAGTGGCTAGAGACCCTGGCTACAAAACCAAAGGTCGCGGGTTCGAATCCCGCTAGGGGCAAATGTTTGTGTGATGAACATCGGCATTTGTACTCGAGTCATGGATGTTTATTAAATTATTTACGTATGTCTATCCGTTTCCTAGCATCCATAGTACAAGCTTCGAGCTTAGTTTGGGGCTAGGCAATTGGTGTGTCAGTCCAGTGAATTTATTTATTATATATATATTTATTTTATTTATTATTAATATAAAATTTTCATAAATAAAATTGCAATAAAAATTATTATTAGTCCTGCGCCTGATCTCTCAACGGTCCTGTCAGATTACAGTCCCCTCAAACCTATGAGCGGGAGGGAATAGGGAGTGCACCCGGGCTTGCGCACTCACTTGTGCACTATAATATATCCTGCTGTACCTGGCTGATCGTAAGATCGCCCGCCATGGTCGAAAACGGCCGAAAGGTATTGTTATTATTGGAACACTAATATTTTTATTGTATCTAGCCAATCTGGGAAAGGTAAAATATAATATTCTAATCCATATTACAGATTCAGGCTGCACATCTGCATTCATCCGCGTGTTTGCGGCTCTGGGCCTCGCCACGGATCTGAAGACAGTAGAAACACCGTGCGTCCAGAAGGCTTTAGCTGAGGCAGCCAGGTAAAATCTTGTTTTTCTAAAAAACATACAAACATTCGAAAAATTCCTGCAAAAAACAAAATAGTATCCATTATAAAGTCGATTTTTTTTTTCATTTAATAAATACCAATTTAGTACGTGACTAACTACGTCAGTCAGTTACTAAGTTATTGATCAGAACAATTATTTTACTCTGTCCATTTATTAAACGACATTAGACAGCTCTCGTCAATGAAATGTTTTATTTACTTCGTTCAATTTTCGAAAAAAGAATGTTGTATTTCATGGATGGTACCGCTAACTCCGTGATATACTACGATACTACTACGAATAATAGTGGAGGCAATGAAGCATTATGGCTCCGATTTTTTTTACTGTGAACCGATTTGCATGAAATTAGTTTCATCTTACCCTTAACATCAAAAGTGAAAATCAGATTCAGATCAAAGCCGATTTTTATTTTGGCTGCAATTTAATCGATGTGGTCAATGTCATACATCATTGCAAAAAACCGATGAAAAACGTGACAAAATTACGAATTTTCAATTGCCAATAACTTGAAAAGTACAGTAGGACCCCGATTATCCGGACCTCGGTTATCCGAATTCGCGATTATCCGGACTGCCAATCGCGACGAGTTTATTCTAACATTAACAGATCAGAACTCGTGCCGTCCGCGCCCTTCGCCAAATATTTTAAACAAAATTAAATTGTATTTATTTTATTTCATGATTACCTAATGCAAATTACCAAATAAATACATAATTAATGTAAGCAAGGTACAGACTACATATGTACATATGCATAAAGCCCGTTTTTATTCATATATTGGATTATCCGGACTTTCAATGGGGAATATGCATGATTTTTTTTTAATCGTTTATATGTTTCTACTAGTTATTACATTACCAAACATAAAAATATCACGTCGAAAATATAAACTATTATGCAAAAAAATTAATATTAAAAATAATTAAAATCGCGATCAATATAAACGCGGCCATTTTGGCGCGCTTGTGCGTGACGTCACCATTACACGAGTTCGATGTCAACAGCAAAGTGTTTGGTTTACAAAATTACCAAAAAATGAATAAAGTGAGTGAATATCGAATTAATTACCATGGAAAAGTACAAAAAACATATTATAAACATTGTGTCGCTCTTATGTGTCCAAATAACATCAACACTGCACCTGACAAAGTGTATTTCCTTATGCCGAAAGGTGAAAATCTAAGGAAAAAGTGGTGCAAGGCGATGAGAAGAGACAATGTATCGTGTTTGAGCTGTTTATACTGGTGTGCTCGATGGCACAGTGGTTAGCGCACTTGGCCTGCGGTTGCTAAAGTTAAGTAACGTTCGCAGATGCCAGACATCGGATGGGTGACCGCAAAATTTCATCTCGAGCTCCTCCGTGCTTCGGAAGGCACGTTAAGCCGTTGGTTCTGCGCCTGATCTCTCTACGGTCGTTTCAGATTGCTGTCCCACCGAATTATGAGAGAGAAGGAATAGGGAGTTCACCTGTGCTTGCGCACTTACTTGTGCACTGTACTGTAATATATCCTGCGTACCTGGCTGATCGTAAGATCGGCCGCCATGGCCGAATACGGGCGGATGGTATTATTATATTTATTACTGTTGTGAAGATCATTTCAATGTACGTAAGGATATTAAAAAAGTAAAATACATATCCTACTAGGTACTATTATAAAGGCGAAAGTTTGTAAGTATGGATGTATCTCTTAATGCTATACGCCTCTGGAATCTGTCTCCCTGACAGTGTAAGAAAAGCACCTAATAAGTTTGCTTTTAAAAGGCAGGTTCGTGACTTTCTGTCAGAAGCCTGACGTGGAATTGATTTATATTCCCTTTTTGGGTCATTATTCAGGACATCATCATCAATATTATGTGTATGTATTTATTGTATTGTATTTATTGTATTGTATAATGTATTATATTAGATTGTATTTGTGTATGTTTATTATCTGATTATCTTTTGCTATTGTAATTTAATTATCTTTAAAATTATGTTTTAGTTTGCTCACTACCGCATTCAAAAATTTCATTTTTCTCAAGGTTGACTGGTAGAGAATGCTTTTAGCATTAAGTCCGCCTTTTGTACCTTACTTACTAGTGTGGTCAATAAAGTTTTTATAAATAAATAAATGTATGGATGTTTGTTACTCTTTCACGTAAAAACTAGTGAATGGATTTGAATGAAACTTTACCACAATATAGCTTATACATCAGAATAAGACATAGGCTATAACTTATACATCATAATAACACATAGGCTACAATTTTTGAGGTTTCTAATGTGAGGTCGTAAAAAAGTTATTACGGAAATCGAAATCCACGCGGACGGAGTCGCGGGCGGCCCCTAGTACAAATATATATTTACAAAACCATGAAAACGATCATTTATCAAATAAATATAAACATACTATAACTAATTAACCTCGCAGCTTCCTCTGAGTTCAGCAGACTTATAATCTGGATTTGAAGCGAAATACTTGGCCATCATAAACACGTCGATTTTCGGAAGATTATCCGACTGCGCTTTTACGAAACCGGTTTCAGTCGTTATCTTAGTCCTTCTTCACAATTAATTAATACTTTGAACACATAAAACTATTAACTTAAGATAAAAACAGCGAAACTATACAATAACAATTATTCCTCAAAAAAGAAACCATACAAATAGTTTGTTGACAGCAGACGTCGCGTGTAAAACTGACGTCATATTTTGTTCCACCAATAGTGTTGCGTTTCGAAAATTTGCGCGGTAATATCAAAACAGCCACTTTTTGATGATTAATTTTCATTATTAAATTAAAATAAATTCTAAAAATAATTGTACAGTGTGTTTTCAGTAGCAATAAATGTTACAAAAAAAAATATTTTGTCCATATTTAAGTCACGTGCATATTCCCCATTATCCGGATGCCTACCGACAACAATTAGTCCGGATTATCGAGGTCCTACTGTATTCGATTTCTCAAAAAACTTTATAGATGATTTTTTGCTTAAAATTAGTCCTCCTATCAATATCCGAGGTAATCTTTAAAAAAAACCCTCACCCCCGAGATAGGGTGGTAACCGCCCCCAGAGTAGTTGCAGCGCGGCGTTCAAATCATTTTCACTTTTGATGTTAAGGGTAAGATGAAACTAATTCCAAAATTTCATGCAAATCGGTTCACAGTAAAAAAAATCGGAGGTTTGCCCATATTTTTCGCTTCAATGCCTGCACGCTCTATAACGATAACAAAGATTGTGCCACCACTTACAAAAAATGATCGATAGAAATAAATGCTATGAATAAATCTAAACGTCTTCATAACATCACTTACAATCGTTTGTTAAACAAACTTTTGATTATTTATTTTTTAACTGAAATGATTCTTAATTTTTATTTTAATGTCTAATATTTATACAAGTTGTCAAAAGACGCTTTATAAAATGGACAGGATATAACAAGTTATTCAACACATGTAGGTATAATTATTAAAAAATCTGGGTTCAAAATTTGAATCAAACCTACCTTTTAAATCACTACTACGAGATATCGGTTAATTAATTTAGATCCCCAGGAGTCGCACGCTCACAAAATGCAAAATGATTGTTTCAATTAACAAGTTAAACAGACTTGTGACGAGCATTTATGTCCGTCCCTTGTCCGAGTCACATGGAATTATCATTTATGCCAACAAATTCTGAAAACACGATTAAACTGAATTTACTGACAGATATGTAAATAATATTAATTACTTTCAACATAATTATGTTAATTCTAACTTTCCTCTAGTTGTATAGGTAGGTACTTATTTTTGTTCAGGCGATTGAAAAGAACAACTATCGAGGTTCTTGCCGCTTCTTCTCGATAGATATTAGAAGTATAGTTCGAAGTCTGTGGTGGAATAAATCTGAGGCCTAATTGAATAAAGAACATTATTACTTGTTTGAGGAAAGTTGTGTGAGACGGCCTTGTCCGAACCCTAGAACCGGGTTATGATGCGTAAAGCATCCCCAGCGGGAAAAAAGTAAGGCGATTCCAATGGATAGGAAACCATTATGGCGCCCCGTCTCCAGTGTCATGGCGATTAATTAGCATTTCTTCTTACCATCACACAGAGAGGAGCCAATAATATAAATAATCTATATTATATAAAGCTGAAGAGTTTGTATGTTTGTTTGTTTGAAAGCGCTCATCTCAAAAACTACTGTTTCTAATTGAAAAAATCTTTTTGTGTTGTATAGTCCATTTTTCGAAGAAGGCTGCGGAATCCGAAATCCACGCGAACGGTGTCGCAGGCGGCATCTAGTATACTTACTAATATCTATTTATGGTATATGTTTAAAATAAAGATGTGTAGCTAGCTACTCTGTTTAATGAATCACTACTCGTATGAATTATAAAGATGTTCTGAAAAATACATTTTACATAATATAAATATTATTATGACATAAATAAACAAACTTTCCAGAACGAAGCGTCCAGTCACGAAATGCCTGGACGAGGCGGTGTCGCAGCAAGTTCTTCCCAGAGGACACTATCTGCAGAGGGGCTAACACAATATCATGTTGATTGTATTTATTTGTAGCAAGTAAACATGTTTAAGTACAAAATCTTTTTTATTGTCTAATTTAAATTTAAAGTCATTAAAATTCTAATTTCAGATTAAACCAACCATCGCAAGAAAGAAAGTATATTTTTTGTTCGAACGGATTGTTTCATTCAATGTAGTAGGTAAGATTAAAAGCGATTTAGCATACTTCAAATGAAATTAGAAAGGATTTTGGAGGATTGAGGCTTCCCTTTGACAATGTCTCAGGGTACTCGGATTAGTCTCCTCTAAAATTACCTATGTCCCGAAGTCGCTAGCGCAAAGCGGCTGCTTCGATACAATATGGCTTAACATTGAATTATTTTGTCTTATTTTTAATTTATAAGCAAACGGACAGTTGAGTTTAGAGGCAGGTAGAACTACCTACGTCATCCTCATAAAAAGGTCATTAATTGTAGAAGCGTCTCCTTAATGAAAAAACCGGCCAAGAGCGTGTCGGACACGCCCATGAAAGGGTTCCGTAGCTAAAATATGGGCCGACCGCAAGACAACATTTAGTAAGGGCAACTGCACGTCATAAGTTGGTCGAGTTGTATAAAAATAGCTATGTATGATACAGAGTTCGCTATAGTTTTCGTTGAAAGTACTTACTTGGAGGTATACAGGACATTTTTTTCAGAATTATTGTAATAGTATTTCAAAAGTTAAGGGGGGAGGGGACGCTCTAATTTTAACTTTGTATTAATATATCTCGAGACTGGGGTGTTTGATCCACATGGTTTCAAGGCGAGTTTTGTTGTATTTAAAAATAGCTGTTTAACGATACCCTACACGATGGGTTAAGTCGAATTTTTTTTTTAGAATTAACTTTTCGCTGTATGGGAGGGGGGGTAAAAAATGTTTATTTTTCGATAATTTTAAAAACCATTTCTTGAATTATCACTATACATCTCTCCACCAATTTTCGTGGAAATCGGTTCAGAAACGGCGGAGAACGAACCAGGACAGACAGACAGACAGACAGACATGACGAAACTATAAGGGTTCCGTTTTTGCCATTTGGCTACGGAACCCTAAAAATGATTAGGGAACTCTCGTTTTGAAAAATTAATTAATAGTAGGTATAGACAAGTAAAACAAAAGCTGTTTGGTAAATACTTTATCAATAAAAGCTAAGCAATCATTCAATTATCTCTTCACAAATAAAAAAGTCAACGATTTGTGATCTGAAACCGACCTAGATTTTCCGTCGAAACATTTTTATTTCCAACCAATCGCATCGCACATGAACTAATTAGCTTTAACTTTGCACACACTACATTCATATTTTTTTCGTTCATTATTAATACAACAACGTTTTCAAGCAATATTTCATGAATTTTACAAGTAGGTAGGTACTCAACTACTCATTAATCCAATAAATATTTATTCTAAACTGAAATCAATAGATATTGTTGTAAAGCAAACAACGATGCTTTTTAAATGCAATCATCATACTTCACTAAACTTAAAACTCGCCTCCAAAATACCAACAGTATATTATGAAGATCCTTGCGATTTTTCCATGAATATTCAGCGAGACCTGTGAAAAGAAAATTTCATTATTAGTGTAAAGTATAGTAGGTATATAGTAGAGGTCAAGCGTTCATTAAAAAGGTTCCTTTTTATTTTAGTTCATGGTTCAATGAACACAAAGAGGCCTCATTGATTTTAATGCATAGTATGCGAATGTGATGATTTTGTTAATTTTCAAGTGCATAATAGGGTGCGGCTTAGAGAAATGTCTTAAACCCCTATGTAAAACAATTCTGTTTAGATGCTCGAGTTAGGTATACATTTATAGCAGAGAGTAATTATGTAGGTCCATTCCAAATTTCTTTTCCATAAGGCCAGATTTACTCGGCTGCAAAACCAACTCTCCATGAAATTACAACTTGATCAAATAATAGGAATCTCATTGTGTCTGATATTATGCCCATTGAAATGAAAAAATAAATGTTTTCATGCACACTTAAGATAAACAATTGAGTGTGATGGAAGTCGAACCACAAATTGTACATAAACAACCCCAGATTAAAA
This sequence comes from Nomophila noctuella, assembly GCA_958496325.1. NCBI lineage: Eukaryota > Metazoa > Arthropoda > Insecta > Lepidoptera > Crambidae > Nomophila > Nomophila noctuella. Next base: position 4,631,252 of record OY292490.1, on the reverse strand, counting down.
ATTATTGGTTAATTATTAATAATCCCTTCATTAATAACAAGTTTAGTGTACCACTTACACTATTAAATTTTGATACCTCAGAAGGCGCATCCTATCTGAAATACGCATACTAATATGCAGACAATTCGAGAAGGTGATAAGTCCGGTTGCTCTATTAAAATGTCCGGTATGTATGCATTAATAATGACCGACTGAATTGGGCAATGTGATAAAACCTGGGTAATTATCACCATTTTCGGCCATTATGAATAATGCCCACCATGCATTGAACTAAGTTATAAAATAAGTAAACTGAATTGTTTTTATTTATTAAACTTATTTAACTATATTATCTATCTCGAACGCAGATTTATGACATGGACCACAGGACGTCGGGCATTATTAATAATGCCCGTTCAAAGTGATAAGTTAATAACTTTTCCGTTGCTCTCGGGCATTAATAATAATGACCAGTCCTTATTAATAATTACCAATTAAACCCGTAATCCACGAGTGACAAATTAATCTATATTAATTTAATAAAGCTGAAGAGTTTGTTTCTATGTTCGTTTGTTTGTTTGTTTGTTTGTTTGAACGCGGTAATCTTAGGAACTACTTGTTGGTATTAAAAAATGGTTTTTGTGTTGAGTTGTCCATGTGACGCTGACCGCTGAAGGCTTTAGGCTATAGTCTAACAGAAATCCACGCGGAAGGAGTCGCGGGCGGTCGCTAGTAATCTAATAAGGACAATTGTATACTATTCAAAGATAGTGTGTACGAGTAGGAACCAAATGAAATTATAATTTGAATTAAAAACCAAAGCAATGATTCAACTGCAGTTGAGTAAAGAGCTACGCAATATTATGTCCAGTTAAGTGCAACAGGCTGATGACGACTCGCCTATCATTAAAGCTGCAATGAGCCCGACGATGATGAGTATGAGCGCGGAGCGGACGTCGGTGGCGCGCGCGGAGGCGAAGCCGGCGGGCGGCGCGCACTCCGGCATGCCCGGCACCAGGTCCGCCTGCAGCCGAGCCAGCGCGCCCGTGTTGTGCAGCTGCAGCAGGCTTCACACATGCAATCATAACAAGCCTTAAGAGGTCCTCCTCTCTTGGAGATAAGGTCCGTTTTCACGATTACACGCAGAGAAGTAGACTCGACAACATGTATTTACGATTACATCAAATCTAGCCGATGAAAAGAAGGTCTATAAACGAGTTAAAGTAAACACACGCAGCAGGCTTCACACATGCAATCATAACAGGCCTTAAGAGGAGGAGATAAGGTCCGTTTTCACGAGTACACGCAGAGAAGTAGACTCGGCAACATGTATTTTCGATTACATCAAATCATGAGCTGAAGAAAAGAAGGTCTTTTAACGAGTTAATGTAAACACACCGTATGCTCCATATTCAAACTAAAACTCAAAATATTCTTTTTTAATACTGGCTTCATAGAAGCACCTGTCAATCGTCAAAAATGCTACAAAAAAATTACTCGACCACCGATTGGGAAGGCATTTACATACGTGTCATCATATAAATATCATCATATCAGCCACACCATCTGCTGGAAATAGGCGTCTCCTAGGGCTCTCAACTCAGCCAGATCCTCGGCAGCTCGCATCCAGCTCCTGCAAGCCATCTTGAGTAGACCGTCACTCCACCTGGCCTGAGGGCGTCCTACACTGCGCTCTTTGGGATACTTGCTGAAACGCGGTATCCACTCCAGAACTCGTTTACCCCAACAGTTATCGGTCCTGCGACTTATATGGCCAGCCCACTGTCATTTCAACTGGCCAATAGGCACCGTGCGTAGCGATGACTTTGCCATCTCGTGACTCATATTAAAACCTTTTACCTCTCAATGTCGGTAATTCTACTGTCAAACCTCGGAAAAACACGGTGCCTATTCTGCCGTCTAGTGACTCATATTCGAAACTTTCACGCTAAATGTCAAATTTTACTGTCACAGAAAAAAGGGGGTTTTTAGCGCCCTCTATAGGATCTACACGGTGCCTATACGGTGAGCTATGTCGATGACATTACATTTCTGCCGGATCAATAAATTACGATCCCGCAAAGAATCGCCAAGCATAGGTTTTCCCATAGCTCGCTGAGCGACTTTAAACTTGTGGAGCAGCCGTGCCGTCAGTGTACGTACATAGGTGTACTAACTTAATGGCATTGCTTGCAATGTGCTTTCTATTGAGGTACCTACTTTGCAGTCTGTGAAAAGGAGCTGTAGGTAATCCACGGGCTTCGTGAACATGTTCGCCGGTCCTAATCCCTCTATCCACACTACAAGCACTGTGCCTGCTAAGCTACTTATATGGCCTAGTTGGATTCGGTCAATGTCCACAAAAGGCACCCTCTGGGGAAGCGCAAAGTCCGGAATATCTGCTACACGCGATACAGTAGTATTCAGTACAGGAGATGCGCAGTAATTGGTAACTTAGTTTCAACTTAGCAAAACTATGTAGTAAACTGCACCACCGTGGTTAGAGACAGCTCATTGGGGCTTTTATACTAATATATAAAGCTGAAGAGTTTGTTTGTATGTTTGTTTGTTTGTTTGTTCGTTTGAACGCTCTAATCTCAGGAACTACTGGACCGATTTAAAAAAATATTTTTGTGTTGGATAGTCCTTTTGACGAGGAAGGCTTTAATAGTTAGGCTATTGGAAATCTAAATCCACGCGGACGGAGTCGCGGGCGGCCGCTAGTTTAACAATAAATCTTAAGTTATATTATATCCTTAATCTGCCCTATCTCACTGCTCTAGACACGATGTGTAATAACCGATCCTTCATTTTAAATGATGTCGTTATTATCGACCCCATTCATATCTCTCGCACTCATGTAACCTTGTTCACTTTAGGTGCCTATCAAGCCTGTTTGTTTCGGAGGATACCGAATCTAGTTATCTTTAACTATCCAAGCGACATAAAATCACTAGCATCGCTACAAAGGTGCTCTGCTCTTAAATGTGTTCGCAATGATGATGTTTACGTATACTCCTCGTAAAATCCTTGCTACCAAAGCTAAAGGCCAGTTTGTGAATAACAAAATGCAAAATGTTATAGTTATGAAAAAAGGTCAAAGTATTCAAAATGTATTAACTGCTACAAACATGCTTTTGTTTTTAAAACAATTTAATGCGCTTACTTTCTCCTACCCCGTATGCGTGCCGTTAGCGTGCCTGGCCCATTATTGAACATTTTGTGTACATTTTGCTTTGCAATAATCGTACTGAGTCCAGGAATTTTAGTTTTTATCTGCGGAAAAATTCCTAGTGGGCTGAATTTTTGTATACACCTTTATTATGATATTGTAATGAAGATGTGTCAAAAATCGACATTGATATCATGCCGGCTACAAAAGTTACAGGGGTCCAAACGTCACGAAAATCAGCTTTCGCAAATATCTCGCGATCTAGTGCTCAGAGGTTAATAATGGTTGTAAATAGCACACAATTACAATATCATAATAAAGGTTTGTACAAAAATTCAGCAAACTAGGAATTTTTCCGCATATCGTGGATCAAAATTTCTAAAATTACTGGACTAATATTTTACATGGTTTTATTCATTTTTGACTTATAACGCCTTGATGGTCTAGTGGTTTAAGTGCCGGGCCGTGATCTCGAGGTCCTGGGTTCAATTCCCGGGTCGGACAAAATTTGTGTTGATTTTTCTGAACACAGCCCGGGTTTGTGATCACCAACCCACATTTGGCAAGCGTGGTGATTAAGCCAAAACCCATCTTTGTAACGAAAACATGATTTCAAATTATGGAGGCCTTTGCCCTGCAGTGGGACATTTGGATTGATTGCTCATTCGCCGATGCGATCAGACGTGCCGTGGTTATTTTTCTGATTAATCAAACGCTGCAAAATTGTGACCTAGCAATATCCATTGCGGAACTAGTTATTTGGGGCGCTCGAAGGACGGGTCGAACATAAGCCGCCCACTTGGCGGCTGGCAGCGACCCGTCCTGATGCGAGCAAAAGGGGAAACTGGAGGGGTTTAGTGGGTAGTGGGCGCTTATTTTGTGCGCCCGAGCCCCACACACGGTCGCGGGCTTAGCTAGCCCGCGGCGACATGGTGCGTCAAAGCATTCCCCTCCAAAAAAAAAAAAAAAAAAATGGTTCATTTGTTCGTTATTGTGATACTTTACTTTACTTTTTGAGGAGCTCGATGGCGCAGTGGTTAGCGCACTCGGCCTGCGGTTGATAAAGTTAAGCAACGTACGCAAATGCCAGTCATCGGATGGGTGACCGAAAAATTTAATCTCGAGCTCCTCCGTGCTTCGGAAGGCACGTTACGCTGATCTCTCTACGGTCGTGTCAGATTGCTGACCCATCGAATTATGAGAGTGAGGGAATAGAGAGTGCACCTGTGCTTGCGCACTCACTTGTGCACTAAGTATAATATATCCTGCGTACCTGGCTGATCGTAAGGTCGGCCGCCATGGCCGAATACGGCCGGAGGGGTACTTTACTTTACTTTACAAATTTACCTTATAAGAGTAGGCCTCGCGTACGGAGATTTGTGCGGTAGGGGGAATGCAAGCTGTGCCCGCGTCGAATGCACAGGCAGCTCCCTCACCGCGCAGCGGCCGCGCGCCTGGCTCAGGTTACTGGTAACAACCACAGTACAGAATGTATTTTTGTGTTTACCTCTGTGATGTATAAGGTGTAACAAAAAAAAATATTCTGCAAATATTTTAAGTGTAATGTGCTCTCAGAGATACTGTAATAAATTCAGAAGGTAAAAAGTCAATGTTAATAATACGCTAGTTTTCGAATCAACAAAATCAATTGAGTAAATAATTGAAAAAGTACAAATTGTGTGTTATGCGAGACAGCTGGTCGTGTCTTTTCAGTGTAATACAATTAGCTACTACGTCCTGCCCCATAATAAATAAGCAACGTGATGGACGGGGGAGAAACTTAGAGGACGAACAGAACAAGTTAGCCAATGCAGGGTAATTTTGTAGGCAAATATTGACTTTGAACTATCTGGAATTATTACATCTCAACATTTCGCTCTGAAATGATTTGCAGTAATATTTTGTTCCACCTTATTCATTTCTCTTGCACTCGTGTAACCTTGATTACTTTAGGTAGAAAGATAAGCCTTTACCACCGCTGCAATGGCACCATCAAAACTAGCACTTATTTAAATCACAACAATATTTGCATCCCTTATAATTAGGCTAAATATGGAAAATTAATTCACATCGTTACACAAAAATAACAAAATATTAAATTTAAATCTGACAGTCACATTGTTAACCAGAGCAGTTTGCTGAATTTGAGAGAATTAATTAATAAATGCAAATCTATTATTAAATCAGTGCGCACACAATTCATCTGCTCTTGTGCACGCACCGTACCTCTGGAAAGATTAATTGACTGCTATAGCCGAAAACGGCTGGGAAATATTTAATTCCGCAACCATACCTCAGATGAGCCAAAGGGTTGCATCATCCATGGAACCCTACTAGTACTCAGGGCCGTCAATCGCCAATTAGGGGCCCTGGGCACATGGGCCTTTAAACCCCTTGTGGTAAACGGGGCCCTGAACACGTGGCCATTGTGCCCAATGGGAAAGTCGGGTCTGCTGATACTGTCATTAGAGTAGCCATAGCCATTCGCTTGTCCGCAATTGTACGACGCAGATAAGCATATATGCGTCACTTCACCCATATAACAGGAGATATGTGTAAATAAATTAAAACAAACATTAATTATAGACATCGAACATGACACTCGTATTTTATTCTTCTACCGTGTGCACACAGGCACTACCTTCTTCGGCCAAAAAAAAACATCAATCTATACTAATAGAATAAAGCTGAAGAGCTTATTTGTTTGTTTCTTTGAACGCACTTATTGCAGAAACTACTAGCACGAATTAAAAAATCTTTTTGGATTGTCTATTAGTTGAGGAACGATTTAAGCTTTAGTACAACACAAAGTGTGCGGAAACCGAATTCTACGTTGACGGAGTCGCGGGCTGCTAGTATGTGATTAAAAATGGTAAGGTTGACTGGTAGAGAATGCCATGAGACATTAAGTCCGCCTTTTCTATACAAATATTATAAAGAGGAAAGGTTTGATTTTTTGTTTGTTTGTTTGTTTGTATGAATTGAATAGGCTCCGAAACTACTTGGCAGATTTGAAAAATTCTTTCACTGTTGGAAAGCTACATTCACCCAGAGTAACATGGGCTATATTTTATTCCGGTACGGCAAGTAGTTCCCCCGGGACGCGGGTGAAACCGCGTGACGGGACGCTAGTGTACAATATTTTGTGTAGTACATACATTATTTACAACATTAATAAAGATTAAATAAATAAAAATGACCGCACCGCAAAGTAGATCTAGCAGCTCGTTGTCCAGCAAAGAAGGCGTAGTCCTGCTTTGCCGCGCGCGCCAGCCCCTCCTCAGCGGAAGAGACCAGGTTCTCCGCATCAGTGTACCCGCGAATGTAGAACTCGTTCAGCAGAGCGTCCTTCGTCGACTGCGAATTACAACACAAGTACATTAAAATTTTAAAGATTGCGAACACTTGTATGGACTCTTTCTAACTTGTAGTTACACAACAGACTAAGTAGGCCTCAAATCCCCGGGTCGAACATAAGCCGCCCATTGGCGGCTGGCAGCGATCCGTCCTCATGCGAGCAAAGGGGAAACCGTTGGAGTTAAGTGGGTAGGGGGCGCATATTTTCATGCGCTCGAGCCCCACACACGGCCGCAGGCTACGCTGGCCTGCGGTGTCATGGTGCGTCAATGCATTCTCCAACGCAAAAAAAAGGCCTCAAATCCTGCTGGTCCAGTCGGTTCTCTGAGGGTTATTGGGTCAACTTCCCATAGAAACTCGACTTGTTAAGTTTTACTTATTTTTTATTTTTTTATTTAATAGGTCTGCTAACATTATAAAGAGCAAATCCAGATTTCACTTGTAGAAAACGAAAAAACGAAAACTACTTAACCATCACACAAGAGAGACCATCATTAAAGGATGCACATGGCAACAGCAAACATTCTTTGGAGCTGTCGGGACGGGAACCCATACCTATTGGTCCGCGGAAGCGAGAAGAGCCTGGTGAACAGATCGCGATAGCGGGCGACACCCTTCGTCTTCTCTGAACTGAGATATCTCTGTATGGCCACCGCTTGTCAATTGTTTCCCTGAATCCACTCACCATCAAGTACATCTGGTCTGCGCCGTTCCTGATGTAGCCTATCTTGAAGCCGGGCGAGTCGAGCACGGCGGCCACGGTGTCGAGGCTGGCGACGCGCACGGACAGCACCGAGGTGATGAACGCCGCGTACGCGTTGTACGTCACCACCGCGAACAGTAAGCTCGCGATTAGGACCACGCTGGCGGCGGGCGCTGACGGCGTCCACGCGCCACCTTACGAGCAAAAACAATTTATATTTTCTTTCGTTTAATTAAAAACCATTTTCGACAATTGTGAAAGTAATTTAAAAAACTTATCTAAATAAGATTATTTCACCTCGCTGGCAACGTATCCCGGTAGACCAGATAACTACTACACGTACTCCATATGTCTGATCCGACTGGTAGGCTATAAGCAGCTGATGGGGACCAAGACAGCAGCTTCAAGCAGCGCCGCGCCCACCCAGTCTCCGCTGACGGGAGCCATGAATCACGCACTGTTCACGTCTCTTGCTGACAGATATAGATAGCTATTACACAAAAAACTATGTATCTATAACCGAAGTCAAGTCACCTTGTTGGCAAAGTATCCCGGTAGACCAGATCAGAGCCTCCGCGTACTCCATACGTCTCACGCGGCTGGTGGGCGACAGCCTGCTGATGAGGACCACGGCAGCAGCTGCCAGCAGAGCTACTCCCACCACGCACGCCACCAGTCTCCCGCTGAAGGGAGCCGTGAAGATATCACGCACTGTTGACGTCTCTTGCTGACGGATGTAGATGTTGCACCTAGAAAAATCATAATCATAAGGACAGTCTCTAATGATATTTTTTAAGGTACGGGTGGTGAGTGGTGTAGTGGCGTGCCTTTGCAACTACAATATATTCCTAGCCCGCCTAGCTACACACCAATTGCCCAGCTTCACCAAACTTAGCTTGAAAGGAAGTTGTACTATGTATTCTAGGGGACATACTATATCTTTACTAATATTATAAAGAGGACAGATTTGTATTTTTGTATGTAACGAATAAACTCAAATACTACTAAACCGATTTCAAAAATATTTTTCCATTAGAAGGCGTCATTTTCTAAGTGAGTACTTACTATACGGAAGAAAATACGCGAACGAAGTCGCGGACGGATGGCTTGTGAAACACATATTTTATAACTCAAGTACAAAAGCCGATGCTTATCACACAAACATTTGCCCCTATCTCGAGTCGAGCCCGCTACCCTCGTTTTTGAGGACAGAGCCACAACCACTACATCTTTTGAAGGTAGTGTGTCATTATCCGAAGGAGGAAGATAAGCTATGCTCTAAAATCATTGCGCGCTCCATCCATCCGGCCATAATAGAGGATGAGTGACGTTAAGTAGCACAAAGCCGTCTACGAGTTCTGCGCGTCTACGAGTATGTTGCTCCTACAAAAGCAAAAAATAAAACTCACATAGAAGCAACAATTGAACCTAGACTTTACAGATACTCTGTAAAAAGACTTGTATGGCAAACAACCAGACTCTTTCGAACCAAGTGGACTTAGTAGGTCAAGTCAATCAGAACGCGTCAACGAAGAAGTAGTAACTGTAAAGCTAAAAATTCGTTTATCATTAAGTTGCATGGTTACGAATGTATTGTATTTAGATGCCTACATTGTATTACATTATATGTGCCTACACTTACATATAGTATTGACGCCGACTTCATACATGAGATCGTGTGAATTAAATTGTGTATTTGTATTAAGAAAAAGAAATAAACATAACAACATAATGTTTATGGATCTTGTCACTCATATAGGCTAGAAAGCCCATTGACAAAAACATGTCATATTATTTATTAAATCTATTGAAACTTAGATAAAGCATGTCAAATCTTTACAAATCCAAATGTTATATTAATATCAGAATATCAGGTGAATAAATGAATGATTTGATTGATACTGATTACAAATGTCATACTAGCACACGACAGTCTCCGATTTATCAAAACGCCACCGTCTTTTGTTCGTTTGTTTACTACTTTGTAGCATGTCATTTTAGTTTGCTATACATTATATTATTATACCATGTTGGAGTTAATGATTCTGAACGGCTAAGCATTGCCCCAACAGTGACGTCAACCTTATCTGTTAACTAAACACTGAGTTCTGTTTTTGTGTCTTATAAAAAGTCAGTTTAGCGCTAAAATATTTCGCTTAATGGATCCTATGAGTACTATAATATTTTTGTCAATTTTGTAATTTGTCGAAAGTAGTTTAAAATATGATGCGTTTCTCTACAATAAGTGGAAGATTGCAAACTCACATCGTTTCAGCTATCGGAAAAATGAAATCCATATTCTGATGTCTGGCCGGGTGCGCGGTCACCGGTTCTAGAGCCAAGTCCACGCTTTCATCCATTAGGGCGCCAAGAAGGCCGGTCCAAGTTCCTTCATACGTGCGGAACCCAAGCTTGCCGAAGTACCGGGTTGCAGGGCTATCGAACAATAATTAAATTAAAATACAGCAATAATATATTACTTGCCTAATTTAGTAAACAATCCTCAGCCGGCTCTTTATATATTCAAATAACCCATCATGGCTTCACACGGGTGCAACTAAAATTATCAGGGTTTCTTTAATTCATTGTGTTCATGTGTTTTACAGGCAAACCTTTTCCTCTTGAATCACACTACTTGATAAAAAATGTGTATGAAAATCGGTTGCGTGATATTAAAGATTCAAGTATACATAGGGACAGTTGGAACAAAGCTAAATTTATTTTATACGATGTAGTGAAGAATCATTTATTATTTGAAACCGATTATACATCACTCGTACACTGTATAATGTATAACGTAAAACGCGAGGTGAAACTTGTCTTATAATCCGAGACAACAAAAGACTTTAAATAGCTTTTCCTTTAATTAAAAAGACTCATGACAACTGTCCAAAAACCCTAGTTACCTTTAAGAGCAGAAGTTTCATTGTATGTATTAATAACAGGACAAACATTTGTGTGCAGGAACATGTCTGTTTGTCCTGGTCTGGGTGTTATATATATCTATTTAAGTATATTTGTAATACCACTGTTGATTCTGATGTCTGTAACACAAGTGCTTAAGCTACTTAACACGGAGTCAGATCAATGTATGTGATGTTGTGAAATATTTATTTTATTTATTCATATATTTCTATTAATCAAATGTTTCAGCATACTGCAGGATAACTCAATTCTCCAAGGAAAGAGAATTTATTTATCGAATCATTCATGTTGACAGTTTTTCCGCCAGGTGAGAGTTGAGCCAACGAACTCATCAAGTCCCTTTATTACATTAGAGCGAGTAGGTATTGAATTTTATTGTCGTACGTAATACTGTCAGATCTCCGCTATCTCGAGCCATTGCTAAGGGTATTGAATCAATTTGAATAAATCATTGCACAGGTCAGATCAGGCCACGCTTTCCGTTACTTATAAGTTAGCTGGTGGAAACCTTGTATTAAATATAACAATTACTACAATTAATACTTTGTTGCTTAAAGCAAGTTCGTAACAAACTAACTAAATTACAATAATCTTATTGTTTGGATGTTTGTCCGTCAATCATGCTGTAACTACTGGACCGATTATGATGAAATTTGGTACACAGGCAGGGTATGGGATGATTTAGGTGATAGGATTTTTTCCCCGATTAAATGCTATCACGTGATAAACAAATATCGGCGCGATCGAAGTCGCGGGCGGCCGCTAGTTAAGTAATAAAAATATTGTAAATTCTTACGTGGAATTTAGCTTAGTTTTCAAGAAGTGCAGTACGTCATCCAAGAGTGCTGGCGCTGAGGGACCCTCATCATCCAGGGAAGGGGCGCCGTCAGCTGCAGTGATGTTACATCTACCCACGATCAACTCTTCGCCGAGGAAGTTACGAGCTTCGACAGGATAAGGGCTCTCTAATCCAGACATTGACTGAGCTAAGTTCCAGAAGCCTGAATTCGTAATAAAAGAGAAAAAAATTAAAAATATATTCTGATGATTAATTCAATCATCAATAAACAACTTAATTGTGAATGTTAGTATCAGCGTTCAACTTTTTTGCCTCCATTTAAGACGTGAAATGAAATTTGCCATTTTTGCCCAATCTATACCAATATTTCAAAATTAAGTTCTAAACAAGCTTGCATCCCGACATTTAAAATTGCCACTTGCGAGGACAAACCCATTCAAATATTTTAAACCCGTGAAATATTTTTAAACTTTCGACAAAATTAAAAAACAAAATACGAAGCTGTCAAACTGCCAATTTAAATTCGCTTGTTAACAAATTTTACCAGGGCAGCACTCAAAATGTCATTGTTATACATCAAAGAGAAATGGCGAAAATATAGGCAAGGACGGACACCGCCCAGACCTCAAACATAAATAACTACTTAACTTGGAGCTCAATGACCACTCCCCTTAGATCTAACGATCTACTTTAACATAAGAAGGAGGTCAAATATACTAAAGGCGACAAAGTAACGTGTAGTTAGTCACGCATAATGCAGTCACAAATAGTGGTAAGTCATCCTCGTACAAGCTACATATCGCAAATATTTTCTTCTTTATTTTTAATTCCATTTGTGAACATAAAAAAGTGGTTTATCTGGAAATAGGTTTTAATATAAATAACATAGATTTTTTACTTACCTAAATAATATGCATATAGCGTCGAATTATGGCGTACTTTAAAATACTGAACGACATGAACACCCGCTGCTCCAAATTGCAGACGAGCAGATTTACTCCATCTTTTGAACTGCTGCTTCAATGCGAACCTACTTACATTCATCATGTCGAATGTTCTCGAGGTGTTATAGTAGATTATGCCTGACTGAAATAAGCTTAAGTTCCTCCCATCTCTCTTGTATACTTTATTCCTCGTCAAGTTTCTGAATCGCGCCGAAGCACGATAATAACTCCTTTCATACACTGACTTACAAGTATCCTTATTCGGATCGCAATTAATATCTCCATTGTAGAAATAATGACGCCTGCTGTTCCTGATATCTTCGTATTCATTTCTTTTGTAGACAAAATTGTTATCGCAAATATCGATTGCCTGTGAGTTCCGTCCACGTGATGGCCGGAAATATCCAACAACCATGGTCTGGTCGAAACGCAATGAAGTAACATTCAATATAGCACTCATTTGATTGTAATCATCTTCCGATCTGACAGACAGCAGCCAATCATAGGACGCGGTATTCATTTCAAGTGCGTGGAGCTGAAATGTAATTCCAATTTAGATGGAGATTTCATTATTTTGAGTGACAATGACACCAACATTGAAATGTAATCCAAATGAAAATTGAAAGCAATGCCAGCATCCATTTAATTTTTAATGTTTACGTTTTTAATTTCGTAGGAAAATGACTCTACAAATATAGGTGAAAGTTTGTTTGATAGGATGTTTGTCCGTCAATCACGCAAAAACTACAGAACGAATTTTGATGAAATTTAGCATATAAGTAGGCAAGGTGCGGCTTGACTTATGTGATAGGATTTTTATCCCGATTTAATGCTCCCATAGGATAAATCAGGAATCTCGATAACGGCGGCAAAGCCGCGGATTATAAATAGTATTCCAAAATGTACATCAAAACATATTATGTAAGTAGATAATAATTTATAAAATACACCGCATTTAAAATGTTAACACATATTCGATATTAACATACCTTTTGAGGTTTAGTGTCCTTAAGTAAAATTTCCACAAAAGTGATAAGTAATAAGACGCTCTAATGTAGAGGAGAGGTGGGCAGCTTAGCTCAGGGGCAGAATTGAACATTTTGTTTTCTGACTGCAGCTTTAGTTTTAATCTATGCTGTGACTCTGTAACTTCATTTAAATATTGGCAAAACTTACTTTAATAGTCGTCAAATCATAAATCACAATTGTTTTTTGTAATAAAAAACTATTCGTCGTTTGTTCCCAAAAAAAATATATCAAATATTTTATGTAAGGGGATTTACTGTCACGTGTGTTTTCCAACGAAAGCTTTCACAATTTGGTGCAGTACTGATTCGTTTGCAATCCACTTTGTTGTTTTTGATTGCCAGTCACATATATTTTTTAAATATTTTCTCTTCTAAGTGACCATAAGGCAGATTAAAACAGGACGGTCACATGTGTAAGTCATGTAACACAACGGTATGATAATCTTTACTAATATAATAAGGCTGAAGAGTTTGTTTGTTTACACGCGCTAATCTCAGAAAGGTCTGGTCCGATTTGAAAAAATATTTTTTCAATTAAGACATTTCGAGAAATTGAAACATTTTATTTTATTGTTATATGTGGAAAAATGTAAAAATTCTTGAATTATCACTATACATCTCTCCACCAATTTTCGTGGCAATCGGTTCAGAAACGGCGAAGAACGAGCCAGGACAGACAGACAGACAGACAGACAGACATGACGAAACTATAAGGGTTCCGTTTTTTGCCATTTGGCTACGGAACCCTAAAAAGTGTACTAATGAGCCCCAATCTCGTGTACGTATGTATGATTCGAATCTATGTTCTATCTGTTCTACAAACATAGCTACGGTGATCTTGTAGTTACTACTGCACGGCTTGTACCCATCATAAGTAAATAATAATTATCAGCACTGCACAAGTGCTCAATATATTTGCGAAGTTAATTATTATGAAAATAACCAGAACAAACATTCATTGGACGAACGTTGTTACTTCGATATTGGATCCATTTAACCTTTTTAATGTATTAAAATCAATCTACACAATATTTACATTACCTAACTCATTTTATAAATAATTGACTTGTTCTGCCAATATGATAACTTCAGTTTACTGTACTACTACTATTATAAATTATATAATATAATGTGAACAGACGCATTACATGCTAGGGATGATTACGAGTATACCCTGCACTTAAACTATAAGGTGTAACAAAATGTTCTGCAAATTAAGGGCGAGTCGTTTAGTGGTAATGTAATATTTTTTCTAGTAAAATTTTTTTGTTAATACTCTAGTTTCCGAGAAAATCTACTGTAAATTGAGTGACTAATTTTGAAAAGTACAAAATTTGTCATGTGCAAGACAGCTGGTCGTGTCTTATCAGTGTAATACAATTACTACACTTGTCCTGCCCCAAAAGCAAAGTGCTGGAGAGGGGGCGAAGCTTACAGGACGAAAAGAGCAAATTGGCCAATGCAGAAAATGCAAAATTTGGGAGGCATTAATTTTGACTTTTTAATATCTTATATTGATTACATTGCCACTAAAGAATTCGCCCTTAAAATATTCGCAGTATATTTTGTTACACCCTATATATCTTTAATGTTAATTATTATGACAGCAGTCAATGTGGACTGTATTTAATAAATGTGAATAATTTGTTGAAAAAAAAACAAGTAACAAAGTTTTGGTATCAACCTGCTCTAGAAACAAATCACAGTTACAATGAAAAACCAGTACGATTCACCTTTTCGCAGGGAATACGATCCACCGTTGATCAATCTTGATTTGTTTTGTTAAATGTCAAGGATGTTTTTAAGGGAATATATTATTAATTGATTAGTTTTCGAAACATGCACTTTTTCGTAAAAGCGCGCCTTTTCATGTTTTTTCTTTTATTTTTTTCGTAGCGGCCACTTCCAAGATCTGCCTTTTGTTTTTTGATATTGGTGGCTGGAAGTTAAGGGGAAACACCAACCACACATTTTTAGCCCAAAGAGCGCAATTGACATTCTATCGATCAAGTAATCGTTCCATCACAAATAGATATCAATGGTAGGTACTTTGAAATAATCATCAAGAGCAATTTTCGCAAAATTGCTCCGCAATAATAATTTTGTTAGTGTTCAAAAATCACAAAATTCATAGGTTATTCGTTATTTTTTTTAAAGAAACTCATAATTTTTTATGTTATGTTGTTGCAATGAGTTTTAGTTAAAAAAAATCTTGTTTTAATTTTTCGTAACCTTGTCGTACCTTTTTTAACAACTGCATGATATCGACGGAGGCGTTCCCGCTGAGCCTCGGCATGAGGACCAAGACGCCGATGCGCGTGCGCACTCGAGGCTGCTCCGTCAGGTTGAAAGACGTGGCGATCCCGTTCACACCCATACATTTAGACAGCCTCATGTTCAACCACTGACAACCTTAAGAGATAATAAATTTATTAATTTAAGCAGGAAATAATGTTTATGGTTTACTGTTTAATTTTGGCCAAAGAGAAGAGATTAATAAGAACTTCAAACAAAATCCCAGTTTGTTGTTGAGGTTCCAGCATGAAGGTACGCATGTGTACAATTTAATAACAATACTCAAGTTTTAATAATAACTTCAACGCGACCAAATTCCTTCATCATTCCGTCGTTAAAAATGGTGTTCCCAGTCTCAAAATATTTTTGTGGTTTGCCTACGAGTAATAACTATCCCATGCAAGAGTACATCCATTCCTCCCCTAACATTGTAAGTCACGTGATGTTAGTCATGTAATCGTTATTATATCCCTAATTTAATACCGTGAATGACATGACAGCACGTAAAAATCTGAATTAAGTATTATGCAACAATTACTCGTGGAAATATTATCGTTTGCTTCCCATTTTTTCAGTGTGATTCACTGACTGAATTGCAAAACGTTATCGTCGATCGAATCCCAGATTCGCGTTAATTTATTAATAAAATACCTTCCGTACGTGCTGAAAGGCTGGTCGGCGACGCGCGGGAGACACGTAGGGCGGACAAACGTGACGACCGGGCGCAGCGGTCGTGTGCGCAAACGCATTTTCGACATTATTCGCGCATTGTCCAATCGGCAGTATACATGTTCCCACTGTTACGGTTTTCGTGTAGTGAAAGTGTCGCTTCTACATAGAACAAGGTAAGCTTTAAAATTTTACCTGACCCATTTAACTTGACCTAATAATGATTTGACATATACAGCGGCGATTAACGTTGAATTAAATTAAATGTAAAATTATTTATTAAGTAATAATTAATTAAGTATTTCGCGGATAATAATTTTGTCATATAATCAGTTAAAGTTCGAACAAATTGAATTAAACATTAATCAATTTATTAATTCAAGAGCCTAAATATATTTATGTGGCAGTAAATTATAAACTAAGCTTAGCTAACTCTAAACCAGATTTAGTATGTGAACATAACATTAGAGAACAGCATACCTTTTTCCAAATATGGCGTGTATACGAGGGCCTGGGGCCAGCCGCGCCAGACCGCGTACTCGAGCACGAAGGAAAGCGGCGCCGGCGCGTCGAGCGGGCAGCGCGCCTGCACCCCCGCCCAATACGCCATCATCACCACTAAGCTGTACTTCATCTGTCAAACAAACTTCATTTTTTAAGCTCCTTTTTCCCACTGAGAAACACAAGCTAGTGCCTTTCTTTTTTTTTCGTAGGGAAACACTCTGACTTGCCATAACTGCAGGCTAGCTAGACCTGCAACCGTGTGTAGGGCTCACTAGCTACTAAATCCCTGCGGAAACTGCATGACCCGTGTGGTGGGAGGGACTAGTTCACCGGCGGGTGCATGGTGAATGCTAAGTCCGTTCCCGGGTATTCCCTGACCTAGATGATTAGGCTAGGGCTAGGGGGGCACTTTGGGAGGATGACTTATGAAACGACGTCTTCCCTGGACATGGCATGGGCAGCCTATGCATTGAAGAGGCTGATCCCGCTTGCAGGCATACCCTTCATCAGACGTAGCCGGAGTCAAACTTACTTCCGTTCCGTTCAACCTTTCAGGGCGAAGGGGAAATGCATGCACCATTTATTTTAAAGTCAAGAGTACCGGTTCCTTTCACCACACGAGTGTGAAAGCTATACGATAGAATGGGTTCAAATGGGTCAAGGACTTGTACTAGGCCAAAAATTCTACTATTTTTATTCTTATATATGTATCTATCGCTCTTTACCCGTCCCCATACATCTCTGAACAGATCCTCTTGTCTACCATAACATTGAGCTTGATAACAGGGAGGTCTAAAATATGTTTTTGATTTAAATTAATCTAAGATACTGTGGTAGTAGTTATTTTTTACCGCAGAATAACGTTGAACTTATGAATTTTATATCAGTTTGGTCTGTATGTCAACGCAATTCGAGTTCCGCAATATAACTAAACTTATTGACTCGTGAGTCGTGAACGAACCAGATAAACCTAATGTTGAGAGTTGCGTGGCCGGATCAATCAATCATGTGAAAGTACTCAATCAAGATCATATTTAACTATGAGAGTCACCTGTTTTGTTACAAGCCAAGCAATATGTAAGCGAAGGGGTGCCCTAAATGTCTCACCATAAACTAAGTCATGTTACTGCCCATTAAAATCCGACGACTACACAAAGGTTGTCATCTAAAACGAGCTTTGACATAGCTAGACAAGTATACCTACCTCATAGATAAGGGACATAATGAATTTTAAATCATTGGTGTCAAGTCAATTTGATCCTTAATGTTTTTCGCCGAAGGTTTTGTCTTGTTACAAAGTGTGCTCTAAATTTTATAATTGGGAATGTGATTTTTCGTTCCGGAATTCAGCTGGAAGTAGCAAAAATCCAATCTTGAGAGCAGCACGTTGTTATTTCCTTTAATTGTAGGTACATTTAATAAATCAACTCCTCAAAAAACTCAAGCTCTACAAATTCAACTTAGTACAATTTTCTTTCATAATGAATAATTAAATCCTAACACAAAGATCTACCTACAGTATAAATTAGTTAGCAGTGACGGTTTTGTAACTATGTAATTTATACTTATTTAATTAAAACCCAAAAGCCGACAGCCAAAATCCAAAATACCTGTTACACAGGGATTTTTGCTTTCGCTTACTGGGTAACGGGGTACTCGCACAGTAACAAAGGTATAAAACTACCGATTTACATATGTATGATTATTGTTAAATAGGTAGAATGACCGATGGTAGCCTAGTGGTAGGTACGGACAGCGCCTCACATACGTGAGGACCGCAGTTCGAATCCGGGCCCACACCTCTGGATTTTTCGAAATCTAAGTGTGGATTTGTGCCATTAGCTCGGCGGTGAGGGAAAACACCGTGAGGAAACCTGCACATTCAGTGATTTCTGACTTTAGTTCAGTTAGATCTGAATGTGTAACCATGATCCAATCCGTCTGGTTCCCCTCTATGGGTTACGAAGGTCTGATGGCAGTCGCTTCACTGTAATAACCAGACTTGCCAAATCCTCGATCATGGTCAAAGCGGACCCCGCATAGAAACGGGATAAACGCTAGGAAGAAGAGGTAGAATGCTTTCGAATTATTACCTAATTGCTTATGTTAATTTTTACGAGTTATAAAAATATATTTCAGAGCGTTATTCATTAGGAGGAAATAACAGTGTAACCAAATTTTATCTCAGGAAACACCTACTTTATGTAAAATCACATAATTTTTGCCTTATGAGTCGGTCCGGTCTTAATGGATAAAAACTTAACTCGAAAATCTTTTTGCTTTTGCCAAGTGTGCAAGCTAACTTTCAATCGGTTTTTGTTTTTCAGCTATCATGGCGTCTGCTTCAAGGTCACAAACGACCGTGCTAGAAAATGTACGGACCAACTATGTGGAGTATCAACTAGAGAATAAGACATCAGAACCACTGAAGTGCAACACTAAAGCTGCGAACAATACAACAGATGACAACAAGAAACAGAATATTGACTGCTACGATCAAGTGTTACCAAAAAACGAGAGGAAATTTATGTCTTATATTAGACAATGCGAAAAAAAACTGGGATTCGAAACTCCTATACGTTGGATCGACGCAATTGCAATAGTGTTATTTCATATTCTTTGCGTTATGTTGCCATTGTACTCGCTTATCGTGCAAAGAAACTTTCCTAGGTGGCAGACCTGTGTATATTGTAAGTATATCTACCTATCTTTAAATCGCCACACAAACAGAACATTCAGAATCCATTAGCACGGGCCTTGTACGCTGCATGTCAGGGTTAAGTACTTTAAAAGATCTTTAGCACCTACCTTAGCGTTAATTCGGGAAATCACTCAAGATCCATCAACCGTAAAAGACTCTATTTCCCTTTTCATTAATTCAGTTCAAAATTCAGGTTCCCGCAACATTTGCATTCGTTAATAACCACTGGGCCAGCTTTACGTGGTGTAAGCAGGATTAGCCTCTTAATGTTCCAATTCCAACGCAGGGCAAACGCCTCTATGATTTGAAATCATGTTTTCGTTACGACGATGGGTTTTGGCTTAATCACCACGCTTGCTAAATGCGGATTGATGATCACTAACCCGGCCTTTGCGCGGAAAACTCGACACAAAGGTTCGTGTCACACAACTTTGTGTCGAGTTTTCCTCGAGGCTACGGACCGGTACTTAAACCTCTTAGACTTTCGAGGTATAATTATTAACGACATTAAAGGACAAAAAGAAAATGATTATAATAATAAATTAATTTCCAACTACTTATTGTTAACCTGATTTCAGCTGTAATCATGGGTCAACTAGCTGGATTCGGAGTGACAGGCGGTGCTCATCGTTACTGGTGTCACCGTTCGTTTAAAGCAAAGTGGCCGCTGCAAGTTATCCTTCTGATATGTTACTCTATAGCAGGACAAGTAAGTGGATTTTACTGTTACATAATATATTTTTTTCGCGGGAGACCGCTTTTACGCTCCATAGCGTACAGGCTAGCTAGGCCTGCACCCGTGTATGGGGCTCAGAACTAGAGACGTTCATCCCGCCACCCACTAAACTCCTCCGGTTTCCTTCGCACCCTAGCAGAGAAAGATCGGTTCCCGCCTTGTTAGGCGCTAGACACTGTTTATTTTAACTTTTGAGCTTGTTTAACCTCCTTGTGTAAAAAAAATATAAGACAATAGCATAACTTTATTAAGTGGCATGAACGTAATGGAAAGTTTCGATCAGGTCATCAGGAATTGGCAGCTGAAATAGGTAAAAAATATATCAAATATGCAAAATAATACAAATCATACATATTCAGCTGTATAAGGTGACACCAAGGTCATTCTTCTAGAACCATCATGATTTATTTTAAAAAGTCGTACATTTGTGTCAGGTCTAGGTATCATAATTGTTTTTACCTAAATGGCTGAAGTCAACATTACACTTAGGCGCTGTTATGTTAAGTTGTTAGCAAACATATGATCATAATGTTACCTATGCATGTTTTTATCTATACAAATATTATAAAGAGGAAAGGTTTGATTTTTTGTTTGTTTGTTTGTTTGTATGAATTGAATAAGCTCCGAAACTACTTGGCAGATTTGAAAAATTCTTTCACTGTTGAAAAGCTACATTCACCCAGAGTAACATAGGCTATATTTTATCCCGGTACGGGAAGTAGTTCCCCCGGGACGCGGGTGAAACCGCGTGACGGGCCGCTAGTGTAAGATAATGTTCGTAAATATTTCTAAGTAAAGTTGTAGGAGCACTTAAAACTTTGACAATTCCTTACATAATGTAAGAACCCCTAACATTTTTTAGTACATAATAGTGGTATAAAATGTTTATAAACATTTTCAAACTTCAATGTGGCAGCACCCTTACATTGCAATTAACGCGACATGTCGTCTGTCAGCCTCCAACATAGGGAAGACGTTACATATACAAGTTAACACGCTCTACGTACTTATTTTATTTTGTGTTTCGTTTTCGCGAAAGATCACTGTCAGAGACTTTTCTTCATTATTACTGTGGCTCATTCTATGAACATTCGAAAAGATAACAAAAGGGAACCCTAGCTATACCTAATGAATAAAGAATTTACCTTAGTAGGTACATGTTGTGCCCTCCAACACGTACGACGTATTATTTTAACAAAAGGAACATTTTGTGTTGTTACTGAATTACGTAGTGTAGGTACACGACGTATAAAATATGTTCAAAATATGTTTATTTGCCAATAGCAGTAAATAGGTATTCACGTACATATATGCGTATAAATAAAATTTATATGTAGGTAGTTACCTATTTGAACAAGCTATTTGTTTTACAAGAGTAAATATGTACTATTTGTACAAATCCCTCAGCTGTAAATTGATAGTCCCCAGTGGGACATCAATACGAGCTCATCATCGTATTGGCGCTTGGAACGTCCGAGGTTTGCTTATGGCGGGTAAGCTGTCTATTAGTGCAGGCAATGAAGCATTTTGGGTCCGAATTTTTTTACTGTGAACCGATTTGCATGAAATTTTGGAATTAGTTTCATTGCACCCTTCAATTCAAAAGTGAAAATGATTTGAACGCCGCAACTACCCCTGGAGTGGTTGCCACCCCATCTCGGGGGTGAGTATTCTTTTTTTAAGATAACCTCGGATATCGATAGGAAGACTAATTTTAAGCAAAAAATCATCTATTAAGTTTTTCGATAAATCTAATACTTTTCAAGTTATTGGCAATTGAATATTCGCAATTTTGTCACGTTTTTCATCGGTTTTTTGCAAATATCTCCAAAAATATAACTTTTATCGATAATGTTATGAGGAACAAAATTGTGGCAGGTAAAAAACTAAACAATTTTGTTTATTATAACGTATTCTAAGTGCAATATTAAGTTAGATATTAAAGATCAAAGCCGTTTTTTATTTTGTCTGCATTTTAATCGATGTGGTCAATGTCATCTAGCGGCGAGCAGATGCATTTTATGCATTCTTATAATTAAGAGTTTTGTAGTGCTTGAAATAAGCTTTCAAATGAGTACAATTAAAAGTCTTTTGCACGTACAATAAGTAAGCTGTGTACAAATAAGAGGAGCATCCAATATTTTTTCTTTTAAAACAATGGGTTTCATAAGTGCCATTTCCACCAGAATTGAAATTATTCGTATTCCGCCAAGAATTAACTTTATTATGAAGCGTTTGATATATTGTATCAGTTTGGCTGCTTTAGGACACATATTTTTCAAAATAGACAGGATTAAAATAAAAATATAAAATCTCATATTTTAAAAAATCCCACCTTCTTTTCATAATATCTCAAAAATTACGATAGATGCGTATAAAAGTGTAGGGATAAAAAATTTAGGTATTTTTCTGACAAAAAATTTAGTAATTTTGTTATTTCTGTTAAACAAAAACTGACGGAGATATGATTGTTTAAAGAACGCGTGGCAGCGGCAATCACAGCCTCTCTTAAGCCCTTTAACCCTTCGCCGTTTTCGAAAAACGTTTTTAATTATATATTGCAATAAAGGATGTTGTAGTTCTTCTAATTACCTTTTCAATGCTGTTTTAGAAATTGTGATAGCTTAAATAGCTTGGAAATGGCACTTGTGAAACCCATTGATTTACAAGAAAAAGCATTCGATGATCCTCTTATTTGTAATACAGCTTACTTATTTTACGTGCAAAAGACTTTTAATTGTACTCATTTGAAAGCTTATTTTAAGCACTACAAAACTCTTAATTATAAGAATCCATAAAATGCATCTGCTCGCCGCTAGATGACATTGACCAAATCGATTAAATTGCAGACAAAATAAAAAACGGCTACGATCTTTAATATGTATCTTAATATTGCACAAAGAAAACTTTAGGATAAACAAAATTATTTAATTTTTTACCTGCTACAATTTTGTTCCTTATAAAATTTTCGATAAAACTTATATTTTTGGAGATCTTTGCAAAAAACCGATGAAAAACGTGACAAAATTGCGAAT
This sequence comes from Nomophila noctuella, assembly GCA_958496325.1. Lineage (NCBI taxonomy): Eukaryota > Metazoa > Arthropoda > Insecta > Lepidoptera > Crambidae > Nomophila > Nomophila noctuella. The sequence continues at coordinate 4,608,405 of OY292490.1, read as the reverse complement.
TTTCAATTGCCAATTACTTGAAAAGTATAATATTTATCGAAAAACTTTATAGATGATTTTTTGCTTAAAATTAGTAATTTAATCGATATCCGAGGTTATCTTAAAAAAAAAATACTCACCCCCGAGATGGGGTGGCAACCACTCCAGGGGTAGTTGCGGCGTTCAAATCATTTTCACTTTTGAATTTAAGGGTACAATGAAACTAATTCCAAAATTTCATGCAAATCGGTTCACAGTAAAAAAAATCGGAGGTTGGACCATATTTTTCGCTTCAATGACTGCGCTATATTGTGGAGAGAGAAATGGAAACACTTAAAATTTCCATTCTAGGCGTCAGTGAAACACACATGCGTGGTAACGGCCATTTCAACACTGCGTCAGGAAACACCATGTACTTCTCAGGCTCTCAAGATTCGAGCAGGAATGGTGTTGGAATAATTCTACCGCCACATATTGCTGCGTATTGGGACAAAGGAAAGTAGGGGAAATGTCACAGTGCTTTATGAAAGGAGCATATTATTATTAGTTCTTGGAAGTAAAATCTCATACTTGGTATTCTAAGACATGACGATTCTTTGTTTACCAGAACGACTTGTTCCAATGGGTCCGCGACCACAGAGTACACCACAAGTTCTCCGAAACTTCAGCTGATCCCCACAACGCGAACAGAGGATTCTTCTTCTCCCACGTGGGCTGGCTGATGATGAAGAAACACCCAGACGTACTAAGGGAAGGGGTGAAAATAGACATGAAAGACATCTACGAAGACCCGCTTGTTCAGTTCCATACAAGGTAACAACTATTAATTAATTAATCCTGTATTTGTGTATTCATTTGGTACAATGGTCCTCTTTGATTTTGCGAGTAGAAACCTACAAGTGCCCATTTTGACGGATTGCGTCGCGGATTCGGTCCAGTAGATACAACTTATGTGTATGGACAAAAAAATTCTTCAGATATTGATATAATTGAACCAATTATCGTATTCATATTCATTTAGAAATGAAATTAACAAACATTCAGATTATTAGAAGCCAGATAAACTCAGATAGATAGCGCAAATGCACGTTCGAATAAAGCCTTGATGCTTCAAGCTAATTGCGTGATTATAATTGCTGGTCGTATTACCATCGACTATACATAATAGGTATTAGATCGCAAAATTTACTGCTTTAATTGTTTTAGACAATCGAATTATTAAATAAAAGATCAAAAACTTGTAAAAACGCGTATTTATGAGAAAAGTTGTGGAGTAGGTATAGTACATTTCTCAAAAACCGCAACAAAAATGATCTATTTTTTTTTTCAGATATTTCCTAATATTCAAGATTCTCAGCTGCTTCCTAATCCCGCTGGTGATCCCAATAGTGTTCTGGGATGAGATACTCTCGGTGGCGATCTACTCGCAACTCCTGCGCTACATGTTCTCCCTACACTTCACGTGGTCTGTAAACAGCTTCGCCCACCTTTGGGGCACCAAACCTTATGACCGGTGAGTATAAATATTTATTTTGTGGTATATTTTTAGACCAGCCAATTGCCTTATTTAAGTCTACAAGGTGATTAAAATCCAAAAGGTCTCCTGCTACAGTCCTGTCAGTTTCAGTACAGGTTCAGTAAAGTTAATTAAGGTTCAAAATACATAATTGATTTGATGCTTTATAGCGGTTTTAGGGTAGACGTGCCAAAGGCACCCCCGCCCTCTATCTTTATAGTTCGATGTTTACCTAGCCGTTGAGGGTGCTGTAGAAATCTCGCCCTGCGCGTTGGAAGAGTACCTAAAAACCGGCAGTGATGTGCTAAATCTTAATTTGAAACGAAACCAAAAATAATTTGAATTTGAGCCCTGAGGAGACGTAAGTAAATCGTTGTGATACCTAATCCAAATATTTTTAATTTTTTCAGTCACATCATGCCGTCTGAAAACAAGATCGTCGCCATAGTCGCGATGGGAGAAGGCTGGCACAACTATCACCACACTTTCCCTTGGGACTACAAAGCAGCGGAGCTCCCGTATCCCCACAACAACACCACCACCCTAATTGACTTATTTTCTAAAATCGGGTGGGCCTATGATCTAAAAGTTGCATCACCGTCCTTAGTCAAAGCGGTAGCGAGAAACAAAGGTGATACAAACTGTTCGAAAATACATAACCATTAATGATGAAGCTAGCTAGGACTTAATGTAATAGAATAGCAATCTCCAGTCTGTAATTGTAAGGCAGAAATATGTAGGTAACTATTCTATTGTTAAGACTAATGTAGTCGTGTAATTGCAATATTTCAAACAGCTGCATTGCTGTAGGTAGGTTTATCATTTATCGTATCAGTGCTATTCCAAAATTAATCTACTGTGCAATTTCCACGCGATGAAGAATTGTATTAGAACAATTAAATTAGTTGTATGGTGTACTTAGATTGCTAAAAATGTTTATGTAGGCGCTCGACTGGCGTCTTTCTTCAGCCACTTTGGATTTCATTAGTGGAGTTGGGGGTGGAGTCATTTAGAAATTACTTATAACCTTGTACCGCAGCATATCTTAACTACGGTGATACAAGTTATGCAAGCTGTGATTAGTGTTATTTCGTAGCTGTAAATAGGTACCTGCATAATTATTAGATTTCGTTTTAAGGTCTTTGTTATTATTGGGAATTATATTATATAGTGATATTCAGTAACAGCGCTTTTCATTTCAATTACCTTTTATTTTTATATTCTTGTACTTAATATCTTTTGTGGTATGGCATCGTATCGATGTACCTAGTCCCTTTTTAGCAACCGTTCAACATGCGTTGAAAAGCCATGCATTAAACGCATGGCTTGCTATGCACATGGCACTTATTAAGAAAGTTGACAAGACAACGTGAAATCATAACAAAAAGGGCAAGCACGTTATTTATTTTAATATCTATCATAATAATTAGGAATTTATTATTTTTAATAAATATTATTTATCCACACTGTTAAAAATAAATTAAACAGTCAACATTAATTTTAGCACAAATAATTACGAGTAGGACAACTAATTTCAAAATATATTATTTAAATGTTGTGACGATCTTTTGCTGTTTCATGTCCGACTTAGCTCTCTCGAAATAGCAGTTCTTTAATAATTAAACTGACCCATATGGAAAATGTTGCATTTAACTTAAAATAAAAAAACATTTAATATCAAATGTGAAACATAATTTAAGTTGCTAAATGGTTTATTATTAGGCAGGCATAATATTTTGTATTTCAACAGCACTTTTCAGTACAAAATCTCAACTTCACAAAATTACAAATGAATATAAATGTTCATTTATCAAAATGTCAATTTCTTATTTTTCCTCATAATAGCCTACTAATGCGCGAAAGGCAACTTCTCATAATTTCGACTTCTTACATTCACAAACTCTTATTTATAAACTACACATTCATTTTGTAGCCCGATCACGGTAGCTTCCAATGTTCTCTACTTCTAAAGATAAATAGGTATCTGACTAACGAACATAATTAAAAAATTAAGAATCTTACTTTAGGTGGGCGGGAGATGTTTGCTTGAACTGCTCAAACAAGTACCTACAATCTTAGCTGTACTAGAAATACAAATCATTCATCGAAAGCAAATTTCGCTTTCTTAGATGTTCCTAAATATAATTGTTATAGAATATGCATTTGCCCCGCATCAACATCTTAACATACTTAAATATTTAAGGCTCCGATACACAGCAACTTTAATAAAAACAACGAAATATTAAATAAATCCCATCATTAACATTGTCATCTTGTTAGCTCTAAAAATTATATCTGACAAACACTTAATCGCAATTCTTCCATAATATTTTAAATAGTTACTTACTTTACGTTAATAATGACTACTTTCGACATGGTTCAGGTATAAATAGTGACACTCAGGGTGCTGAAATAAATAGACCGAACCAAATAAGCAGTAATACACAAACATATTGGCGACGGATAACATTCTAATTATTCTAAATCGTTCAAAAAGTAAACATATTCAAAACGCCATATACATAGATCGGTTCAGTTAAACCGCCATAATAGGTTGGTGAACGTTTAGAATATTGTCAACATTACGAAAACTTTGTTTCTACCGATATTATTCACTCTTTGTTTGTGTCTATTTATTTAAGTATCCTGAGTGTCACTATCTCTATCTGACGCTGACTTTATGTTTAATTTATAACCCCAGATAGAACCTTTGTTTTTTGTAAACCCAAAGTTTAGTAAGTTTGTGTACGTTAACTACGTACGTTTATTTTTGTATTTTGAATGAACAAACTTAATTTACTACTTTTAAGTAAGATAAAATTATGAAATCATATACAATTCTTCTTCTTCCTAGCGTTTATCCCGCTTCTAAACGGGGTCCGCTTTGACAATGATCCAGGATTTGGCAATTCTGGTTATTACAGTGAAGCGACTGCCATCAGACCTTCGTAACCCATAGAGGGAACCAGACAGATTGGATCATAGTTACACATTCAGATCTAACTGAACTAACGTCAGAAATCACTGAATGTGCAGGTTTCCTCACGGTGTTTTCCCTCACCGCCGAGCTAATGGCACAAATCCACACATAGATTCCGAAAAATCCAGAACTGTGGGCCCGGATTCGAACCGCGGACCTCACGTATGTGAGGCGCCGTTCGTACCACTAGGCCACCATCGCTCATGAAATCATATACAATTATTATTAAAAATTATAAGAAAGACAGGTATGTAATGGAACAGTTACTGACTCAAATTACTATACTTATTGCATTTTTGGACTAGAAAAAAGAAAAGCAAAAAATTAAACAATGAATTAACATAACAAATTAAAAAAAATGGTAAAAGATGCCTGTTTTTTAACTAGCCGGAATGAATGTACTGGGGTAGCCAAAGTGGGCTAATGGCCAGTTTGTGAGGTACTTTAAACATAGCTTATCTGTTCATTTATCAATAAAAAACAAACAGGTAAAAGACTGTTGAAGTACCTCAGAAAATGATCAAAAATGTGTAAAAAGAAAATTTTAACATTAGCTTAACAATAATAATTCTAAAAGTGATTCAGATAGTTGCAAGTAATAAATAAAATATTTTACTTATAACCGCCACAAATGTAGGGAATTTTATAATAATCTTTATATTTATTCTCTTGAGCATCAAGCATCTTTGTTATTGGTATGTGTAGGTAATGCATTATGGACAACTTAACAAGATTTATTTAAAATAACGAACCCTTTTAGTCCTCTTTTGTATTATCTATTACTGTTTATATTTCTCAATATAAAACAAGACAGAGTTTTTTTTATTTGGTAAATCTGGAATATGAGGCCATTGTCCACACTCCACACTCTACAGTGAACAACACTTCAGACAAAGAAAAAATGTTAAAATTCTTCAAGTAATAAAGAAAAATATTTGTCAGGCATTAAGTTGACAATTGATTGTAGATTATTAATGAATATTGGCAGATCTAATAGTTAGTCCGTCCTAATAGCACTACCTACAATAAACGTATTATATTACTTTACAAAGGTTATCATTTTACATAATTATAACTAACTATGTTTTTTATTTAAATTATGCTCTGTTATCCCTTGATGGGTCTACTTATAAACTTCATCTTCATATATTGCAATGATGAACATTGTCATGGACACACATTCAAATCCACACACACAAATTTGTGAGCATAAATACAACAGACAAGTCTTACAAGATTCAGTCTTCTATTAAGGTAAATAGGGTTTTTTTGGGTTTGAGATTATTTCCCAAAGCAAAGGACTCAAAATCAGTAGAGTCAGAGTTGGTTTTTGCTTCTTTTACTGGTCTTGAAGTAGACTCATCTTTGGAAGACTTCCGTTTTAAGCTTACTACTTTATTAGAGTAAACTCCTTCTTGACCGGAGTCACTACATGACACTTTCCTCTTTTTAGTTTTAGTGATCACAAAATCTAGATCAGATGAATCATCATCAAAGCCAGCATACATTGGAACCGATCTACCGCTCCTTGTGGATCGCAGAGGTTGGATCCTGCTTGTCTCCTCGACTATTTGTATTGGTGGCGGCCATGTTGCGAATGTAGCCGACTGCCTGGCTTGACGGTAGGTGTTCAGTGACATCAGCTTTATGTAAACAGCAAGAGTTCGGGCTTTCTCAGCCTGTGTAATGGTGCCCGGTAAAAGACTCCATGGCATTCTTCTGTCCTTCACATTTAGGTATCGCCTTTTCATAGTTTTCTTTGGAGATGCGACGCTGGAACCGTCTTCCACCTTATAATCAGTAAATAACATGTAACTACTGAAAATAATGAATTAAGTAAGGACTTCATCTGACAAAAAACACAATATCCATTAAGTTTACCTTGTTCCGCAAAAGCTCATCTTCCTTAGCAGAAGTTTTGGAATTTTTTAAGGCTTTAAGGAGGTCATTCATTTCTTCTTTACTAAGATTTTCTTCATTTAGACCATATTCTGAAAATAAAAACATTCTATATGTACCTACAGAATTTATGGATAAATAAGAACTAGTATCGGAGAAGTATGCCCTACACCATTGCAGTTATAATCTAAACAGATTGATATGTACCTGTAAGTTGCGACTTTATATTTTTAGTTTCTGAGTCGCAACTTTCATCCGATGATATTACAGAATCTTGCTCCATTTTTATTTAAATTACTTTAGAGCAAGGAATAAACCAAGCACTAGATAAACCTGATTTTGGTTTTCTTTTTCACTATCCATAAAAATGTGGAATATTTTTATTACAGAGCATTTAAAATTAATGCAAACAATTTCACAAAAACAAAACAATATTGTACCGAAATAGTGACATTGACAACAAACAATTCTCTGACTGACTGATGTCAACAAGATGTCAAAAAAGTCAATGTTGACAAAAAAGGGCAGATAATCAAAAATAGGAAGTACAAAATATTGTTATAAACGGGAATTTTTATTTTGTGCTAAATAAACTTCAAAAAATCATATGTCTGTTGTTTTCTTTAAAGAAACGTTAATTATTTAAAGCAAAATAAAATAAAAGCTAAGATCGATGGGATTGTTTGTTTGATCTCCGCTTCTGAACGTAAGAGCTTTTGTGAGTGTGAGTGAGTGAAGTACTATATCTTTGCTTCTGACTGACTGACTGACTTACACTTACAAACATACTTCATTCCACTTCATTCAATCAAGTACATTAGTACATAAATTGGTTGGTGATAAAAACATGCAAGTGTCTTGTTTTATTTATTACATTAGTGGTCAATGTTTTGAAAGAAAGTGACGACCGTGAATAGTTTACTCATCGTAGTGTAACAAATTTACAATGGTGCTTTTACTATAAATGTGTTAAACATGGAAGAAGAACTAAGATGTTTTGTATGCAAGGAATTCTACAAGGAACCAGTATTACTACCCTGTGGTCACGCTTTGTGTCGAGTATGCGCCGTGGGCCTCCAAAGTCACATTCCTGAAGCTGATAATTCAGCAGCATCTACAGATTACAATGAAGCGGACAAAGCCTCGGTGTCTAGTGAAACTGACAGCGGTGTGGTATGTGGATCAAGGCCTAACAGTTACGCGGGAACGCCAGCCGCGCCTGTGTATCCGTCCGCTGCTTTTAGCCTGAGTTGTCCACTATGTAGCAAGTTGGTGTACTTAGATGACAATGGAGCCGAGGGCTTGCCGCCCTTCCGCGTCATGCGGACGATCGTGGAGCGCTTCGGGGGCGTCACGGGCGCGCCGCCGGCTGAGGAGGCTTGTCAGATGTGCGAGGGAGAGAGGCGGGCGGCCGTGGTACGCTGCGAGCAGTGCTCGGTGCGGTACTGCGCGGGCTGCCGCGACGCCTGGCACCCCACGCGCGGCCCGCTGGCGCAGCACGAGCTGAGGGCTCTCGGAACTACCTGTAGTGACCACGGATCTTCCCCAGTATTGTACTGTAACACATGTTTAGTCCCAATATGTCAGCGTTGCCTTGCTGAAAGGCATTCAGTACACGAAACACAGCAATTATCCAGTGCAGCTAGAGCTCATAAGGTGAAAATCATAATTAAATAACCAAGTTATTGCTAATTTACCTTTTTCAAATGTGATAAATCATAACGACATTTATGATTTCAGACTGAATTATCCCAATCGCTGCAGCAACTATCAGAACAAGCCAAAGCTATGACTGAATACATACAACTAGTCAAGGGGTCAGGAGAAAAAATTAATGTAAGTTTTGCTAGTCTTCCTGTAACAAAAAATACAGGAAGGTCATAGTCTTTAAAGTTTTTTATATTTTTTCTGAATTTGTAGGAGTCCTGCGAAGAATTGGAGAGGCAAATTGACAGTGCCTGTGCAGAAGTAACGCGTGCCATTGAACTAAGGCGAGATGAGTTGATAAGGGCTGCTCGGAACACCCGCTCACAAGCTGTTGCCAATATGCGCTCTCTTACATCTCAGGCAGCTCAAAAACTCCGTGAGGCAACAGCACTATTGCATTTCTCAATTGAGGCACTGAAAGAATCGGATCATGCAGCTTTCTTACAGGTAACTATAAAAATTAATCACCCATCCAAGGATTGAGGATGTTACAAAACATGATTAACTACACTGCATAATTTGAGGAAATTGCGAAACATTAATTTAATAAATTCAAACATCCAAACAGTTTTAATTTAATAATTTACAAAACTGTTAAATTGGGATCTTATCAGATTTCTGCATAGTTAATGAGTCAACATGAAACACAATAAACACAGAAAAGATACTGTGTAAATAAAATATGATATCATATCGGATAATAACTAGGTCATGCTGTTTTAGTAGGTAATATGATCTAATCTAAACCAATAAAATATCAATGAACTAGGTGCTTTGATAAACAAACAATTTATTGATAGCTTTACTACAATTAATTGCAATGCAATGGAATTATGTAATAGGTACTTGTCAATATTATGAATTAAAGAAATTGTGTCAGCACTGAGATGAATGTTTCATTGAAATAAAATGGAAAAAATAAGCACATATAAACATGTAACAGTTACTGATGCGCTTCAAATTATTACAGTTAATCAAAAATACATAATTGATTTGACAATACTAACATGTGAAGTCTTGATGTACTAACAGCTTAGAATTTCATACAGCTTCTACAAGCTTACGTTTTTGACATTTAGTAAAAGTATTGGGTATTTGACTGCATACGAAATAATTAGGTAGGTGTAGAACTCAGCAGTCAATGGCTTCACCGAGCAAATCCGGGCCCATTGCAAGACAGGAAGAGGGATTATTGAGAACGAGACTAGCGGTGGCCACCGTTGCTCACTTAAGCGCCAGACGTTTCGGCTCGCGTCAAGCCTCGTCAGCTAACCTGCGATTGGTTAGGACGTGGAGCAATTCCAGTCCCGTGCTCAACCTCCCTCTCCCTACCTATCCAAATCCGATAAGAAGCCTCCAGAGCAGTTTTTGAAGCTCTATCCATAAATGAGCTTATTGCAGATCTTGGCAATCCTAGATTCTTAAAGAAATTATAGACCGACTTCGCAGGTAATCCCCTAGCACCGACTTCCACTGCAAATAGATCAGTCTTGAATCCCCTTCTTGCTATCTGGTCGACTAAATTGCAGTACTTGTTTAACTTATAATTGTGATCTTTAGGGATATTTGTTTCCCATGGTACAGTAAGTTCCACTAGCACTACATGTCTTGTCTCTTTCGAGTAAATAAGTATGTCCGGTCTGAAGGCTGTGGTACATATCTCCGAAGGCATTTCGTAATGCTTTTCATATGTATCCATCAGCAGTGTCCAATCAGTTGCTGCACCTAAGATTGAAATTGGCTTGGGTGTTCCCTTCTGTAGCTTAGTGGCACCAGCTCTAACAAACTTGACTACCTGAAAATTACCGCCAGTTAACCCCTTTTTTGTTCTTGCTATGGATAAACTTATGGCTTCCCGAATCACTTGAAGGACCTTATCATGCCGGAATGAGTATTGTCCCGCATCGAGTAATACCTTACAACCGCATAGAATATGTTTCGCTGTGCCGACACCTTCTCTACACGATAGACACGTATTACTTACTTGCTTGCCCCATCTGGCAAGATTGCTCTGGTCGGGAAGCGTCGCCTGAACTGCATTGAGATAAAACTTGAGTAACTCAGGAGACCAATTATATATTAAGGATTTCCACTTCAAAGCTGGAGGGATACAGAATTCACCCATTTTTACCCAGTCATTTTGCATTTCTAGGTTTAGGGCATGAAGTGTAAAGTTCTGGTTCATGTCTTCTACAGCAAAGCCCTTTAAAATCTCCTTGTCGCTCTTTCTCTTTTCCTGCCCAAGGCCTGCCCTGTTAGTACGGGTACCGACCTGAAAGGATTTATAGAAGACCAATCTCGACTCAGTTTCTACTGAAATACAAGACTGCGGTAACTCGTTGATGGTACTGTCTTCTGACTCCTTTAGTATACAGTACTTGGTGATTCTTGCATTTTGAAAGATTAGCGACGGCTTTTTTATGTTTAAACCAAAGCTGTTAAAAGTTCTGAATAAAGTCGATGGGTCAGCTGGATGAGCTAGGCATTCTAAGATTAAAGACGAAATCATAAATTAGGCACAATTTTTATCTCACATTTACTATTGAGCTTATAACAAATTATTACAGCTAATTGAAGTTAAAAGAGTATTGATTTGACACTACAGCATTGTGACGTCACAATTCAATATTTCATACAATTTTTCCTACAAGGTTACGTTTTTGACATTTTAAAAAAGTAGGTGATTTGACCTGTCAGTCAAATACCGTATTGTTTGGCAAATTGATCTACACAGTGAATTGTTTTGTCATCGTCAGGTTGGCAACATACTGTCAGCGCGGGCGCAGGAGACGGCCTCGGGGCTGTGCTCGTCGCTGAGCCCGCCGCCGTCGCCGCCCGCGCTCACGCTCGACATCGAGCCGGTCATGCGCACTGTCAAGACTATGAATTTTATCGAGTGTATACGTAAGTATCACTTTATCGTTTGATGTTTTTTTGAAATCGTATAAAATTACAAAAAGTTAATTATTTTTGAATGGCTTTATTAATGGTTAGAGTATTGACATAATTAAAATTTTCTAAAGTTAACAAATACCATCTTTATTTGAAATTAAATATTTATTTTGTGGAACTAGAACTGCATAAATTATTCCCATTAATTTATGGCCTGTTTTTGTTAAAATAACTACTTAATTGAACGTATTTGTGTAAAAATTACATCATATCATGACATAAATGTAAAAAAATAACTGAATTTTATTCTTCATCATGGACTGCAGCAATAGAACAGCAAATGAAAACATCAGGTAATTTACAGGAGAAATTATAGTTTATAGTTTCTAAATTAAATACTCAGTAATGCTACCTACTTCTGGCATAGAATAGTACCACCCCATTTTTTCCCGTCGGGGCGTAAGAAGCGACTAAGGGAAAAATGTGAGTTCAATTGGAATCAGTACTTTCGCTCATCATCATCCTAGCGCTTATCCCGGTCGCATTCGAGGATGCGCCCGGATGGTCGAGACCAATGCTTCTGAGTCCAGGGTCCGCTTTACTGCACCTTCTTCTCCACTTCACACGGGATTCGGCGTCCTGTGTAGTGAGTACGTTGGCACGCATGCTATCGTTGAAACGAACAAGGGGTTTTTTGCGATTTGCAGATTCCCCCATTAGTTTCTATTAAAGTTATATTTAATGTATATGCATACAAGCCCATATGATAACGGCCATAAGAAGATTCTGTCGACGCTGGGATTTTTTGAGCCGTCTCCTTTGTAATTTTTTGTATATTTTATTTAGTATAGATATTAACGCGTGTATGTGTGCAGCGCCGGGCGCGCCGGCGATGGCGGTGGAGGCGTGCGCGGCGCGCGGCTGCGGCTGCACGCTGGCGTGGCGCGCGCCGCCCGCGCCCGCCGCCGTGCGCGGCTACGTGCTCGAGCTCGACGACGGGCTCGGCGGACCCTTCCGGGTGAGCATACCATTTGAGAGTGGCACAGCTTAGTGAAACTTACGCTCGAATGAGCCGCTCGTCTAAAATACAAAGAAAGAAAGAAACAAAATATGTACATAATGTTTTCTAAGGTTTACGCGACTGTTACTCATGAAATAAATGAGTCATTCCGTGATCACGGCTCCTGAAAAGGAGCCGAAACGTCGGGTTTTCCTGTAAATATGTAGTTTCAAGAATATACCACGATTATATCCGTTTAAAAGTAGTTTTATTTCATGGAAATATGTACATTTATTGACAAAACACAAATTCACCAACAATGAGGATGTTTGCGATTGAAAAATCCGCAAGATGGCGTGAGGTCTAACTGCTGTCATTGGTGAATTTTGACATACCTGTCAATGTCATGTCAAAATTCACCAATCACATACAAGTTAGATAGACCCTACGCCTACCATCGCCATCTAGCGGATTTTTCACTTGCGAAAACCCTCATTCAACAAATAGAGGAATAAAATATAACAACAAAGAAAAACAATCTGACTAAACTGTCATTATAATCTCCAGGAGGTGTACTGCGGGCGTGAGACGGTGTGCACGATCGACGGGCTCCACTACGCGTCTCTGTACAGCGCTCGCGTGAAGGCTTTCAACGGCGCCGGCGAGGGGCCCTACAGTGAAGTTATCGGCCTCCAGACTTCGCCAGGTACCTACTCATTCTATGATTAATGAAAAAGAGTGGTAGTACTTTATGTAGGCGATGCCCTACTCACCCGGTGGATTTATCGTACATATTGTTTTTCATTTTCAACAAAATACATACAAAACAGGAGCTACCCCTCCACCAGTGGGATAGCGGGGCATCGCCCTTTTATGTTTCGGTGTAAAAAACACAATTCAAATGCGTCATTAAAGAACAAATTCTTGCTGTGTAGTTTTTCTAAAAAATAATAATAATTTCGAGTTATACGAGAAGATGGTGATGATTATAAAAATAGGAAAGCGTCAACCCCATTTTTTAAGTCCAATGAGGATTTTCGCAAATGAATGTTTCGCTAAGTAGGCGTAGGACTTAGCTTAACTAACTTTAACTTAACTGGTATGTGATTGGTGAATTTTGACATGAAATGTCAAAATTCACCAATGTCATAGTCGTTGGACCTCACGCCTACGTATTGCCATTTTTTCAATCGCAAACACCCTCATTCATTTCATATCTTACCTGTCATAAAACTAAACTGAATGGGGGCGTTTGGCCGAAAAAAGCGTTTGCAAGCGTTTGTAAACAAAATGGCGATTGTTAGCGCAAACTGTACAGTTTTCGGCCAGGACGTGTTTGCTAACTGTCAGTTTACTGTGTTACCGCTAAACAATCGCCATTTTGCGCTAACAATCGCCATTTTGTTTACAAACGCTTGCAAACGCTTTTTTCGCCCAAACGCTCCCATTGCTAAACTAGTCATCATCTGCTTGTGTCAGTGGCGTGGTTCACATGGGACGCGCGCTGCGGCGGCGCGGAGGGCGGCGGCGGCGTGTCGCTCAGTGCGGACGGGCTCACGGCGCGCGCGGCGGGCTGGCAGCCGCGCGTGGCGCTCGCCGACCAGCCGCTGGCGCGCGGCCGCCACTACTGGCGCCTGCGTCTCGACGCCTACGACGGCGACGCCGACCCCGCATTCGGCGTGGCGCGCGCCGACGTCGCCCGGGATAAGGTAAGCTTCCGACGCGTTTTGGACGACCCTGCAGTCCATTAATCGTGTGGATTTTTGGCGTGTCGCTCAGCGCGGACGGTCTCACGGCTCGCGCGGCGGGCTGGCAGCCGCGCGTGGCGCTGGCCGACCAGCCGCTGGGGCGCGGCCGCCACTACTAGCGCAGTCATTGAAGCGAAAAATATGGTCCAACCTCCGAATTTTTTTACTGTGAACCGATTTGCATGAAATTTTGGAATTAGTTTCATTGTACCCTTAAATTCAAAAGTGAAAATGATTTGAACGCCGCAACTACCCCTGGAGTGGTTGCCACCCCATCTCGGGGGTGAGTATTCTTTTTTTAAGATAACCTCGGATATCGATTGGATTACTAATTTTAAGCAAAAAATCATCTATAAAGTTTTTCGATAAATCTAATACTTTTCAAGTTATTGGCAATTGAAAATTCGCAATTTTGTCACGTTTTTCATCGGTTTTTTGCAAATATCTCCAAAAATTAAGTTTTATCGAAAATTTTATAAGGAACAAAATTGTAGCTGGTAAAAAATTAAATAATTTTGTTTATCCTAAAGTTTTCTATGTGCAATATTAAGATATATATTAAAGATCGTAGCCGTTTTTTGTTTTGTCTGCATTTTAATCGATTTGGTCAATGTCATCTAGCGGCGAGCAGATGCATTTTATGCATTCTTATAATTAAGAGTTTTGTAATGCTTGAAATAAGCTTTCAAATGAATACAATTAAAAGTCTTTTGCACGAAAAATAAGTAAGCTGTATTACAAATAAGAGAATCATCGAATGCTTTTTCTTGTAAATCAATGGGTTTCACAAGTGCCATTTCCAAGCTATTCATGCTATCACAATTTCTAAAACAGCATTGAAAAGGTAATTAGGAGAACTACAACATCCTTTATTGCAATATATAATTAAAAACGTTTTTCGAAAACGGTGAAGGGATAAAGGGCTTAAGAGAGGCTGTGATTGCCGCTGCCACGCGCTCTTTAAACAATCATATCTCCGTCAGTTTTTGTTTAACAGAAATAACAAAATTACTAAATTTTTTGCCAGAAAAATACCTAAATTTTTTATCCCTACACTTTTATACGCATCTGTCGTAATTTTTGAGATATTATGAAAAGAAGGTGGGATTTTTTAAAATATGAGATTTTATATTTTTATTTTAATCCTGTCTATTTTGAAAAATATGTGTCCTAAAGCAGCCAAACTGATACAATTTATGAAACACTTCATAATAAAGTTAATTCTTGGCGGAATAAGAATAATTTCAATTCTGGTGGAAATGGCACTTATTAAACCCATTGTTTTTAAAGAAAAAATAGTGGATGCTCCTCTTATTTGTAATACAGGTTACTTATTTTACGTGCAAAAGACTTTTAATTGTACTCATTTGAAAGCTTATTTTAAGCACTTCAAAACTCTTAATTATAAGAATGCATAAAATGCATCTGCTCGCCGCTAGATGACATTGACCACATCGATTAAAATGCAGACAAAATAAAAAACGGCTTTGATCTTTAATATCTAACTTAATATTGCACTTAGAATACGTTATAATAAACAAAATTGTTTAGTTTTTTACCTGCCACAATTTTGTTCCTCATAACATTATCAATAAAAGTTATATTTTTGGAGATATTTGCAAAAAACCGATGAAAAACGTGACAAAATTGCGAATATTCAATTGCCAATAACTTGAAAAGTATTAGATTTATCGAAAAACTTTATAGATGATTTTTTGCTTAAAATTAGTCTTCCTATCGATATCCGAGGTTATCTTAAAAAAAAATACTCACCCCCGAGATGGGGTGGCAACCACTCCAGGGGTAGTTGCGGCGTTCAAATCATTTTCACTTTTGAATTGGAGGGTGCAATGAAACTAATTACAAATTTCATGCAAATCGGTTCACAGTAAAAAAATTCGGACCCAAAATGCTTCATTGCCTGCACTATACTGGCGCCTGCGTCTTGACGCCTACGACGGCGACGCCGACCCCGCTTTTGGGGTGGCGCGCGCAGACGTCGCTCGGGATAAGGTGAGCTTGCGACGCGTTGGGAGATTGGGAGTCGTCCATTAATCATGTGATGATTTTGTTTTGTACCTACAAATAATCTTTTCTTTTTAAATATTTATTACCAATGCAGGTTTAAGTTACAACAAATTAAAAAAAAAATCCTACACTAATAACCATAAGAATTAGGAAGACAAGTTGGACTAGACATAAAAAATGTGCCGGCGAAGGATGAATTTAAGTTGAAAGTACGCGACATGATTTCGGCATGTCGTGTCATCTTTTATTTAAAATACATTGTAGACGCATTCCCGCCGAACTCCCGAGTTACCGCAATTTGATTTTAAATGTTCGTTCTAAATATTTTGCTTGTTCATTTTTAAGTTACTTTGTTAAGCGGTTGATTATTACTCCCAGATGCTGGGGTCGGACGCGCTGGGCTGGGCGATGTACATCGACGGGTCGCGGTCGTGGTTCGTGCACGGCGGCGCGCACGGCGGCCGCGCGGCCGGCGGCGTGGCGCGCGGCTGCAGCGTGGGCGTGCTGCTCGACCTGACCAGGGGCACGCTGCAGTTCACCGTGGACGACCGCCCGCAGGTACGTCCCGCACATGTGTACAGCGACGGGTCGCGGCCGGCGGCGTGGCGCGCGGCTGCAGCGTGGGCGTGCTGCTCGACCTGACCAGGGGCACGCTGCAGTTCACCGTGGACGACCGCCCGCAGGTACGTCCCGCACATGTGTACAGCGACGGGTCGCGGCCGGCGGCGTGGCGCGCGGCTGCAGCGTGGGCGTGCTGCTCGACCTGACCAGAGGCACGCTGCAGTTCACCGTGGACGACCGCCCGCAGGTACGTCCCGCACATGTGTACAGCGACGGGTCGCGGCCGGCGGCGTGGCGCGCGGCTGCAGCGTGGGCGTGCTGCTCGACCTGACCAGGGGCACGCTGCAGTTCACGGTCGACGACCGCCCGCAGGTACGTGCCGCACATGTGTACAGCGACGGGTCGCGGCCGGCGGCGTGGCGCGCGGCTGCAGCGTGGGCGTGCTGCTCGACCTGACCAGGGGCACGCTGCAGTTCACGGTCGACGACCGCCCGCAGGTACGTGCCGCACATGTGTACAGCGACGGGTCGCGGCCGGCGGCGTGGCGCGCGGCTGCAGCGTGGGCGTGCTGCTCGACCTGACCAGGGGCACGCTGCAGTTCACGGTCGACGACCGCCCGCAGGTACGTGCCGCACATGTGTACAGCGACGGGTCGCGGCCGGCGGCGTGGCGCGCGGCTGCAGCGTGGGCGTGCTGCTCGACCTGACCAGGGGCACGCTGCAGTTCACGGTCGACGACCGCCCGCAGGTACGTGCCGCACATGTGTACAGCGACGGGTCGCGGCCGGCGGCGTGGCGCGCGGCTGCAGCGTGGGCGTGCTGCTCGACCTGACCAGGGGCACGCTGCAGTTCACGGTCGACGACCGCCCGCAGGTACGTGCCGCACATGTGTACAGCGACGGGTCGCGGCCGGCGGCGTGGCGCGCGGCTGCAGCGTGGGCGTGCTGCTCGACCTGACCAGGGGCACGCTGCAGTTCACGGTCGACGACCGCCCGCAGGTACGACCGGCTTATGTATCACCATCCAGCAAAAAAATGCATAAATAGAAATTTTTTTTCATGCCCTACGATCCTTTGTCATGTAAGGATCAAAAAACTCTATGGGACCATTTGAGGTTTGAGGACTACAAATGTCAGAAATTGCAAAAAAAAAACCGAAGTTTTAACTAAACTTTTACTACACTAAGATCGGGCAGAAAATTATTTGTAGAAAAATACTGACATGCATTAAGTTAAGAAATTGCACCAAAAGTGTGATAACGAGATGTTATAATTTTAAAATTAAGAAAAAAAGGTATAAGAATAAGCATGTAACATGCTTATTTAAGCCCGTTTATTTAAACCGAAAAAAACAACTAACAAGATGTTATCCGTGTGACAGGGCGACATCGCGTTCACCGGGCTCCGCGGCGCGTTCTACCCGGCCGTGTCGCTCAACCGCGGCGTGGCCGTCACGCTGCAGCCCGGCCTGCCGCCGCCCGACCTCGACCTGCACTTGGAACAACTGCGCATCGAGTAGGGCACACGCCCTCCTCGTCATAGGTCCATGACGATACCCCCTACGTCCACGATACCATACGCTCGAGCTGCTCCTGCTAATAGAACAACTGCGCATCGAGTAGGACACACCTCCTCGTCATAGGTCCCCATGTCGTCTATGCCGCCTACACTTCCACGACGATACCCACGCCTACAACTCACGCTTATAAAACAACTGCGCATCGAGTTGGACACACGCCCACCTCACCATTGGCCCCACGTCGTCCATGCCGCCTACGCACACATGATGATACCCCCTGCGCCTACACCTCACACTGATAGAACGCATCGAGTAACCGACAATGCCCAAGATGCACACGCTGCCCTCGGTTTCCACGACATTCATACCGCGTATACCCCCACGATACCCACATATAACTACGTCACCTACGACAATCACGCTGCCCTCAGTTTCCTAGACGTCCATGCCGCTTCCACACTCATAATGATACCCAGTACCACGACTTCTCCAGCCCGACCTGCTCCTGCTCATAGAACAACTGCGCATCGAGTAAATCGTGCTATTAAATACAATCTTTTACTTAGCTTATATCATACCAGTTTCTCTGTATTTATTACACTAATGGACCTTATCAGGTTTAGGTTCATACAAATTTTGCTTTTTAAAGTAAAATTGGTGGGGCAAGTCGCAACTACCAGTTTAAGCTAGCTTGTATAATTAGTTTTCTTATTGACTCCTGATAGGGTACACGACTGACTTCAAAATAAATTATGAAACTCTTACATTAAAGAAGCTTATCATTATGCCACAGTAACTTTTGCGCTTTTAACAAATTATTATAGTTAATTGGAACTAAAAAAGTATTCATTTGACAATACTAAGTTGTGACGTCAAACCTTAGTATTTCATACAATTTTCCCTACAAGCTTACGTTTTTGACGTTTAATAAAAGTGAGTGATTTGACCTGTCAGTCGTGTACCCCATTGAACAACGAAAAATACATACGGAAAGGAAAGAAAAACATGCCTTTAACTTTGCATTTGTAAGGTTTTTTCACTGACGCAACCATTGACGCAAGTGCTTATACTACTTGTTGAACGATCTAGACACCTTTATTCTTAATCTTGTATTGTTATATATTGTATTATAATAATAATAATAATAATAATTCTTTATTTCGAACAACTCATACAGCTCATATAGGGTTAGTAACAAATGATCTTATCACACTAGTGTTAGTAGGTATAATTGGATTTGAATATAAATTTAGATCACTCTTCGCACCATACATATCCACATTGGTGAATCGTACCTATCAGCGACTGTCCTATTATTTTAAGATAAATTATTTAATTTAATTTCGGATAAAACTAATTAATGAATTTATCTATTTTGCTTGTTTTGTAATTTGGTGTGACTTTTTAACCAGATTTTAACATCGTCAAATCTACCATTGTTGTTTGGAAATAACTTATATTTTTTTATTATTTCATGAACAATGCGTAGCACATTGCATGTTAGGTAAAAAAATAACACTAGTCATTGAATTATTTTGAGTGCTTTATATTTTCTAATTTCGAGTTACATTCAATGAATACTATTTGTATATTGAATTTTTATATTTCTGCAGCCATACAAAATTACTTCTTATTTGAATCGGCATGCAAGTACATAATTTTACATTAAAAAAAAATTAAAGAATTCTTTAAGTATATTTTGTATATAACGTTATAGCCGGATAACTTTTTTACAGCAATTGTGCGTACTCAATTACAGTTATATTTACTCCATAGAGGCTCAACGTTATGTTACTTAGAAGGAAATATTATTTATATTTATTAACTGTCTACTTTTAACAAGCAGTACTTATATTTAAACATATTTCATGCGAATAAAATGTTTGAACGATCTTTTTTATAGTCGGTGCAACGGTTCTAAATAAGACGTATAAAAGCTGCAAAAAGTAATGTTTTTTTCTTTTAAATGTTCTAGAAAATAATTCAAATCGAAAACAATATGATTGGCGTAAGGCTACTGCTCTAAGAACTAATTATACTTGTTGCTAGTAGTGCATAAATATATTATGTAATTTATGACAAAGTGTAATGTGTAAATGATGAAAATAGTTATGAAATATGTCAAACATTTCTTCCGTTAACCATAAGAACAAATAGGTACTATTAACTAATAAGTGTAATCCCAACGGGTGCGACGATTTGATAATGTATAATCAAATTAACATCTTAGTCAGAAGTTATCATCAGTGCTTAATAAATTAAAATCTTTGCTACTCACCAAGTTGGTACGCGTACTTAGGTTTGTAGCCGCCCAATAGTTATATGACCCCAACAACAGGTACTAAAATGTGTCTGATGTTATTGTATCTTGTATGTAGGCTAAGCATTACTTTTAGTAATTAAGGAGTGTTGCTGTGTGAAGATTTATATGAAAGCTAAGCTATTGATACACTTATCAAATTTGACACTAGTATTACATCTGTTCTATTTTTTTTAACGATGTATTTCAATATTTTGTTATGATCTCCGGGAATGAAGACAGGTATTAGCAAATGGTTCACAATATATAATTTTTATAATATTTAATTACTTTGTGTAATCTTTATGTTTAAGTTTATTAATTATTTAATCACTGCCATTAGTTAGATTATTTTTGTGGTGCAATGAAAGCTGTAGGGGGACCTGAGATGAAACTAAAATATTCCACTACCCACCAAGCCGCTCGTAAGTACATGGAATGTTAATCGTACACGAATAGTATATATAAGGGCATTTTTGCCATTGAGCTAATATTATACATATCTCATTATTTTTCTTAAGAATTGATGCGATTGCTATCCTTATTTTATTGTTTACTAAATTATTATAGCCAACAAATATTTGTCTGTCTAAACTTAATTTATAAAATTCATCATATAATGTGACAATAAATTATACTTTTAATTTACCATTAGCAATGCATCAATTAAATTATTTTATTCAGAAATAATATATTTCAATCATCGCACAATAAGGCGTTGTAGTATATAATGGGCTATTAATATTGTACTGTTTTACTTACATAACATTATGTACTTAATTATTATTATGACTGATTTTAATAAATAATTTTCTGTATAAGGCTTTTTAAATTATTTTTTCCATATACTACGGTCACCGATTACTACACAGTAGTGAGATTATGACATTTGCGCTTCTTGAATCGCATCTCAGTAGGTACATGTTTCTGAGATTATCGCGTCCAAATTATCAAAAAAACAAAAGAAAAGCTTTAAAATATTAGTATGGTCATACGTCCATTACATTCCCTAACTACTTATTATTTTGTACATAATTATATGTATATATAATTATCAATGATGTACAAAATAATAAGTACGAAATGTAACATGTGCATAATGAGGAGCATAGTTTCAACTTTCAAATTATTCCTACTCCTACAGCATTTGTATACATATTTTGTTTGTACAGCGTAGGGAGAGTGTCGTTCAAGCTGTAATCCACATATTTGAAATTTTAATGAAAACTAATTTTGACAATGCCGAAAATTAGTACCTTAATAGTACCACCAGTAAAAAAAATAGTACCACTAAAGTTTCGGCGTTATAGCTGTAGGCATAGGCACCGTGCAGAAACTACAGAGGGCGCTAAAATCCCGAGTTTTTTTCTGAGCGTGATAGTTTCGTTTCGAATATTAGTCACTAGATGGCACAATAAGGCACCGTGTTTTTCCGTGGTTTGACCAGGTTTGACAGAAGAATTACCGACATTGAGAGTAAAAGTTGAGTAAAAGCAAGTAAAAGTTTACAAGTTTTGAATATGAGTCACGAGATGGCAGAGTCATCGCTACTATGCCTATAGGTTACTGATAATGGCTTGAACGTCAAGCTGTAATCCTGATCTCTGATGCAAGCAAACGGTAAGGTCTATCGATTTGGTTTGTTCCAAAAAATTGTACTGAAACCTACTGAAACAGTACCAACGACATGCCAAATCTCAGATTTAGTACTCAAGAGATTCCAAAGATGTAAAGGTACCTTGGTGAGGATTATGGCTTGAACATTTAAAAACTTCTACTATCTATAAAAATAATCTAACGGCTAGGACTATCGGTTTCAAATTTTGCCAAAAAATTGTACCAAAATAGTAAATTGAAACAAAAAAATGGAGTTGATTAATTTAGAAAATAAAGTTTTATTCTCCCTACATTTCTATGGAGGTACAGTCGTGTACAAAATATTGATGTAATTCATTTCTAGCGGTAACCTTTTGAACGCCAGTACTCAAACGCATCGGCGCCCCTTCCCACGCCAAGCCATAAATTCAGAGCAAATACCTACAAATAAAATAGGAATGCCAACGATGTTATCGATAAGTTGTCAATAACCGATTTAATCTCTGCTATTCGTCACATATTTTTGAAATTAAATATTTTTTTTTGATTTCGTATTATTTAACAGCAGTTACAAAACTCTATACAAAGTAAAAGTAGACATTAGAACTACAAACGAATAAATCAGGTAATAATAAGATACATCACTAATCTCGTTCGTGTAGGCATTCGCTGTCAGGAAGACCCGACTCTGGCGTGGTTGGCACGACCTTTGACAGCTTTCTTGCGTGCGAGGTAATGATGTGACATTTCAAGTAAACTTATAATTATTACGAGGGCAGTTTGATAAGTTCGTGCAAAAATAAAAAGTATGTTACTTTTTGAGGTAAACCTTTTTTATTCTTCGACAT
Source organism: Nomophila noctuella (assembly GCA_958496325.1). NCBI lineage: Eukaryota > Metazoa > Arthropoda > Insecta > Lepidoptera > Crambidae > Nomophila > Nomophila noctuella. The sequence goes on along the minus strand of OY292490.1, from coordinate 4,585,835 downwards.
AGACTCCTTAGAGGCTTATACACGTAATTTAATGCTTTTCGAATTAGTTAATCCTTTCCAAATAATAGGATTTGTAAAGGTCTAAAAAATAGCCAAATTTTTCAGCCATCACCTCCTTGTTTGAACAAAATCTTATTCATGCAAATATATTTTTTAAATTAAGTGACAGATTATAGTCAAAAGGAGTCAATTCTGTAGAATAACAGGGATATAAAACAAATTAGGAGCCTATTTCTACTAATTTTGGGACCACAACTTCTGGGGTGTGGGCTGGTACATTTCCATAATAAAAAATGACTTTTTCAGACAGCTTTCTCGTCTCTGAATGTTGATGAATAATATTATGTACTCGTTGATTCGAGATGTCCGCAGCACTAGTAATCTCATGCATCTTCACTTTTCTGTCATCTATCACTATGTCATGGATTTCAACCAACATTACTTCAGTAGTACCCTCTACAGGACGTCAAGATGGCTTAGCATCACTTGGACCCATAAGATCACTGCATTTTTTTTAAAACACTTGATAATGTAAGGTGCAGAGTCTCTATAATGTTTGTCAATCATCACTTTTGTCTCCTGAGGAGTTTTACTTTTCAGACAGTAATGTGAAATCACCACACGAAATTCTGTTTCACAAAATGTTCTGAAAATCACTCGACTTCCTTTACGCGAATCAATGCCAAACACAAAGAAGTGGGCCGATCAAGCTGAAACTTTGCGTATGGTCCTCTAAAAGATGCTAGTAATCAAACATAAACTCAAAACGAAGCAATAGCATAAGCTCTCGGACTTTGCACGAACTTATCAAACCGCCTATGTATTATAAATTATAAACAACAACGTAAAGAAAGGGTTGTCTATAAGAGTACTAATTAATTACTTAGCTTTAGTTGATTTTCTCCGTTTTTACTTAAAGAGGCCTGTTACATCTCGATCATGATTTTTGCGTAAAATGCCCCTTTTCACATTTTATAGTAATTTTCCAGTTGTATATCGTTTTTATGGAAATAGGATAATAAATTCATGCTTAGTATAACAAATTTTCACTCTGCGAGAAAAAGCTGAGTTCGGACGGCCGGCACATATTTTGTAGTAATTTTGCAGTTGTATTTATAGTTTTTATCGAAATAAGATAATAAATTCATTAAAAAATATTATGAAGTTACAATTATTCTCGTATAAATTTTGTTCAATAATATTATCGTATAGGTGAGATTCACAGCCATTTTTATTCATATTACACTCCCCGTTATAAATTATAATAGGATAGGACATCACTAGCAGTCTCCCGTAGCGCTAATGACGTCACCGCTTGACGTGTCTTCCCGACTGTGGCGTACAGGTAACTGTCTATGCGCTGTTCCGTAGGGATGCGCGAGAGTGAACAGTTAACTATCGATCGATAGATATAAATAGTAATCATTTTTCAATAATTTCATAAATATTACGCATTAACCCCTTGTATGCTTTGTGACATATATGCGCCAGGCCGGTAGTCTGCTAAGGCGCATATGTGCGACACAGGACATTTACTCGATTTTGTGCCTAAAATACAACGTCTGACAGCTTAGAATTGGTTGTATATAATTCCTGAACCTATTTCCGAGTCATAGACAACATTCATTCACTCACTTTAGAAATAAAATATTGGCAAATCAATCATCGAATCTCAACGGTCGTGCATAGTTTGCAACTGCAACCGCGGAGTGTTCTTTTTTTTTGTAATTGTGTTGGATTTCAAGTCGAATCATCCTAATTTCTTGTGTAATGTGTAGTGCTGATATTCATCTTTACAAGGTAATAAACAAAATACATCAATATAGCCCCAATTTTTATAAACATTGTCTATATATCTCATCTGGTGAGTTTTTCTGTGATTTGGAAAATCGAAGTTCTAGAAATAGTAAATAAAACATATTTTATTAATTTAAATTGGTACAACATGTTGAGTATGTATCTAGCCTTAACTCTGCATACTTATTTTTTTGAGTTCAAAGCATTTTTTGTTTTATTTTCGCCAAGTTCTGAAGCGCGCCGTGCGCTCTATTTTCCCTTCAAATCCCCCGCAGACTAGGGATCGTTAGTTTGCTCGGCCGCCGCATACGAGGGGTTAAGAATATTCAGATACAAATAGTTGCTATTAAAAATAATTATCGATGTAGTAGTAAGCTGCTTTCAATAAAATATTTCATAAATTCAAAATTTAATTTACCTAACTTACCCATCACTAGCTGTCGTGTCTTGCCGACTGTGGCGTGAGGAGAACACTATTTCGGTTAGCAATATTTAGTGATAATTTTTGCTAGTGAAATGTAACTGATGGATATATCTTCGTGCCATTTTACAATACATCATTAAAGTACTTTTAAATAATAGGAAAAAGAAACACAGAAAAGTTGATTTAGTATGTTTATTTTGTGTTTTAAAAATGTCGTTTTCTCGTCGGCCATACACGACGGTGGCGTGTTGGGCACTTTTTCATTTGTCGTCCAGTGCCGACCGTGGCGTTCAAAAGGTTAATATCGTAAATCTTTTTTCATTTGACTGTTCTATTCGATTTATCTATTCTATGGGTATCTTAATTTAAAAAAACAAGAGGAGTTTGGCGTGAAGAGTTTTATTTTTTGGGCCATTTTATTAACAATATATTTTTGACAGATTTAAACAAGACAAAATAAATACAGAATATATGACACTGCCAAAATGGTAGAAGATCAGAGTACCAGAGTATCAATAATTTATATATCAGTTATGTACACAATAAGAGCATGATTTTTAGAACTTTTAATAACATTTATAAAATTACTTTGATATGCTTTTACCTTTTCTGTTTGAGACAAGACCTCCGCATTTTTAAGGTTGCATTTCAACTAGCTTTCTAAATATTCACAGACACAGCACTGACATGCATTTTTTACATCAGTTCATTCACCAGAACAACCATTACACAACTTGTGCACCCCTTATTCATACTCAGCATTCAGTTGAAATAGACATAGAAACACCAAGTCGGAAGACCAGTCTTACGGAATGTCTTATCTCAAAACAGTTGTCGAGCTATGTGAATTTTAAGCAAACCCACCTAGATTTTACACAAAATATAATGAATGAATGAATATCACAGATCTGCCTAAAACAACAACATTTCAGTCATTTTCGACCAGACAATTGAAACTCCATCAGTCTGCATACATTCTGCTGCATATTGCTAAGGTACATTTTACAAAGAAAGATGATACATTTGCTCGACTATTAAGTATGAATTTAGATAGTGGTTCAAAATGCAAGCAATTATTTTTATATTAGTTTTCAATTATTGTAGAGATCATTTGGTAAACAGATATAAAACCGACATCTCTACATTTTGAAGCCACATCTATTTTCAATATTTGTTAGCTGAACTGAGGTTATTGACAATAAGGAGTACCTAATAGGCAGTGTTCATAAAATTAAAGATGTTTACTATTTCATCTAATAAAGTTCAGTTAACTAGTGTGCTTTGAAAGTGACCACAACTCTTCACTTGACATCCCAAATTATTGATCCCCAGAGAGCAAAAATGTGTTGTTACATAATGAAAACTAAAATGCTCTCTAACTTAAAAAATACCCTCAGACAAAGAATGTACTATATCTGCAAGCCGTAACAGAATAGTCCATTCCAATGCCTCGTTCTAGTCACAGTTGGCGTGCCCTACAAAGACAATTCCTTAGTGGGCATGGCAGACAAGACGACATGTACCTGTTGTATTGAATTGTAAAGAAAAATTAAGTATAAAATATATTTTATCCTTCATATTTTAGTTGCCCACCAAGCCTTTTTACTTTAGCCATGTGACTTTCGCCGCTTTTGATTTTAACAATAATGGAAATTACATACTGACAATCCGGTAGATTCAATGAGTTTACTTAGATGAATACAAAATTATATTAAATTCTGAAAATCTACTAACTGCCTTCATTTGATTTCGATTCACGCAGAAAAAATATTATATGGAGCTAATTTTATCTTGCTCTCAATTCACTCTAAGTATACTCATATCCCACAACCGAGATAAAATGACGGCTTGAAGTAATTTTGACACTGTTTCAAGCGACCAGAAACAGCACCATTTATGCAGATTTTAGACAATTTTTTCGATTAATTTTGTTTGAGCTAGACTGGACCACCTACCCACATTTCAGAATAATCAGTTTTTCTTTTTTGAAAAGGTTAAAATATAATGATGCTAGCTCAAATATACAAGATATGGGTAGGCGTTCAGAATTATCTGTAGAAAGTCTACCACAATTTATGAAAAGATCGACGACAAATCTAGGTAGACTCTCACAGTTGGTACTCAGATAAATATTTTACGTTTTTAACAATGGAGGGATCTACGCACAATATCCAATATGGACAAAGTGAGTAAAAACTCCTCAAAGTCCCGATGTTTCGTTTTATATACACTTTAAAAAAGTAACCATTTCAGGTTCAAGTCTTATTTCACGATAACTATTTACACTCACATTTTTGTTATAATAAATTCATTACACTTTTTACAAATAAGTTTTTTGTTTTTGTGTTTTTAATCTAATTCCATTCACCAGTCAGCAAGTCCATAGTCCGTACGGCGGAGAGTGATTTGTCGCGCGGACAGCGTTACTTCTCGGACGAGTCCACGTCCTCTAGCGTGCGCGCCACGTACAGCGCCGGGTCGATCACCTTGGGGATGGGCTTGATCTCCGTGCCCAGCTCCTGCTCGATGCGGTGCAAGGCGAACCGGTCCTCGTACGTGATCAGGTTGATGGCGATCCCGAGGTGGCCGAACCGGCCCGAGCGGCCGATGCGGTGCAGGTAGGTCTCGGCCATGCGCGGGAAGTCGAAGTTGATGACGACGTTGACGGCCTGCACGTCGATACCGCGCGTGAACAGGTCGGAGCAGACGAGGTTGCGGCACAGGCCGGCGCGGAAGTCGTGGAACACGCGGTTGCGGTGCGCCTGCGCCATGCGCGCGTGGATGTAGTAGCAGCAGTAGCCCAGCTCCGTTATCTTCTTGGCTAGCAGCTCCACTCGTTGAGTTGAATTACAGAATATTATAGACTGGTTTATTTGTAACTGTAAAAAAAAATACATTATATAATTGGAATAGAAATGGAAGAAAAATAATACTATGTATTGTGCCCGAGAGAGGCAAATGATCAGGGTCACCTAATGTTAAGTGAGCAGCACTACTGAACTTGCACAATAACTCACATAAAGGTTGTTGGTTGCATAAAGAGTATATTGGTTCGCAACACATCTATTTACGACACGTGTGGAGTTCTTGGATATCTATCTGTAGCGGGATCACTTTCCATTAAGTGACTCCAGTTCGCTTGCCTCAACTTACACAAGAAAAAAAAAATAGGTTACCTTTGAAAATAATGTATTTAAGCAATGGACTTTTTGTCTTTCTTGAACAAATGCATAGTATTGTGTAACTCCTTTAAGTGTTAACTCCTCCATGAGGTTAATCTCATATGGTTCCCTCAGATGCTTTTCCATGAATTGCTTTACACTCAAAGGGAAGGTAGCCGAAAACAGCAAAATCTGGCGTTCTTTGGGTAATCTGAAATATATAAATAAATTTGTTAAAAAAGTTGTTTAAACTTGACCAAGTTTGAAAAGATTAAAATATTGTCAAGTAATCAGATTTGGAATTATCACTTATAAAAAGTGAAGGGGAATCCAAAATATATCATCATAAAATAAATATTGTAGTCTGCTTTATGAATGTTAACTTTTCCAGGTCAAGTAAAATGTATGTTTGTATTTTTTTTTTGCAAAGCCTCCTTATTCCTATTAATATAACAAAGCGAAATTCAAGAAAGTGTAAATGTTATTTTAAAAAAGCACATACCGCGAAATAACCATGTCCAACATGCCCTTGAAATCCTGGGAGAGCAGCTTATCTGCCTCATCGAGGACCAGCATCCTGCACTGGTCCATCTTGGCTACTTGTTTATCCATGAGATCAATCATACGACCTGGCGTAGCAATTATTACTTGAACTGAAACAAATAAATAACACATACATAAGCTTCCTAATTCCTGTAATTAGTATAATAAATAATATCATTATAATCAAATCATGTTTTTTTTTCACTGCACTGCCAATTATGACAATGGTTACATATTTTAATGCAGTCAAAGTTTGTGAAAAATTTACTTTGATTATGCTAGGTAGGAAATAAATTTATAGCACAGCAACTTGAAAGTACAGTTATAAACTCGCAAGTCACCCCCGCAAATCAAATCTGCAAAGTATGAAATGTTTTTGTCCACTGAAAAATATTTTACGCCTGTAAATTAAATAAAATTTCTTCAAGTTTCTATTTTAACACTTAAATAAAAAGGGAAAAGTCCACTATCAGGCATATTTCAGGCAGTATTTGAACCCACATCCCACACTATCTGCTAGATTGCACTACAATACTACTGAAAGAACCTAATTTATAGTATAGCTGAGTCTTCATTAAACTCTGCTGATGATAGTAATTTGCAGATTAGCAGGTTTGCTACTGTACCAACAAACATGTTCCTCACAAATGAATGTGTTGCTTTATAGTTAACAAAATTTCATAAGCTGTAACATAGAATAATAAATGTGATTCCGTACCATTTTGATAAATACGCATAATATCATCCCGAAGGTTGGTGCCTCCTGTGGTTACCATCACGCGTATGTCTGTGTGCTTGGCCAGCTCAATGCAAATTTGTGATGTTTGGAGAGCTAACTCCCTTGTAGGTACCACAATTAAAGCTTGAATAGCATCTTTTTTGGGATCAACCTAAAAAATATAAACTATTTTTAGTACTGTGCAGTAAAAAAATTATAAAGTAAGATAAAAGGCTTAATTTCAGAATTGGAATTTATCACTTATGAAAAGTGAAGGGGAATCCAAAATATTTCATCATTAAAATAATAATTATTCAACTTCAAGATTGTTTTATCTCAACTAGCTTTCCGCCTGCGGTTATGCACGCTTGGAATTCTGTTATATTGCAAACAATATTTTTGTGTACCCTCAGAAAAAAATTTTTTTCTGGGATAAGTAACCTTTTATTAAATTCAGACTTCTAACTTTACGTCTGAAAAACTTCAAAGCAATTGTTCAGGAGTTCTAGCGTGAAAGCGTTACAAACAAACAAACTCACTTTCCGATTAATAATATTAGCAAGGATTACCATCAAATCTTTCAATCAAAAAAAATTTTAAATTCGTCAAAAGAAAATGACTTTATAAAAACTGCTATATCATACCTGTTCTAAGACTGGAATACAATAAGCGCCAGTTTTGCCTGTACCATTCTTAGCTCGTGCGAGAACATCTTTACCACTAAGCGCAATGGGAATTGAAGCCTCTTGAATAGGGGAGGGTTTCTCCCATCCCTTTTCAAAAATACCCATCAGTAGCTCACGCTTTAGGCAGAACTCTTCAAACTCATTACCTCTAGTATCTGTTACATCCTAAAGAATAAAAACGCTCATTATAGCTTCACACTTTCTAATTCAGTTAAGTATTTATTGAGGGTATTTATAAAAAAAACTTACACTAGTCTTTATCCTTCTGTCCTTTGGGGGTATTTTTAATTTTGATTTCCAACCGATGTCGTCGATACTTTTATCGACGTCTCTGCACATAAAACAATCGATTAAAATATGAATACCTACCACAAAAAAAAGGAATTAAAAAACAATAAAATAAATCATACATACCCCTTGTTCTGATTGCTCATACTATTTCCGACGTGATTACTTGAACTAATCCTATTTTCGGTCATCATTTTGCCAAATAATCCCACTAGGGATGACTAAAATTAGAAACTTATAATCACAAATCTTTGTCCAATTCCAACACTAAGCAAATTTTACGAGAAATCACTTTTAAAGACATATGCTACTAGAAAAGTTTATCACGTTCACCAACTTAGTCCGGGAATATCTGAAACAAGATTTAATTGTAATTAACTTCCAACGGTATAAGCTTCTACTGGAGATAAACGAGACGCGTCAACAACCAATCAGATATAAATATACATAGTACACAGAGGCAACAATGAAAATAAATAAGATCTACGATAACTCAATCTAGCTTCGTAAAGATAAATGATATGAGATTTTAAGATGTAGACTATAATGAAGGAGAAATAAATGATTGAATGGATTACAACGGATGCAAAATTGTAGATTTGAACTTCCGAAACTTAATATGGCCGCCTCAGATTTAATTCGCAAATATAAAGGCTCACTTCGACAAAGTAGATTCAATGAATATATAACAAAAGCTTTAAAGTGTTAATGAAATTAAACTAAAAGTAATTAGTAAGTAATGATTAAACGAAAAATACCTTGATAAAACTTTACAAAAGACGACACTCGATACTCGACGACGACATCACAAAGTAACCAAAGACAATTTACTTTTTTTATCACATTCCAGTTCAAAAACAAACAAAGAGAAATAAAAGTTAAAACATCAAAACATTGGGGTTTAGTTTATGGCATCAAACAAGAAAAAAAATTAAAATCAATTTAGTATTTTTAATTTTAGTGTTGTTTTAATAAATAAATTAAAATGTTTTAAAAATGTTAAGTTTTGTAGAAGTTGAACCCAAAATTCTAAAGATAATTTTCGCTTAAATGTTTAGAATTTGTATGGTTTACTTAAACCTTGAAATATAATATTGCTTTTATCCACTTAAACCCAAGTGGGTTCAAGTGGATAAATAAAAGCTTAAGATTTAAAATTATATTTTTTCTAAGAAAAGGGAGTTAGTTACCAAACATTTAGGACCTAAAATCAATTAAAACATAAGAACACGGTCAATCGGTCAAACTTCAACTTGATATTTTAATTTTTTGTAGTAATCTTAAGTTGAAAAAGATAACAACAAGTATCGAAATCTCAGATTAATAAACGCACTAGGCTGAAAATACGTGACCGAAGTTCGGCATAACTACGCCTGCAATGTACTTTAAATTACCACACACCATACCAAATTACGTCGCGCTAGATTGTATGGAAAATGCATAGCAGGCATCGTCACGCCGAACTTTGGCCGCATTTTTTGGGCTTGATGTGTGAGAGAGAATCAAAGCAATGAAAAATGTTTGTTGATGTAGTCAACAATAGTTTGTTCACTGATCTGAGAGTGTAACAGTAGAAATCTTTGTGCGTATATAAAACAGTTATAAATAGTCAATGGTTCAAATGATTGTCAAAATTATCTGTCAAATCTAAAAAGGTGGATTGCTGGATCAAAATGTGAATAAACAATTATAAATTATTTGGATTACTATCATAATAAGTGTGATCCGATTCCATTAGCTTTTGCTATACGATCAACTAACTCATTATTACATACTATACTATCAATCTTGCTGCTTAGCAAAGCGAGCAAATAATAATCATGTAAGTGTACCGCTTGACGACTTTTATTATTCGAATATGTTAAATAAACCATTATAATATTTATTTATATTTTTATCTAATCATTTTCAGGACTGAGTACTGGAAATCACAGGCAAGGAAGTATTGTGACTTTTGCAAATGCTGGTTTGCTGATAATAAAGTTGTAAGTTGATCAAAGTACTACATTGTTTCTACTTTCATGCACTTTTTTGTTTTTACTTTTCTTTATTTATCATAATCTGTTGTGTTGTACCAGTGAAGTGTAACGAAAATATTGCTGAATTTTGTTTCAATAAGCAAGAAGTTACTATAAAAATGACTGTTTCTAAAACATATTATATCATTTCTTTCAGTCCATCTCTTTTCACGAAAATGGTAAACGGCACAAAGAAAATGTTCAAAAACACATATCACAACTTAGTAAGAAGAGTGCCAAAGAATTTAAACAGAAGGAGAAAATGGACGATGACATGAAGAAGATGGAAGCAGCAGCCATGGCGGCATATTTGAAAGATGTGCAGAACAATGCAGACCTGACTTCAAAGGTGACTTGTATTAATACAATACCACCTAAAGGTTTGGCATAATTCATCATCAGCCTATCGCAGTCCACTGCTGGACATAGGCCTCTCCTAGGGCTCTCTATTTAGCCTGATCCTCTGCAACTCGCATCCATAATTATAACTTCTGAAATATTTTATTAGCCACAAAAAGTATCAGCATAGTAATGGTCCACTGTAAGACAAAAGCCTCCATCATTTTAATTGACAACATTTAATTTTTTTCATGTATTGTTTTTATTTACTAATACGAAAGATTTTCAAAAACTAAAACATACGTATTTTTGCTTTTTTGCTAATTTTCTTTCCTTTTCGTAAAATAAATTATTTAAAAACGACTTATTCTAAAAGAGCGTAAGTCAATGTCATGGGATGAACGAACATTTTATCTTTGCTAGTTTAAAAAATAAACTTGAATGACGGAAGTTCAAATCAATGTTGCCAGGAGACACTAGGGAAAACGCATGAAAAAATTTTGTCCAAGTAGCTTTAGTGCAACTTAGGTACCCTTTTTGTGCTTTAAATTAACGTAAAAAATGTGTTAGTAATACTTCATGAAGCTATAAAAAAACAGTTTGGTACATTAAGTGATTTTTAATTTTTTCGCAATATTCAGAAACATGAGTTTTTCCCCGATGGGCCAGGAGTTTTGCAAATCCGGCAACACTGTACACACACATGCACAGTTTTCTGTCAGTTTGACAAGAAACAGTGTCAAACTTACGTTTCTTTTTTTTAAATCACGTCGGCCAAAGCGAGACCAAGATTGACTGTGTGTGGATCCGACGAGCATTGAATTTGGGAACTTTTCAAAATATCTTTTTAGATACTGAATGAAAAAAATTAAAATCATTTTTTCTGTGTCAATTTAGCGAAAATCTCGAAATGGTTTTTGAATTAGAGTACCTTATAAAAAATTAAATGTTGTCAATTCATGATTTTACTTTAAAAATGTATATTTATTTTTATTTAACTTGCAATTTTTACAAAAGCGGCTCCCGCACTTAAACGCGATAAACTCTAAGAAGAAGACTTGCAATATTTACAATATAAACAAAAAAAGAAATACAAAAAAATTTGCAACTTTACCCAGGAAGCATGGCCCACTGCTTAAACTACTAGACATTAACCATATTGTGGAAAATTTCAGAGCATAAATGAAATGCTTGGGCAGAGCAGTGAGAGCAAAAATGTAAGCATTACAACGAGTGCCGATAAAGCTACCCCTAAAGCTCCTCCAGTTTGGCATGAGGTGAAGAGTGAAGATGGTTCATATTATTGGAACACAGTAACCAATGGTAAGGTAGCAGCACTGCAAAAAAAAATTTTCTGTTCTAAAGATTTTAAGGAAATTCTCAACATTTTTTTAAATGCCTTTTGATTTGTGTGTATGTTATGTTGATTTAGCACGATCATAATTTTGATTTCCTTTTCCCAATTTTTTCTGTACAAATGACTTAAAATTTTTAAATATTTTCATAGTTTCTTTAAAGCAAATAAATTATTACCTACAAACTCCATCCATCAAGGATCCATGCTGTCCGAAATAAAACCGTTTTTATTTTTTTTATTTTTTTATTACAGAAACAACATGGGATACCCCTGATGAATACTTATCAGTAGCTGAACAAGAAAAAAATAAATTGAAACTGAAAAAAGGAGATAAATTAAATGAAAAGCTTAAGTAAGTTACATATTGCCATTACAATTCCTTTGTTTATATTTAGCAGCAAAATTATTTTGGTGACAAATATCATTATTATTTATTTAGTATGCTTCAGCCACTCATAGTGCATCTTGGCTTCTGACTGACACAACAAGACAAATACAATTTTTTTAAAGTTTTTTTTTTAAAAACAGGCAAGAGAAACAGAAAGAAGTGCAAAAGGAAGTTAATGCTCACATTGCAAGGGAACAGATGAAGGAGCTAGCGGTGAAAAAGGACCCGCCGCCTAAGCCCACCAGCTTTGCCCCCACTTTCGGGCCAGCCCCTCGTGCCTCTCAACCGTTTGGTTCATGGACACCAGTAGTGAATGAGTAAGTAGTGAATAAAGTAGATATTATTATGTAAATTTATAGCTTGTATATTACAAGTATCTGTTGTTAATAAATAGTTTCCAAATACTAGACTTATTCGAAGAATTATCTTAACATTAGAATTCTATCAATATGCTATCAATGATTGAAACAGGCTACTTTTTAAACCTCAAAAAAAGTCCATCTCGCGACGCAATATCGTCGTGTAGTCCACGCGGGTCAAACCACCAGCGGGAGGCTAGGAAATTATAATTTGGAAGATATTTGGTGTTTACCACAAAAAACCCCTAATTAATTTAAAAATAACTTTTGTATCTTTGCTTCCAGGCCGGTTGAGAAGATAGACCTGCAGCTGCCTAAAGTGAAGGAAGCACCACCTCCCCCCGTGGTGATGGAGGCGGAGACGGTGCGCTTCGGCGAGAAGCGCGTGGAGTCGCTCGGGGACGGACCCGTCGAGTTCAAGCGGCGGAAGGTTGGCCACGCGCGACGCAACATGCGGCAGAAACTGGATGATAAATAAATCGTTTATTATTTTAATAGGATGTTTTATTTCTTAACGTGACATACTGACTCAAAAAACATACATAATTTACCAAAAACAAAAGATTCCAACATGACGACATTTACTTGTAACAACAGTTACTCAAAGTGAAGGAGGCACCGCCTCCCCCCGTGGTGATGGAGGCGGAGACGGTGCGCTTCGGCGAGAAGCGCGTGGAGTCGCTCGGGGACGGACCCGTCGATTTCAAGCGGCGGAAGGTCGGCCACGCGCGACGCAACATGCGGCAGAAATTGGATGATGAATAAATTTTAATTCTTTTAATAGGATGTTTCATGTCCTAGTGCCCGCGACTCAAAAACATACGTCATCTACCAAGAACAAAAGATTCATACATGACGGCTTTTACTTGTAACAACTGTCACCCAAAGTGAAGGAGGCACCTCCGCCGCCCGTGGTGATGGAGGCGGAGACGGTGCGCTTCGGCGAGAAGCGCGTGGAGTCGCTCGGGGACGGACCCGTCGAGTTCAAGCGGCGGAAGGTCGGCCACGCGCGACGCAACATGCGACAGAAACGGGATGATGAATAAATTGTTTATTATTTTAATATGATGTTTTATTTCATAACGCGACATACTGACTCAAAAAACATACATAATTTACCAAAAACAAAAGATTCCAACATGACGGCTTTAACTTGTAATAAACAACAGTTACTCAAAGTGAAGGAGGCACCGCCTCCCCCCGTGGTGATGGAGGCGGAGACGGTGCGCTTCGGCGAGAAGCGCGTGGAGTCGCTCGGGGACGGACCCGTCGAGTTCAAGCGCCGGAAGGTCGGCCACGCGCGACGCAACATGCGGCAGAAACTAGATGATGAATAAATTGTTTATTTTTTTAATGGGATGTTTTATTACCTAGTGTTTGCGACACACTGATTCAAAATAAGTAATATCGCAAACAGAATCAGAATAGAAATGTGGCTATTTAAGTACTTAGCATTTAATGTCTACATTTCATCTTCATCATCATCAGCCTATTGCGGTCCTCTGATGGATGTAGGCCTTCCCCAGATTAGAAGTAAGGTGTCTCGTCGAGTTCAAGCGACGGAAGGTCGGCCACGCGCGACGCAACATGCGGCGTAAACTAAATAGGTACCTACTTAATAAGGTATTATCTAATTGTTTTTTTAATTGGGAAGTTAAAGCGTCACACACCTCAAAAAATATACCCAAATAATGACACTTCAAATATTTAGCATGTAATGTCCACATTCAAATTTTATTATCATCATCATTATCCTATATCAGACAGGCCTCTTCTAGGTGGAGGTTTTGCCCCCAGTCACCACGCTGGGCACTTGGGCAGGATTGTTGACCGTTTTATTTTTGACGATGATGGGAACGCTGTTGTTAAGAATAAGAATAAGAAATCTTTATTGCTCAAACTGTGTAGGATACGAAAATCCCTCGGTATGCCGTATGACCCTTAGCCGACTTTTACGGCATTTACGGCACCCACGGCAAAAAATGGCACTAATCTTAGATATTAAGCAATGAAAATTTTAAGATCTCCGAAGTGAAGGATCCATGTCCATACAACTTACCTACATAAGTAGGTAATCATATAATAATATTGTCTTAAAAACGCAATGAGAATGATGATTAGACCCCTGTCTGCACTGGCGCCTGGTTGATTTCAGCTCCAGCGGCTGCTTCTTTAAAATCATCGCTTTGGAGCATAACTACCTACCTACCCTACATCATATCCACCTGGCTGATTTGCTCTTCAATGAGTAACCGATTTTAGCGTTAGAAGTTATACCTACCTATGGTCCATATTTGTTAATGACATTTAACTATTAATTGCATTTATTTAATTTCCGGTCACTTATCGGAGGACCGGCCTTAGCGCAACGCAAATTGCTTAACATCAACAATCGCAAACCAAGCGCGTTAACCACTGCGCAATCTAGCTCCTCACATAACAATACAAAGGTATATAATCACGAGGTAGGTATGTTACTTATGACACAGCTTATGACCTGATTTTATCACTTCTACCCATTAAGCCTATTTTGATACAAAAATTACCTGCTACGAAAAATCAACCTAAAAGTACCTACCTATGCACTACCTACTACTCGTAGGTACGTCTAATAATTTGGGATGGTTTTTACGACCATTCGTCTGCGTCGGATTGAATAGGTCCCATTGTCACAGATGTTATAAAGTGCGGCAGATTCGTGATCCGGTTCGATATGGAAATGATGCGCTATTAGCGGATAATGCGACATTGTTTACGTCGTCCGTTGGACGTTGAGGACGAACGAATTAGTTTTTCTAATCACGAACGGGACCTCGGGATCATATATAAGACGGGTGGGAAGAGATGTCTTCATAACATTGCGTTCGCTTGCTGGCGACAGTCCAGTGGTTGTGAACCAGGCACTTCTCAAACCCTCAACATGCAGAAATTGGTGAGTTTTACTAATTGATTCATTGTATTGTAGGTACGCTGCGAAAAGTGACAAAGAGTACTTATCTGATTTATTTTTTGAAAAAAAATGCGAATCAAATCTTTACGCCGTTAGATCATTAATCGTTGTTAATGTAAATGGAATGGAATAACAGATTGATATTACCATGACTGTAACTACTATTAGCATAGGTACCTAGGTTGCAGTCCCAATTTAATGATCAAAATTAAATTTTGGGCACTTTATAAATAAAGGGCAAAAGTCTAAATCTTCTTTATACAATAACTAGGGGTTTGCACTTTATAACTGTGCAAACCAAACGTAAAAAATCTTAATATTTTACCATTTACAATCCTGCTTCACCATAACATAGGCTAGGTTGTATCCATAATAAACATCACATTCGTCGGGATATCGTCGTGTAGTCCCTGCGGGCAAAACAATACGCAAGTAATGTCTTTATTACATTCTAGTTTTTACCCGCATTAGCAAGTTTCCTGTTTTATCTTTAAAATAATTCTATCACCTAAGTCAGGTCATACCTACCCTCAGTGCCGTAAATAGCGGGCACCGCTGGCACCGCCCTATTTACGGCACTGCATACCCTGCCTGTAAAATCAAACTTTGACAAAATCAGTTCAGGAGTTTCAGCGTGATTGACGGACAAAAATCCAAAGACACTTTCACATTTACATATTAATATTACTTATTTGTCCAGCAGTGGACTGCGATACGCTGATGATGATTAGGTACCTACTTATTTACTTACTCCTATGGCTCTGCGATCCAAAGTGAGTCTTGGCCTCCGAAACAAGAACACGCCGACTGCCTCGATCCTTCGCGGCCTGCCAGTTCGCCGCCTGGAGTTCGCGAAGATACTATTAGTTTGATACAAAAGACTTAAACTGTACAAATGTCTGCAGATGGTGCTATTGGTGCTCGCAGCGGTGTTCCTTGCGGCACCGTCTCTGGCGAAGCCCCAAGTGCTCGTGGACACGTATGGCTACTACGCGCCCGCCTACTACGCCACTCCGTACGCCTACTCATACCCTTACGCCTACGCTTACTCTTACCCCTTCTACTATTAGCCCGAGCAACGGATTGAGTAATTATCACGAAACTAAATATGTAGCTATCTACTTTAATCCGTTTGACAGCGGATCAAAGTGCCTTGTACTACGGATTAAATTAATCCCACCTTTTTATGTTACTTAAAAAACTAAGTCTTTCCAATTAGGCTATATTTTTTGATTCCAAAGTCGTAACTCATTTACCCTTTTACTTTCGAATTTTGCGAATTCTGACTAAAACTACCTACACAAGTAAAATATTTTGTTGAGTCATATATCAAAGAGATTGCCATAAATAGCGGTTGTTACCTATATATACCTATTATATACCTATTACATACCCAACAACTTTTACTAAGATACCTTGTCAATTCTTTATGTTATCATTGACTACCTACACGTAATGTATTAGTATATTGTCTATTCGATTTATTATGTAAATAAATAGTTGAAGTAAAAATACTTTGTCTTTAAATGTTTTCTTTCCCATTTTTCTACCTACCACGAGAAAAAGGAGGATAATGTTTTTACATTATTACAACAGGGTTTGACTGTAGATAAATCGTTCTTGGGGTTTTAAGAAAACGTGTGAAATAACTGTTGTGTATAACTCGGACCTCGGACCTCATTTATTAGGGTTCCGTAGCCAAAATGGCAAAAAAACGGAACCCTTATAGATTCGTCATGTCTGTCTGTCTGTCTGTCTGTCTGTCTGTCTGTCTGTCTGTCCGCCAGTCTGTCACAGCCACTTTATTCCGAAACTATAAGTACTATAATGTTGAAACTTAGTAAGTGGATGTATTCTGTGAACCGCAACAAGGTTGTCACATGAAAATAGAAAAAAAATAAAAAAAGTGGGGGGTCCCCATAGTCAGAACTGAAACTCGAAATATTTTTTTTAATTGAACATATACGTGTGGGGTATCTATGGATAGGTCTTTAAAAATTATATTAAGGTTTCTAATATCACTTTCTTCTAATGTGAATACTTTGCGTGAGAGACCCTTCCAAAGTGGAAAAAAGTGTGTCCCCCCCCCCTCTAACTTCTAAAATAAGAGGATGATAAAACTGAAATAATTATATAATGTACATTACCGTAAAAACTACCAACGAAAATTGGTTCGAGCGAAATCTATTCAGTAGTTTTTTTAATACGTCAAAAATAGAATTTGTACGGAACCCTCAGTGCGGGAGTACGACTCGCACTTGGCCAATTTTTTAGTAACGATTGAGGCGAATAGTCTTTACGCATAGGTAGATATATCTGTGCAAAAAGATCATCGAACAAAGAAATAGTTATCCTAAAACATGATGATGTTATTATGGACGAAAATCATTAAGATAAAAATGAGACCAAAAACCTAGCCCACTTCCTTATTGAATACAAACTGATGAGCTGACAAAATTTCAACCTGCTAAATATTAGTCATGATGATGATGATGATGAGACAAGCTGGCATCATTCTAAGTATTCTATAATTAGTTTGTCTCAAGGCATGGTCGTACTCCATAGATGTGACATAACCAACATGGTATTCGCGAGGTCTCCGCGCAGGTTTTCCCCCTAATTTGTATTCAGGCGCATAACCTGCTATGACAGGACAATGCAACGCCTGTGAGAATGTACCTATTAAATTGTTACTTGTAAACATAGATGGATATCAATAACAATTATTACGCCTTGAATAATTAGTGGTTCAAGTGATATAAACCACGTTAATAACCTAGGGAACAAGATGATTAAGAAAGCACGCAAGTCGGAGTCGCAACTTATATTGACAGGCTCTAGGACTAAACTTAAGAGACCCTGACTAGGTATATAAAGAAAGATTCGAAGAGTTCGAATGCCGTTGGGGGTAAATGTTTGTATTCACGAGTCATGGATGTTTAAAAAAGTATTTAAGTATGTCCATCCGTTCCCTAACATCCAAAGTACAAGCTTCAAGCTAAGTATTAAGGTCTAAGCAAATTGTTTTTATTCCAGAGATATTGTTTGTTTATTTATTTATATCCAGAATTCACCAAAGCGTAAACGGTTTGTTCGAAAGGAAAATCAAAATATACTTCAGGTATGTATGTACCGCACTATTTTATTAGAGACTGTTTATTAGTACATCGATCATAGGCCTATTGCAACGTTGTCAATTCTAAATGTCATATCAATGATACAATGAAGTGATGCATATCGTCATTTGCAAAGTAATGTCTACTGTGTCTGTGTGTAATAAGTATGAAGAGATATTGCGACAAATACCTAACAGTATTGACTTCATACTTTAAGCGACCTTTATATCCTACCAAAACTGGTAAA
This sequence comes from Nomophila noctuella, assembly GCA_958496325.1. Classification (NCBI taxonomy): domain Eukaryota; kingdom Metazoa; phylum Arthropoda; class Insecta; order Lepidoptera; family Crambidae; genus Nomophila; species Nomophila noctuella. Next base: position 4,567,444 of record OY292490.1, on the reverse strand, counting down.
ATTCTACAATAGACATAACTTTGACCGGGATATTACAAATTATTATGCACACATGAAGCGTGAACTACTATATTCATCATAGTAAAAGGTATGTACATCGCACGTAGCTTCTTATAAATTATTTAGTTAGGAAATCATTACAAAAAATCTCTCTTAAATAAATTTGCCTCTAAATAATATAATATGTTATTAAATACATAAATCGCATAAAAGGTCGCAGTAAGCCTAAGCCTGGTAAACATTTATTGTAGAAGAAAAGTAAATAAGGAATTTTTAGTAGGCTGCGAAATAAAAGATATCGTGATTTTCAAATATTGCAAAATCAGTCGGTAGTTTCATATTCGGAATTGAAAAGTAACTTTTTATTTTCCATAACCTCAACTTTACACATTGGCAAAGAATTGTGATAATGATAATACAATTACTTTAAAATATATATATGCGTATGCAGAAGAAAAAGGTAAGTACCTAGGTATTTAAATCAGAATTAGTTTGGTATCGGACGACAGCAAATCAGCAGATATTTAATTTTTAATAAGGTAATCAATTAATGCAATGCCGAATTAACTTTGATTTTACATATTAATATTTCAAACTACATATGTACCTACTTTGCAAATGTATCATCATTTCACAATATATATATTTTTCGACAATGTTATATTTTATCTACACAATGAAGCATAACAATATAATATTACATTCAATAGAAAACTACGTATAAGTACATTATTTCTAAACATTTATAGATACAATCTAATATTTACGATAAATTAATTTATTTGCCTTAAACATAAGTTTTAGCATAGTCTGTTATTAAGTAGAAGTTTTCATTTATAGTTTCATTCGATAATTATCTAGTCCTTATCTACTTACTTGATGTATTTTTATTTAACACCTCATAACATGAAGAAATCTACTAAACAAGTATTTAAAGAACTTAACCAAGAGTTACGATAAGCTAAGATGTCTATTTTTGTGAGTACCAGTGTATCAACCTGTAATTCCTAACATATGGAATGTTCCGATTTGAATAAAGAGTAAGCTCTGCTTTAATATTTCATTAATGTGTAGGTTAGCTTTGTAGTAATTTTTGGTTAAGTGCTCTAAAACATAATCAGAATTACAATGTAAAATAGTGGCTTAAATAATCTGGGAAGTTTTTTACGATTTCTTGTCAGAAGACAAAAAGACTTCTAGAAAGAAGACCGGGAATAACTATGTTGATTAGATTTATGGTATTGGTTATAAATAATCGTCCTTTTAACACCTCACTACACCATTGCGCCCACACTTTGTAAACAAGTAACTCGCGATTCAACCGTCTTTGCACTTTCACTCAACGTTCATGTCAAATGTCCAAAGAGGTTGTAATACCTCATTATTGACAGAAGGAATAAAATGTTAGAAACCTGGAAAGTTTTGAAGAGTCATATTTATTGTTAACCAGTTTTTACCTTCGGTTTTGCCCGCGAAATGCCTGTTTTATTCCATGAGAGAATTTAATCGGGATAATACTGTTTATACCAATTAAATCTATCACCTAAGTCAGCCTATACCTTGCCTGGATCACAAAATCACCAAAACAACCATCAAAATCCGTTCAGTAGTTGCAGCGTGATTAAAGGACAAACATTCAAACAAACAAACTTCTACATTTTTAATAAATGTAGGTGCTTCAAATACACGTACTAAAACAAACATTATATTGTTAGAGAAGGCCTTCGCCATTAAACGATAACGACAAAGTGGAATAATGGCTTTGAAAAGTGAAAATTAATCTACATATATACAAAACAGTATAGGTACTACCGGCTATTAGTTAGACTACACGTTTTTAAATGTAGGAATACTTGAAAACTAAATATTAATTCAGACAACCAGCCGTTGTGGTCCTCAATCGTAATGTCAGATTATTGTATCACATCTGATTGCAGTTTTACACCACACAGCCCTTCTCTGGGAGGTCTGGTTTGAAAATGAAGTTCATCTGCGATTTTGTCTGTTTTTCCTGTCCACGTTGATCACTTTTAGTTGAGCCATTATGGTCCTAATTTGACCAGCCTGATGTAATTTGTAGGTTTTGTTTATTTATTGGTTCTTTATCTGTGTCATTTTGTTCTCTTTTTCCGTGTCTGTGTTGAGGTGAAAGCAGTGAAATTCTCACTGTCCAGTGGGCGTTTAGAAGCGGTGCGAGCCACAAGCTACATCAACGATGACAGAGCTCCGGCTTCAGGCGATTTAGTTCCATCAATCCAGGGCCGTCTTTCTCCTATCAGGGGCCCTGGGCACAACCTCTTGTTTGGTAAATATGGTGCCTCCAGAACCTGATCTAGGGGCTTTGGGTACGTGTCCATTGTGCCCAGGGAGTGCACCTGTGCTTGCGCACTCACTTGTTCACTATAATATATCCTGCGTACCTGGCTGATCGTAAGATCGGCCGGATACGGCCGGAGGGTTTATATATATTGTGCCCAGTGGGGAAGACGGGTCTGCATCAATCAGTGTCGTGTGGTTCAGGCGACCTCGAGGTCCGAGTCGGAGTCGTCGGTGTAGGCTCGCGGCGTGGGGGGCGCGGGTGCTCTCTCGTCGGGCGAGTGCGCGGGCGACAGCACCCCGCGGCTGAGCAGGGGCGCGCGCCCGCACACCCGCTCCTCTTGGAGTTTGCGGAGCCTTTCCTGCTCCTCGCGTTTCTGTTTGCGCCATTTCGCTCGCCTATTCTTGAACCATACCTGGAAAAAAAATTACTCGGTAAATATCTTATTTTCGAAATGAAGCAAATTCATATCTGTTAACAACGACTCAAGATGTCAGGCCCGAATCATAATTTACAAAATAAATCAATGTGTTTTTAAGTTCAATGATAACATTTCACAAAGATTGTGTAGCTCCATAAACCAAGTCGTAGCCAAAATCACTACGAGTATCTCGTTAATGTCTTTTGTTTGATATTATATTTTCCGTAGACAGCATATTCAATGACAATAATCTAATGCTTACAATACCCAGAACTAAGTATGTATGTATAGGTAAATTCTGAAGAAAACTATCTATTTTTAATGTTAATCCTTGTTCAATGAAATATGTTTTGTATTGATATTTATAACGTTGCTACAATGCAAACAAATCATCGTCAATTGTGTCGACTTCACAGCAACATTCGGTGTGAAATCGCACCTCAAAAGATGCAACTGTAGTGTGAGCGCTTCGGTGGACGCGCAAACGGACGATTAATGCCATATAATACGGGCTGTCCCAAACAATCGCTACCGACCCAATTTTACGAGACACGACCTAGCTACCGGATCAATACCGACCGGTACAAAAAACGTATTGTGTGCGTCGGAGTGATCATTGATGTTTCTGGCCAGGCCTCGCTTCCACTCGAGTGGACGGGCACAAGTGGACACAACCACTGCGGGTGGTCGCACTAGATCTTGCCAAACAATATTGATATCTATTTCAATCAATTACGAACTATAGTATTTCATACGTTTACGCCTGACGTCCAGTTGACAGTGGACATTGTTAAAATATCAGAAAGCACCACATAAAGCAGACGGAAGCCTTTCTAGTTCATTCATGAGCTCTCCCTTGCTTGGTTTCCCGTATTTGTGAACGTACAAGATTGCATTTAAATATTAATATTTCGCGTAATACAATAAGTTGATCCCAAAAGCAGTGCAACCACGAAATCGAAACTTTTCAAAATATGCTATAACATTTTAAATACGATTTCAAAGGTATGATCAGTAGGACCTTTGCATTTTTATTTTTGCTTTACTTGGAAATTGGAAAAGTAATAATTTTGTAATTTAAAATGAATAACATTTAAAAGGTTGTAAAGGTTCTATTTGCACTTGCAGACAAGCATACAATGGAAGTTCTGGAAACGGTGACCACTTATTTTTGTTTCATATGTACGCGGAAATGTACTCACTAACTACTACATACATATATACATCTACATAATAACAATAGGTCGGTGCCTGATTGGAAATCCAAGTATTTTTATCTTGTAGACTTAAATCCCTTAGTCATGATAGCCCCTCAATTCACCCAGAAGTGTTGACACATCTTAGTGTTATTCAGTGTACACTATTATCAATCAGCTTACTAAAATGCCATTAGGTAGTGCAGCCAAAATCTCCAGAATAATGAAGTCATTCTTTATTTGATCCTAAGTCGGCACGCTTCATCCTATTGCTCTTTGTCACTTCCAGCCGACCCATAAGTATTATTGCGGGCTTTAAAATTAATTCGTTAACGATACGACCATTGTCGGAGTTAATTGCATTACAAGAGGCGGGCGGGCCACAAAAGCCCTATTAACTTTCGCTGAGCGAGTGACAGGCTTTTCTCACTTGCCTCGCCCATTTCGGGGCAGTCGGGCGCGAAATATGGCCGCCACCGGCAGACTAGGTGGCTCCTACAATACCACGCAGGGTTGGCAATTGGCAATGTTGGCATCTCTTTTTAACATTTACCTACCATGTTCCTATATCACCAAAAATAGGCTTAAAGGCTATGATTATAAATCACTTTTTGAATGGTGTTCGGCGGTGGATTAATTGGCATGATGATGTGCGACTTTTTTAATACCGAATAATTATTTTTAATAAACAATTAACAGCAGCACATTAATTTATTATAATGCGTCTTGTTGAAAACTTTTATTGGCGTAAGTTCTTAAAATTATTATAAATCTATATTTTGTAGGAGTTAATGAAGTTTCTGATTTAAATGTGAGTTTAAATAATGATATTTCATAAAATAACAATAATCTCTGTTTAAAACTCCATTCTTATTATCTAACATAGTTGCGTAGTGCAGCCCTAGTAGGGTTTGATTGTTCCTCGTGAATGAGATTAGCCCGCGACGTTCTTTTGTACGGCTGATTGTATTGGCTTAACTCGTTGCGAGCAATCACCGAAGCCCTCGACGGGCCTGCATCACTGGTTGATTCCTATCAGGCGTTGATGTCATAATGAGGAGTTGGGGTGATGTATTATGAGTAGGGCGGTCGTTAATTATGCAATGCATGTTTAACTTGTGCTCGATGAGTAATAAAACAATTGACGCAATGCTTTTTAATACTTATTCATAAATTTATTCATGAGCTGTCATGGTGTCTTTCTATTCATATAACATAAACCTACCCTTAATAATTAACTGAATCACGTTATCTTCATTCTTAAGTCTGATAAGGCTTCAATCTTTCTAAGCTAATAAGTAACGCTAAGTTTCTTATCGCTTGCTTCCCGTAAGTTTGACTACCCACGGTCAGTTCAAATTCTGACGACAAAGTTTACAAAATGTGCCACTACAATGAATCTACCTTGCACTGTTCTACTTATCGTTAATGCAGCACCCGAAAATTAATCCACTAAGCAAGTCAACTCCGCAAAGCGGTTCGGGCTGGCAATATTCCCCATTGTTTTAAACCGGCATCGCGCAGAATTCCCAAATCCATTGTGTGCGGTGCACGGCCGCTCCTATATTCCCGTATCGTGCATACTTAATCAGCCGCCTCTATCGAACGCAAACATGCTCTTTTATTGAAAGCTAAACCGTATTGTAAATTTGTACTATGAACTCCTTGGCTGTTTGTCCTGCCGACAGACGCTGAATTGTTAAACAGATTAAGACGAAGTAGTTAATTTTATTATTCCTAACTATGCTGATTTTGGTTTCGTTTGATTTTGGCTTAGCTACTTGACTTCTAGTACCCGAGTCTAAGAATTTTGAACCTCGTCGAATTAATGTTGGTTATATTTCTTTAGCACCTGAACTGTCCCACTGAGCTGTGTAGATAGCACAGATAAAATTTTTTGCGCCCCAATCCATCAATCCCAAATGTATCGATCTAATAATCAATCATAAAGATTGAGCGCTAAAGCCCGAATTGAAAAAAATATCATTTATAATCTTACTCCTAATATGAAATCAAGAATCATACATCTATTAATTGCAAAAAGAAATTATCTCCGACTTGTAGAGAGATTATATTACCATTACTAAGCCAATGCTATCAGAACGCCCGGTTAGGCTTAGTAATGGTAATCTATACATGAGTGCAATAGTAGTTAAGTGGAGTAATTAGGGCGGGAGTAGGTGACGATCACGTGGGGTGGGTCATGGGTGGGTGTAAGATAGGATGAGTAGGGCGGCGCCGGCGGCGACCGGCCCACGCACCGACGCCTCGGGAATGCTTCGCGTGCTAATGATCTAGGATGGGAGACTGGAGAATGCACAAGTTTATGGTACTTAAACAAACACTTAATTAAAACGAATATTTTGTTCTTACGGTATCAAAAATTATGGTTCGTACTAACGGCCACTTGCGACTACGTCCGCAGTGATTTCAAATCCATTTTTTGGCAATAAAGGGAATCTCTCTCAAGGCATAAAGATTGCCTGTGCCAAATTTAATAAACATCGGGGGAGAGGTTTTTAATCGGGATAGCGTAACTGTTTGACAGACAGTTACTTTCGAGTTCATAATATGTAGGGATTGTTCTGATTTGTGTATCAAAATTGGTGAAACCTTACAGAAGTAATTGTGTTACATCCAAATTCAATCCAAGTTATTTAAAATATATTTGAAAAAAAAATTGTTTTAACTATTTATTTTGTTACACTGCAAAATTTCTTTAATTTTATAACATCAACTAAAGACAAGAAATTAAATAAACCCCGGCTTCTAACAGACATCAAATAGGCACCCCTCCTTTCCGACAGATTTGTTTTTTTCTGCAATTATCATATGGAATCACAAATTACCCTAAAGTAGAAGTAGGGAAATAAAATACGTTAGTTTATAACAGAAGTTACGTGACTAATACTTACTTACTTTTATCCTAAACAAGTCACAAGGTATTCAGAACAAATAATATGTTTCTCTTTATAACCGGATTTTTATAAATAATTTGACAAAGAGAAAATTACTACTTTTTCTGATGGCAGTTCCTACAATTCCTAGACTAGTGCAAATAAACACAAAGTTAAGGATAACGTGGTTAAGGAATATATTAGTTTTTGGCTGCCTGCATAAAGTATTTTGACAGCTATCATAACGAACGAACTCCATAATATGTTCCAATTATAATAGTAATACCCTCAGATTAATGAATATCAATAGATGCAACGAATAATTAAGACAGTAATGTTATCTTTTTTCTCTTTATTATGAATCACGTGTGATAGAGCAAGATAGCAGATACAGGTACTCCTGCCTCCTGAACTGTCAAGTGGGATGACGTCTTCTGTTTAGAGAGACTGAAAGACTTATGTGAAAAGTTAAATGAATTTTTGACGTCTTGATGGAGACACTCAAACGTGCCATATGGAGCATATGATATTTTTGTTGAATTGTATTTTATATGTAGTATTTGTAGCTTTGTAATTCTATGTAATACTTTCTTGTTCATTTTCAGTTTCTCTTAGAAATAAGTTTGGTACGTTTATCACTCTACATGTATCAGTGTAGGTACAATTGGGTATTTGACTGCATACGAAATAAACTATGACATTCGAACATTTAAGACGAAATCAAAATTTAAGCACATTTTTTTATCCCACAGTTACTATTGAGCTTTTAACAAATTATTACAGCTAATTGAAATTAAAAGAGTATTGATTTGACACTACAGAAATGTGACGTCATAATTCAATACTTCATACATTTTTTCCTACAAGGTTACGTTTTTGACGTTAAAAAAGTAGGTGATTTGACCTGTCAGTCAAATACCGTATTATTGGTGAACCAATAAATAAAATAAAATAAAATAAAATAAAATATTGTATTCATGAATCTGAGATAGTACCTAAACTCAGAGCCGTAAATAGCCTTATATGCGCCCGGTGCGAGCTCACAAATCTGCGCCCCTCCAGGGTGCGAGCTCGCAATTTTTTTTTTTTTACTTGAAAGTCGGTCAGTTCTGCGCCCCTCCAGGGTGCGAGCTCACAAAGCTGCGACCTTTTTTTTTTTTTTTAACTTGAAAGTCGGTCATTTCTGCGCCCCTCCAGGGTCTGCGCCCTGTGCCTGGGCACCGCTGGCACAGCCCTATTTACGGCACTGCCTAAACTCCGTTGCACGCGTTCATATCTCGTGCTAGATGTGAAGTTATCTGTTCGAAGGAGGAAAACGGAGCGTGTGAAGCGCGCCGGTGGCCCCGCGGTGGCTCCGCCAGGGGCCGCGGCTGCGCGCCGAACCGCGCCCGAACTTATTGTAATAATGTTGTTAGAACAAACACGCCGCCCTCCGCCTTGTTTGAGATTACAATTACGGCTTTAGCGAACTGATTTATTAATGGACCGCCTGATCCGCCCGCTGATACTTTAATGTCTATTTAATTTGCATCGAAATGTTCTTGAACCCGCCTAATAGGGTCATTGATACAATCGTTAGGTTTGGATAGGCTCTAAAGGACAGATTTGATGTTGCAATACTTTTTTCCTGAACACCTGCAACGTTTACCAACCAAGAAATGTCTTTAAAAAAGTAGAGATAAGTACATACTTTTGATATTTACCATTCTTAAGAAGAATAAATCATAGCAAGCGTTTGACGTTGAAAACAATATTTTAAAAACCTAACGTATTACCCACAGGGAGTAAAACGTAATGAAGGTAGGTACGAATACAGTAACATACATTGTAATTGTGATTTGTTGTGACGAGTGGAATAAAACAACCAATTAAGAAAATTAAATGACTGTACCCCAACCATGATCAAATAGAATCTGAGAAATCGAGTTAATTAACGAAACTGAAAGTAATAAAGGCCCCACCAATTACGTTTATTAAGTGTCACCTCCGCGCTAAGCCCTCACACCTGTCGGGTTCCATCGCCCCATTAGCAGATATGCATTAGTCAATATTAAAGACGCCGGCCGCGACTGTAATTCCACAAAGGGCACTTCAAATCACACCCATCTCTTTTTCGTTGATGTCAAAACATCACTCCTCTCAAGCGGAGGCTGCAAAAGTATCCCCTCGCGGCTGTCACTTCGTATCAATTACCGCACGCAAACACCCGTGGCCGCCGAGCCTGCGCTTCCACAACGTCATATCTGCGCACAATGCGCCATCCGAATCGAAATTCAATTGTCATAAGATTGCTTTAATAGTACCCCGATTTCGGCGTAAATCGAAAAAGCATTTTATTATACCCAATCCCTTCTAAAATAACACTTAAAGCTACTTGCATAAGCGTCAAATTGGAATCGCGATAGGGGTGGGTCGCCCGAGGGTCTTTTTGCAAACATAGCGCTCCCCTAAACGTTATACTTTGAAAACAATAATTTGTATTGCGTATCGAACGCGTCTATAAATAATAGAGTGATACTCCGCCCGATGTGACCCGTGCGGTTGTGCCTCCTGCGGCATAACATTTGCAATGTTGTGCCAACTCACCGCTTCAAGTGGATACGGTTCTATTTATAATAGGAATTCGATTATTTTAATGGAATCATTGTCATTATTTTACTTAGTTATTTGTCTTTCGTCCGATAAACGACTTTAATTGATGCCATACTTATTCCATGGCCATGTTTTGGCAATTGGGTAATTGGACTGCATATTTTTTTTATGATTTTTAACATAAACGATGAAATCAAAAATTCAGCACAGATTTACCTACAAGGTTCAAAGTCGGTGATTTGACCTGTAATACAAATACCGAATTATGTAATTATTTATGAGTTATCTGTTGACTGCTCCACAAGTACTGAATTGTTCAGTTTGGTTTTGGGTTCCAAGATTGTTTTAAATTTTTTGGGATCTGACTTTGGACAACATCCCACGAGTAGTGATTCAGTTGCTACGAAACACGTAGCCGTAGCGGGTAACACAAGCGTAGTATGACTGTTGTTGTAGTGTTGTAGGTGGTAGCAACGAAAACAAATTGTACTCTTTCTCCCAAGAGAAAAGCGCTCAAAATTATACCAAACTAGCGGCCGCCCGCGACTCCGTCCGCGTGGATTTCGATTTCCAATAGCCTAAAGCCTTCCTCGTCAAATGGACTATCCAACACAAAACGATTTTTTCAAATCGGACCAGTACTTTCTTAGATTAGCGCGTTCAAACAAACAAACATACAAACAAACTCTTCAGCTTTATATATTAGTATAGATTGTTGAATGTTTTCATTATGAAATTTATATATCTTAAGATGTTATATTTTGAACAGTTGATGTAGTTTTGTTGCAGTGACAAACTTACACACACTTACACTTGTATATTTCATTACCGATTTAGGAACGATGAGTTATTGGTTTATTGCCATCATAAGTGATTTCGCCAATCAAAATTATAATAGTGGGTTTATTCGGGCAAAATTGATGAGTGTCGTGTGTAGTCTAAAACGGGCATGGCAATTTAATAGCTAATATGACAATAATATTAAAACAAGGTAGTTGGTGTTTAGTATGTACTAACACGGTGTTATTAAAGTTTGATAAAATTATTTAAAAAAACTAGCGCCCCGTCCCGGCTTCGAACGGGTGCACCCCCTTCTACCGCACTCCCCCTCTCGATACAGCATATGTATGTTACTCAGTGATGACGTTAGGATTTCTAATGGAAAAATATTTTTTGATATCGGTCCAGTGGTTTTTGAGTTTATTCGTCACATATAAAAAGTACAAAAACATGTATCTTTCTCTTTTTTTAATGTTATAGGGAGGCAAACGAACAAGAGGGTCACCTGATGGGAAGTAATGCCCATGGACATCAACAACTGCACAAGGGTTGCAGATGCATTGCCTGCCTTTAAAACCCCATACGGCCCAAACCCTCCCCAACTGAGCCCTGGCAACCTTAGTATTCAGCAGAAATATAGCATAACAGTTCCGAACTGCTATCTACTGTGATCTTCTGTAAGGTGGAGGTACTTCCCCAGGTGAGCGGCTCATTCGAAAGAAAGTTCCACTAAGCTCTACCTCTCTTTCAAATACTAGTACAGATAAGGACTCTCCCATTAGTGTATTCAATCATACCCATACATTAAAATTGTCCACATTATACACAAATATCGAATGAGAATCTTTAAAAATAATGATCTCATTTTGTGCCATATGTAGGTATCTGACGCAACGACAGTCAAAGCCGGAACCGGCTTCAAAATAAATCACAGAAAACTGGATGTATTGCATTATTCGCGTTTCGTTTGATTATAAAGTAGAGCAACAAGCGTAAAATGAAACAGCGGCAGCCTTTGATCACTTCATGCCGTATCAGTGCTCAGCTCATAAAGTCGTTATTGCCGTCGAGGAAATGAAGACAAGATGGCGGCGCGCTTTATTACTTAGTAACACGTGAATGTATCTGTTTTATTATAGCTACCTATTACCAGATAAGTCTTGTAGGGGTGGCGGATGACAGGGCCGGCGGCGCGCTGGGCGGAGCGCCACGCCCCCTTTTCTTTTTCAACGCGCCCGCCGGTGTCTGTCTGGCGGGCACACTGTCATTTTGCTCCTGCCACTCCCCGGCCAAGTGATGCGATAACGTGATAAACAAGTTTCCATATTGCGACAATTTTACGTTTGTCCTGACGGGTCCAATTTAGTGTGACATATTTTGCGATCCTTCAACTTATATCTTAAAAACGCATGAAAAGACTATTACTTAATACATAAAAATTTTAGTTCCTAGGAAAGTAAAAACTGTAAATGTAAATATACTTATATTTTTGTCTCTTCATTTATCCATGAAAGTAAAATAGAATATATAATTTTGAATATAATCAACCGCTTGCTAGAAATGTCAGGTCTTAGAAGCAGCGGCAGCGCTTATCGATGACAACAACAAAAACCGAAAATGTTTATTTTTTAACTAAAAAGAATTTATTTACAACAACATCTTAAACATTCTACCGTTATAATCTATTGTACTAGATGTGTCATTGTGTAAAAAAGTCACATTCTAATATACTTACATACATAAATTGCGTGAAGAATTTCTTATTTTTAAAAGACGTTCCGAGTATACCAACGGAAAATATCGGTCGTTGGTATTGCGAGCTTGCACCCTCAGAACGGGGGCATTGCCATCTGGGCACTCTTTCAATTATTTTAGAGAAGTCGAGCGAAAGGGTTTGCTCCAAAAATACCGACGAGAGCCTTCAGCTTCATTCGGAACTTCCCAAGGCATATTTGATTAGTTTCTTTTACGTCAGCTGCATTTCCTTTGCTATCTGACACTTTTTTTTTGAGAAACATAGTTACCACGTTATTTCGCTCCTTTGGCAAAAATATATCCGTATGATACAAAGAGCGTGCTGATTAAAATACTCGTTACCTGTGTGGTTTGACATTTCCAATTTTCTAAAAATTACAAAAATTCTTACGATGGCAAATATTGCCATTTGCTCATACTTTACATATCTAATTCTATGATTACGATGCTAATACGATACTTCAGTTAGACTTTCTATTTACTAGAGGTGTATCATTGACTTGATCGAACGAATCTCATCAAAAAGGAATAGTCCAGTAATTTTAGCAATTTTGATCCACGATCTGCGGAATAATTCCTAGTGAGCGGAATTTTTGCATACACCTTTATTATGATATTATAATGATGATGTGAAAAATCGACATTGATAACGTGCCGGCTAAAAAAGTTATAGGGGTCCAAACGTCACGAAAATCAGTTTTTCGCAAATATCTTGCGACCTATTGCTCAGAGGTCAATAGTGGTTTCGTAAAAGTTGTTCGTCGTAAAATTGTCTACAAAAAAGGTCTCTTGCAATTTTCTGTAGAATTAACCGTTTTTGAAATAAAGACTAGAATGCACTCACATATGTTATTGTATACCGTACGCCGCATACCAAGGCATAAACCCTATTGTTTATTTTTTTTCCTTTTTTGTTCGTGTGTTTTTTGTTACTATGATGTCCTACATATAGAAATATAAAGCACTTGTAATACTAGTACAGTCAGGAAAATAGGAATATCAACTATAAAAAACTAAGTGGCATTTTTTTTTGTCACTTTATAACTCAAGAACGGGCTCACCGATCCAAACCAAATTTTCACGGTTTGTACAAACTATTTAGTAGATGTTTTATGTGAAGTTTGAACAAAATCGGTCGTTCACTTTATACGTAGCGAAGCACGTACCGGGCCGCTAGTAATGATATAGATATGCTATGTCCAGTGACGTTTGGACCCCTATAACTTTTTTAGCCGGCACGATATCAATGTCGATTTTTCACATATTCATCACAATATCATAATAAAGGCGTTTACAAAAATTCAGCCCACTAGGATTTTTTTCGCAGATCGTAGATCAAAATTGCTAAAATTCACATTGCATCTATATCATTACTAGCGGCCCGGTACGTGCTTCGCTACGTATAAAGTGAAGCGAACGATTTTGTTCAAACTTCACATAAAAAATCTACTAAATAGTCTGTACAAACCCTGAAAATTTGGTTTGGATTGATGAGCCCGTTCTTGAGTTATAAAGTGACAAAAAAAATTGCCACTTAGTTTTTTATAGTTGATATTCCTATTTTCCTGACTGTGCTAGTATAACAAGTTTTTTATATTTCTATATGTAGATCATTATACTAACAAAAAACACACAAACAAAAAAGGGAAAAAAACAAACAATAGGGTTTATGCCTTGGTATGCGCCGTACGGTATTCAATACCATATGTAAGTGCGTTCTAGTCTCTATTTCAAAAACGGTTAATTCTACAGAAAAATGCAAGGGACCTTTTTTGTAGACAATTTTACGACGAACAACTTTTACGAAACCACTATTGACCTCTGAGCAATAGATCGCGAGATATTTGCGAAAAACTGATTTTCGTGACGTTTGGACCCCTATAACTTCTTTAGCCGGCACGATATCAATGTCGATTTTTCACATCATCATTACAATATCATAATAAAGGTGTATACAAAAATTCAGCTCACTAGGAATTATTCCGCAGATAAAATCTAAAATTCCTGGACTAGAATATTATTTTGTAATTAACGCATTGATATTATTTTTTTGTGAACGGAAAAGAAATGAAATGATGGCAGTTCGCGCACCTTACATTATAAATCCCGGTATTAATTTAAACGTTATTATATTGCACAACCATTTTATTTACAACAATTATGACATTTGAAGTCTACTTAGGAATGTTGAGGGAATGAACCTTTGCCAAAAGTTTTTCAAAAGATATGGAATTCGACGAAACCTTCGTTCATTCTTCAAGTTGTATTCTATCATGTTATCACATTCACATCCTTCATTCTTTTTTGTAGGGTTGTAACTAATTTTAAAAATCGATATTAATCATCCGCTGATAATAATTTAATTTGAGACAAAAGCACACCTTAACGACCCGCTTGGTGTAATGGTCAAGATGTTGCCTATTACGCAAGAGGTCGCGGGTTCGATCCCCGCACAGGACAAACATTTGTGTGCAAGAACATGTCTGTTTGTCCTGGTCTGGGTGTTATATGTATCTATTTAAGTATATTTGTAATACCACTATTGATTCTGATGTCTGTAACACAAGTGCTTAAGCTACTTAACACGGGGTCAGATCAATGTATGTGATGTTGTGAAATCTTTATTATTTATTTATTATTTATAATAAATTATTTAACCCTTTACTTTGTTATTCAGCTTCCTTGGGACCAAATGAGACGACTGAAATGTACACGCTATTATGATTTAATTAGGGATGTCAAAGGAAAACAAACCGCAAGCGAAACGGTATAAGCTACGGAGATTTAATCAGACAATGTTCACAATAAGATCAACATTGACAGGGGCGGAGGAGCGGACGACCTTTTGCTATAGCTTAGCCGACATGAAATGACGACTTAATAATTAATCTGGATAAAATGAAGTCAGTATGTTTATTACTTACAAAAATGGGTGTGGGTTTTTGAAAAAAATAACGTGGTAAATGGAAGTGGTGATGGTGGTAGAAGGATCGAATGTTAATGAATACCTTCCTTTGTAACTTCTCCCAACTTTGAGAAGCACGTTTTTACAATCTAGCCGTACATTTCAATTATTGTAATATTAATTGAAATTACTTTATACCTACTGCATTTCGATAGAGACAACGTGTAATGTTGTGTAATTAAAAACTCAAATAAATGTGGAAATCTTTGAATATATTTATAAAAAAATATGACCTTGACCTTGCGTGAGTCCCTATATCTAATATGTTATATCTAAAGCAATGAATATTTCATACCAAAATTAGATTATTTTAGTGTCCTTATCTCTGATATATGCCATCATAAGCATACTCTTTTTAAGTACTAAACTATCAAACTTTTTACGTATTAAATTACCAGACAGATGCCGGCGATGTTTAACCATTAAATGAAACCTCTATACCTCAGACTTACGTGATGCTATCAAGACAGCGAGATCTCTTTGTCTCCTTTAATATTTAATTGTGTAAAGAGTTGGGCGCCTTCGACAATGGCGTCGGCAGCCCCGCAGCCGTGAGTTTGCTCAACCGTCTTCATGTAAAATATTTACACAAGCCCAGGTTTTTCTCATTAAAATATCTCCTGAGGTATTTGCCGCTATTAGTAATTGAATGAAGGCATTGTTGTGAGGTTAACCAAGACACAATAATTGTGGGGAGTACCTAAACATACATGCTCGTGATTATAGTACCCACCGAACAATACATATAAGGACTAAAGGAATTTAAAGAAAAAAATAATAATCTTTTTATGTAAATAATTAGTTTTTTTTATGAATATTTTTGTTAATGATTACTAGGAATAGCATGGTGCTTGTTTGTACAATATAATCATATTTGAAATTATTATAAGTAAATAAAATATACCTAATTAAATAAGTATATTTTTCTCTTACCATGTTACGTAAAAATTTGCAAATACAATATATTTTCTGAAATCCAACTGGTTTCACGAATTTACATAAAACTCGTGCATAACATTGGATACGAGATACGAATGAAGACTAACGTGATTCCAAGACCACGGACGATAATCATCCGATTTGAGTTTCAAATTAATTAAATTTGTTTTAATTTAGGTATGTACTTGTAAGGCGAAATGGGACGACTTTCATTTTTTTTTTTTTTTTTTTTCTTATTTATTGGTTCACCAACAATAGGGTATTACACCAATTTTTGAAAACTGCTTAAAATCAATCTTTGTGCCGTAATGTACTACCAAATATTTTATTTTGATTTTTAAATACCGATAAACGGTCTAAATTTATGTTTAAAATTAGGAATTGACATTGACGTGCGAAAACGCTAGCCGCCATGACGTTTCACTCGGTTAGTAAAATAGTTAACAAAACGTACCAACATTAGTCATAAAATCTATCGGTGTGACGTCATATCGGATTCTAAAATGGCGTTTGCTGTTTTTGACACATTTAAAACAGATTAAAAATGTCGATCTCTAAAATTAAATTATTAAATTTACGCATTTGATTTTGGTGAGATATCAACGTTTTTTTATTTATTTTGTTCAAAATCTATCACATAAATGCATTTTTATATTTTTTCTTACATGGTGTAAAATACCCTATTGTACACTAATACATGTAGAGTGATAAACGTGCCAAACTTATTTCTAAGAGTACAATATTTTAATTAGGTAAACACTACTTGCATAAGATCATTTTTAGATTCATCTTAATTACTTAAATGAAATATAGCAAACCGTTTTATAAACGTCTGTAAAAACAACCTACTACGTGTATTATGTAAAGCCAATTTGCTTTATAATTAAAAGCAAAGGGAGGAATCCCGATAAAGGCGAGTTTATCAAATTTTGATAGAATAAACTCAGCGGAGCCACCGCCGGCGTCGCTCCAAAGAAGGGAAGCCTTGCGTGTGATTTTTTAATCGCTCGAAACCCAGCAAATGTACGAATTAATGAAATGTTTGCGAGCCGGGAAGCTGCCACTCTGCCAGCAATGAGAATCTTTGTTCGATTAATAGACTGTGACTCAACGCAAACTAAGATAACGATAAATGATAAAAATATTTGCGTTTTGCGTATTGGCCACACCGAAGGCGTTTGTTAAACAATGTAACTGTTGTGTTTGTCAACACTATTTAGTAATATTAGTTTAAATAGTCTTATTTTAATAAAGGTTCGTGACAATTTCCTCGTTCATATTTGTTTTATAAGCTGTGAAATGTAGTGTTTTTAGGTCCTAATATTATTTATTGTATTCCTTCAGTGATATTGCTGAGCCACCCGTTATTGTTATTTTTATATGAAACAGAATGGTGGTTAGGTTTTCACGTCTTGTTCCTCCATAAACAATGGGGATAAATTTGGCTAATGTGTCATTTTAATTAATTCGCTAAAGAGCTTTAATTACGCCGAAAAAAGTACTTTCCTCAAAATATAACTTGAAAACATTTTATTTTTAACATAAACAGGGGTTACGTCCAAGCGAGAAAGGATTTTTTTTGGATGAGGAAAATTATAACATATGTCTTGATAAGCTGGTTCAAAATTACTTGTAAGGTTTTGCACTGTCGCAAATGAACATCAGAACAGAAGCAGCGACGGAGTATTTCTAATGCACAGAGATATTTGGTAAAAAGCATTCGGTGCTTTTGTGTTGACACAATTTGAGGTTCTATAGCTGTTCTTTAAAAAGTTAAGTATGGTAAGTTGTGTATGGTTATCTAACAATGTTTTAATAAATACAACGGTAGATGTACCTGTCTTTCAAAACCCTTTTTAAAAATTCATCCTTTATTTTCTTCGGTTAGATTTTCCTAGATTTTCTAGTTTTAAACATGTGTTTTGTTTAAATGAAAAAGTTTCTCTTATAACGAAAAACAAACTACAGAAGCCGACGTAACTGCTGAACGGTAAAAAAAGAGACGTTGTCTATTTATAGGTATTTTCGCGAAGTCAATATGTGCTCGGGCGGGCGGGGGCAGATTTTTGTGGAAGTGTTGTGTGGTGTGTGCTAAACAAGAGTCGTTAATAATGCACCTTTCAATTGGCGCTGTGCAAATACAGGGAACGGGGAAACAACGGAGCCGCGGAACGAGCTTTTTGCACAGCGCGGCTTGTCTTCAGCTGCTCGTATTAGAAGCCACGTGAAATAGTTCTTGTAGAACTTGTTTGAAATATAAACATATATTATATCCTACTACTATTATAAAGGCGAAAGTTTGTATGTGTGGATGTATGGATGTGTGGATTTATGGATGTATGGATGTATGGATGTTTGTTACTCTTTCACGTAAAAACTACTGAATGGATTTGAATGAAACTTTACCACAATATAGCTTATACATCAGAATAACACATAGGATATTGGAAATCGAAATCCACGCGGACGGAGTCGCGGGCGGCCGCTAGTTCTTTATAATTACGCAATTCATTAGACTTATTTCTTTTGAAGAAATGGGTATTAATAAATTGATGACAAAAAACAACTTGTCATTTGAACTTGGCCACTACGTTTCATCTAAGAAGTCGCTTAAATACCTAATCATAAAATGTTTCATAATTTATATCGCATTTAATGAATTATAGCACAAACAACGTCATCGTAATGGGGCAAATAAATTGTAAGATATCATTTTTATATTGAAAAAGATAGATTCTGTCAATAAACATTTTGAAACTTGAAAAACAGTTTAAAGTAAAAGTTTATGGGTTATAAATTAATTGTTAATAATAGGAATGCGTATTCATCCATTAGAACATGGTGTTTTTCTTTAATCAAGAAAGTTATTCCTTATTTTAAATGGGCGGGTTTCGAGTAACACAAATCGGTCAAATTCTCTTATCCGGACGAAAGCCGTAAAAGTGACCGTAATTATCCGTATTGTTATACTTTTAACGCCCCTCGGCCTGTAGCATAAATAAATCAAATTTAATTAACTCAGATTAATTTTCGCCGTTCCTGACTCTCGCTCGACTTGCCCTTTTTACTCGCCCTTAGCTAAATTACAGGTCGGTTGAAAACTCCATTTGCACTGATTTGCTATGGATTCCTTAACAAAAAAGTTTACACTAAAGCAAGTTTCATGTCGGCGGCTTCTTGCTCCAAGCCTTATAAACTTGTTAAAATTTACTCTATAATATTTATCTTTTAACGACATTTGTGTACTTCGTTTTTCTTTGAAGTGGACCTATTGAGTTTTTGATTAAAAAGGATTGAGCAAGACAAACTTTTGCGGTAATTACTTCTTAAGAAAGATACTTATTTAATTACATTACACAATGTAATTAAACTTTGAAGGGGACTTTAAAAAAAAATATTTTTAATGACAAAGTTGACGAAAGTTGATTTATTTCAATACTTTTGGACAGAATAGAGTAAAGAAATCACGTTTTACTTTTGATCGACGTACCAACAAGGCATTTATGCCTATGGAATTGAAACTTGACTGATTAAGTTTGTAAATTGGCGAACAAAGCTCAATTTGCTATTTTTCATTACGTTTGTTGTATACGCGCATACGCGCTGATGCATGAGAGTATAATTAGGTTTCTCTTGAGAATATGTTCAAATGCTTGTACTTAATATTTATGGGTATATTGGACTATGTCAGATGATCAGCGAAGCAGTGGACTCTGTCAGGCAAGAGTCCTTGAGCGCCGAATCTGTGTCGAGAAAGTGTCCGGTGTTTGGGCTACCGGTGTTGGTCGAGTGTGTGCGATCCACTCAGGCCGCGCCACCCAGAACCATGTTTGCACTACAAGCCTTATAAAGAAAAGGTATTTCTGCACAGTGACAATCACTGTCATGTGATTTGGGGGTTTTGATGTATAAAAATTTATATTTCATTTAAGATTAATCACCATTGTATGCGTCATAAACTTCTGGAATTGCGGTAAAACTCTGAACGGTTCTTACGACTATTTGATTATATTGGGAGAAGAGAGTAAATATATCTAACAGTAAGAGATTATCCAAATAATTAAATAATATAATGAATAGAAATGAATAAAAGATTATTTAAAATGTTTAATATATGCTCTAAGTAACTTATTAAAACTCCAGAATGGCATAACAAATTCTCTTCCATTAGTTAATTTTTTTAAGGTAGATGGATCACCCACCTACAATTCTAGGTTTCGTTAGATGTACTACAAATAAGGTTGCCTGAGATTCAATGATATATTTTGATAAGCTTTACTATAATATTGCAGTGTTAATAAAAATATATTACACGTATACTCGGTCTCCACCACACACTTGACAAGAAAGTTTGTTTTATTCACCGCGAAAACTTAAATTTGTAATAGTATTTCTTAAAGAAAAGAAGTTAGAGAAGTTACCCGATACCCCAGGCCTGCACGAGGCCACCCACATTGCACGTTGTGGTGAAAAAATGTCACGTCACTATTTGTTCTTGGGTCCAACGGTAGCTACTTATAACTTTACGCCCGTTTAACCTAATCGTACCGTAAAATAAACACTGGTAAATTAAACCAAATTAAACAGAAAGTTAACCGGATTTAGTCTGTCTCTTGGAGTAAGAAAAAAAAGTTTGTTCAAGGAGCTATTGTTTTTGTGTCCCAACACATTAATAGATATTAATACATTATATGTTTTCTCCGCTGATTCACCCAATTTTAGTTGGAGACATTGCTTTATAAAGTTTCGTCACATTTTTAAAATCACTTCCCAATTACTCTTCTCGTGTTATTCTTTAGAGCCCGCTCGTATACTAGTGGCAGGAATTGGAGTCGGTTTTATGGTTTAATTTTGCACCTAACTTTGTATTCGACTCAAGAATGAACCGTTTTCAAAATCAGAATACACAATTGTTACGTTCATAATCATAATTGTTTACCAAAAAAAAGTTAAGAGGAAAACATCTCGCTGCTTGTTAATTTCGATTTTTGCAGAAAATAAGGATTGCGCAGTCTTTGATGTAAAATTACAGACTAGTATTATTCGATAATTCTTTGAGGAAACTGTTGTTATTTGATATCGTTGCCTTTGCCATGAAAGAAAGCGAAGCCTTGTATTTCAAAGAGTAGTAAGAATGGTTTCAATATATTCTGATTATGAAATAAGTGGATTTGTATTTTAAGCTACTGACGTCTACATTTGTATAAATAAGTAAATAATTTAACCAATCCCATGGCAAAAACATAAACATTTCCTTACAAAACCTGGAAAAACCTGGAATATAAAGAATTACTTTCATAATGCATGCCAAATGGCTTTTATACCTTTTCCAGGGTTTCATGTTTTAAAGAAAAGATTTAAGCTTATAGAACCGAAAAAACGCTGATTGTATGGAGTTTGTTAAAAAGTTCAATTATTTTTTATATGGTCTCAAGTTACCTTATTTGTAAGGCTTTTCAATTGTTGCTTTCTTCAAAACTTTGGAAACAAAGAACTGTGAAATTAAGTTGTTGTAGGAATACAATTCCAAATAATACAAGTACTAAATTGTCAATTTAATACTTGAGTAAGTCTACCGCATGAATACAATGAATTAACTTCATAACGTGACGACAACTTCATCATAAGGAGTCAAGGCAAAGGTTGTTTATTCTGTCTTAAACGCACATGGCCGAAGTACAGTTAATAAAAACTTTTCAATACATACCTCTACTCTCTCCTCCTTTAAGTCGACCCTCAACGCGAGCTGTTCTCTCAACACGACGTCTGGGTAGTGTGTCTTGTCGAAGGTGCTCTCCAGCTGTTCGAGCTGCTCCTCCGTGAAGATGGTGCGGTGCCGGCGCTTGCGCTTGGGCGGCGGGCCGGCCAGCCCCGCTAGGGCGGCCGCCGCGTACCCGCCGTACAGGCCAGCGTACGCGCCCGCCGGGTTGCCCACGGCGCCTGATGAAAATAATTGGGTATTAGACTGCATCCTACTACTATTATAAAGGCAAAATGTTTGTATGTATGGATGTTTGTTACTCTATCACGTAAAAACTACTGAATGGATTTGAATGAAACTTAACCACAATATAGCTTATACATCAGAATAACATATAGGATATTAGAAATCGAAATCCACGCGGACGGAGTCGCGGGCGGCCGCTAGTACGAAATAAATTATGACATTCTAACATTAAAGACGAAATCAAAAATTAAGCACAATTTTTTATCCCACAGTTACTATTGAGCTTTTAATTACAGCTAATTGAAATTAAAAGAGTATTGATTTGACACTATTGAAATGTGACGTCACAATTCAATATTTCATACATTTTTTCCTACAAGGTTACGTCTTTGACATTTAAAAAAGTAGGTGATTTACCTGTCAGTCAAATACCGTATTACTATTTTATGCTGTCCAATTGTTTACTGACGCCTCTATGGTCTAGTGGATTAAGTACCGGGCCAAGGTATCGATCCTGGGTTCGATTCCTGGGTCGGGCAAAATTTGTGTCGATTTTCCTAAACACATCCCGGGTTTGCATTAAGCTAAATCCATCTTTGTAACGAATACATGATTCCAAAAGATAGAGGCCCTGCAGTACGACATTAATAGGCTGATTATTTACAACATTATCTAATAAT
Organism: Nomophila noctuella; assembly: GCA_958496325.1. NCBI lineage: Eukaryota > Metazoa > Arthropoda > Insecta > Lepidoptera > Crambidae > Nomophila > Nomophila noctuella. Next base: position 4,544,955 of record OY292490.1, on the reverse strand, counting down.
AATACTATGAAGTGTAGTCACATTACCGACAACAACAAGCCTAGGAAAGTTGGTATGAGAAATTTCCATGTGAAAAAACAATTGACGCGCGATTGTAAAAAGAATGCGCTCGGTGCTCTTTCACTTTTTTCTTTTTAAGCTGCCTGTCTGCGGAGGTTTTACTCCTTAAAAACCACTCAACTCTACAGTTTTTACGACTATACATACATAGGTATTATCATAATAAGCGTAGTTAAAATAGTTATTAAGATGTATAAACGACACTATACGACATTATAAACACGAACTCATGTTCTGCTTGCTAGGAAATTTCGATTCTCTATTAATTACCACTGATTGAATTTGAAATACAAAAGCATTGGATACTCTCTAGGAATCTCTAAAAACTGCCTCCGTGGTGTAGTGGTTAGAGCGCTGTGCTCAAAAACTACGAACTCGGAGGTCGTGGGTTCGAATCCCGCGGGGAACACTTCCACTTTGTGTTGGTTTTCCCAGTTTGGTTAGGACATTGCAGGCTTGAATCACCTGATTGTCCGATAAGAATGATGATTCCGTGCTTCGGAAGGCACGTTAAGCCGTTGGTCCCGACTATGATCCAACTGGTCTGGTTTCCCTTGTGGTTACGGAGGTCAGACGACAGTCGCTCCATTGTAATAACCAGGCATGTCAATTCAGGATCATAGTCGCAGCGTACCCTGGGCTCCAAGGCAATGGCCGAGGATGCAACCGGGAGAGGCGCTAGGATGATGATGACTCTCTAGGAATCTCTCTCTTAGGAACTTTTATTAAGGAACTACTTATACATTGTAAGGAACTTTGTCATTCTTTGTATGTCATAATTTAATTTTAACATCTTTCGGTCACATTTTGTAGTAGTTGTAAATAAACATGTAAACAAATCATTAAAGAAATGTTCTTATACGCTTAAGCGTAGAGCTTGAGCTCTAATGATAAAAACCGATGCGTAAATGACTGAACACATTGGAGTCTCGTCACCATATCTTAGTGATAATATGCTTCAACACCGGCCAACCGTAAAGATCCCGGCTTACAACCCCGGCACTCTCCGTTCAAAATATTACCGGTAAAAATAAAAATTGAATATTTTTGCATCCTTCTCGCAGTGGTATTACAAAGTATTATTTTTGTAGAAATGTAAAAGCTTTTAAGGCCGCAGGCGGGATAAGACGCTATCGTTAGCTTCCTTCACTGCGGTTCTCGTGGAGCCATCGCCGTAAGCCGTATTGATTTTTAAATATGTGCCGCGCTTTGCTTAGAGTGCTAGACAGACACGTTTATTATAATAAAATTATTCACAATTGAAATGTAACATTGAACGCAGAAAAAAAATTGTTTGCTGAAATTCTTGCTGGTTGAATTATATTCTTTTTGTACTAATTAGCGTATGAAATATTATGCTTATTTTATTGTAATTTCCTTTCCTTTATGAAAACTTTTTTTTAACAATTATAAACAAAGAAAATCTGTACTTACGAATAGGTATACATTATGATGATTTCACAAGTTCAAATCTCTTGATCTATTTTACTTACAGTACAGTAATATATCTAGATTCCCGATCAAATAAATATTTGTAATCTCAGTCCGATTAAAATTACCAGCATTGAGTATAGAACTTTTTTTTTAAATCACATGCATTTTTGGTCAATCGCACTATCTAATGTTTCTGCTTTATTACCGCAACAATCTTGGCCCTTGGGATATTTTGGAATGTAAAAACGTTCTTCGAAGGAAAGGGAGACTTATAAATTTGGATAAGCCCGTCTTGAGCCAGTAAACGGCGCCCCGTGCTAAAGCTCGGGTTTCGCCCCGGGTGCCTGCTTAAATCTTAACTAGGTGTAATTTAAAAAGTGCATTAGCATTTGTAAACAAGCCTTTGCATTTTACCACCATCTTTTGTTTTGTTTTTTTTTTTATACAATAATTATTATTATATTATTGCCTTAGTTATTACTAAGGCAACTGCCTTAGTAATACTCCCTAGGTAGGTATCTCTATCTATATAGTTTCTGTTTTTGGATGTTTTTATTGTATGATTAGCTAAGGTAAAACCTCGGTAGTTTAGTTTCAAATACCGCGCGGAACACTTCGTTTTGTAAAGATTTTGTATTTTATCATAGGCACTTTTTGAGACAAGCGATAAAAAGTCACCAAATATAATTTATGATTAGTTTAACTCTCCGTTTTTAAATGGTCACTGTTTTTATCATGACTTGATAGTATAAATAAGTATAAAAGTTCTGTCTTTCCAGTCCATTATTTTTAAATATCAATTAATAAAAAAACTTATTTTCGCCTGAGGTTTGCATAAAAGACACTAAGGCTCGTATTAATGAATCGCACTCAAATCTGAGCTCGATCTTGATCGTAAGGTGCTGTTTTGTATGAGAATGACATATCTAGTTCCCACTTAAGCTCAATCTCAGAGTTGAGAGCGATTTATAAATACGAGCCTAAGAAGCAGAAGTTATAAATAAACAAAAACGGAACGTTCTAATAATTTGAGATGACCAAATAGAAAAGTCCCGTTAACCTAGATATTTGCAACAAAATAAGGTGATTTTTTAATTTAAAAACCGTGAAGTGTCAAAATTCTAAAAAGTAGGTACTTCCTTTGTAGAATTTTGGAATAATGTTAATCACCTCTGCTTCTTTGTTTACATAATTTGTAATCCTAAAAAAACGGACTAAGTATTGTGTTCATACAACGTACTGTTTGCGGTGTCACATTTGAATAGAAAAATGACTCACTGATCTAAAATTATATGGCTGTCCAAAGACTACAAGCGGACTTGTATCGCTGCAAGGCCTAATGTTATTTCTACGAGGTCCCTCTAGCTACGTCGCTCATGGAGCAAACGTCGGTTTACCTTCTCAGGTCTACACGTCCGCTCGGTTGGCTCACAGAAAATCCAGGCATTTGCCAGGTTGTGCTGCCGAATATGTCCTGAATTGCTTACGAAATGACGTACATATTTTTTTACATATTCCTTGGTGACTTACTATTATAAGTGAGTTCATGTGACACGGGGCAGTCCAATCGACTTACATTATTGATGAAATAATTAATTAAGGAATTTAATATACTTAGTAAATTCTTTTGCACATCAAAACTTTTTTCGCCCTACCAGCGCCTCAATGTGAATGGCCTGCTGTGAAGAGATTTCCAGCATAGCCAGAAAAGTGAGTTAGTGAAAAAATACTAGAATGGTGAAAAGTTGACCAAAGAAAATTTGAAAATTACTTAAGTACTTAATTAAAGATTGAATCAAATAAAGTATAATTTGTTAGGTCTAAGGCAACATTGATCTAGTCTAGTATAATGAAATATTTGATAGGATGTGCATTTATTTAAGAAAGTACCTAAGTAGTTTAGTGACAATAAACCCTTAATTTTGCATTAAAGTTATGTCTAATATGTGATCTGAACAGAAGTATATTATATTGACGCTATTTGACTTTGAAATCAAATTGTCTACTTATTCAATTAATAATAAGTCATTTCCGTAATAATTAATGTAAAAATAAAACAATAGTAGAAATTGTAGATCTAGAAGACAGGGTACAGTCATTAAACAATCATTAAACGTTTGAGATGTGATGTTGGAGGCGGATGGAAAGAATCAGCCGGACAGAGATGGTGTCAAATGAAGAAGTTTTGAAGGGAGTAGGAGATAAGCCCCATTTATGGAAATCAATAGAGAATCGGAGAGGAAGAATGATAGGCCACTTGATAAGACAGGACGAATTCAAAAGAAACACCATAGATGTAAGGAGAGGGAGAGGACGACCAAGAATTACGTACATTAGCCAGATGAAGGAGGAGATGAAAGAAAGAAAGAAGAAAAGAAAAGAAAGAAAGACACAGACACGAATGGAGGCAGCTACACGACAGGAGCCCAGCTCTTTAGTTTATGAAGAGACTACATATTAATGGCATTTAAAGTTTCTTTAACGGTTAAATACACAATAATCATATAAATAAGAAACCTTTAAAAAATTAAAGAATATTCATTTATAAATATTAAAAAAATAGGCTGAGTCAATTTTTGCCTTTATAACGTCCATATTATTAATCATTCGACATCTTACGTTATAATTACCATAATTTCTAATAAATTTATCGTAACATCAGATCTTAATGATATTAGCCGGCAATTGTGTTATAGTGTTGGGCCATGGTATCTTTAAAAAAATACATTGATAGCAAATACTAATTTCGTATTCTCTCCAATGATTTTTATCAGTTAAAATTTTTAAAATTCATAAGGATAAATTATTTTTTTTATAAATAATTCCATAAATTCGCAATTTAGCATGTACTATCTTTGATTAGGTCCTTATAAATTATTTTTAACGCTTCATGAGCTCGCTCAAATTAATCTGAATCATTTGCGATATATGTATTTACAGATTTTTAGAGTAATAAATGAGTAATACATGAATCAATACTTCTTATGAATAACCCATTGAGGTATTACTACGTATAGAGTTGACATCGCGAACAAAATTTTGCGTCAAATTGGAGGGAAGGGGGCGGATAATTCAGTGATATTTTTGTCTTTTTATCTATTTTATAACACGCCACCTTTATTTTTAGTCTTGTAATAATTGTACATGTTTTTAAAACACAACACGGCATTTCTTGTTTAAAAAAATGGCCAAAAAAAGAAAAATAGTCGGCAAGTTTCTGGTCTATGGACCACAAAGCGGGTTGTAATACCTCAATGGAACAACCATATAAAATGAGTGATACTATATAATGAAAATAGTTCATGTCTGGATATTCTTGTCAAGTTGACAAACGATTTGGTTGAAATTCGACTACAAGAACCTTTTTGCTAAATGCTCATTCACACTTCCCACATTTGAATCTTGAAACGGGTGACTGGAAATGTCATGCTGTCGCTATTAATTAAGCACCAATTCCAGAGTATTTCTAGGGAAAATCTATGAGAAGAACCACATTTTCGATTACTCTAGATAGATGTTTATAAGTCTGTCAGGAATTTTCGGAGACATTATGCATTAGAAAATCATCAAAATCGCTCTGTGTCAGTCTGTATTTCTAGGGTTATTTAATAATTAGTTTGTAGGTACCTCCTTAACCTCAGAGTTACTCTTGTGTTAGTAATTTAGATTTGATTCTAATCTTCGACTAAGACCCTAATAACTTTGAAAAGTAATTAAATAGAGAATCTACAGTGTTTTCTCAACTTAGTACTTATACAGCTTCGAATTCCAATCCATGTTTATTTAGTTTGTTATTTCATCGTTAAGTAGGTACATTAAGTGGTCAAAAAGTTGTACCTAACTTGAAATATGAGACTTCTTCTAATTTTCCATAGAATTGAATAATTTGTCTTACAAGATTGATTATTCTGTTTTCTTAAATGATCAAGTTCATTAACGTTGAGCTAAGAACACACATTATAGAAGTAACTGATTCCTATTTTTATTTTTCTAACCTAATAGCCTAACCTATCTTCACTTTTCCAGGATGTAAACTCTACAGTTGGTTAACAAGACATCGGGAGCACTGATAAACCTAACCCTAAGGAGATTACTATCATAAAGTAAATTGATATTGTTAATGTCTGTTAATCAACCTCAACTGTTTTCAGAAGCGTAGCGTGCCTTAGCGGGGCCCCGTATAAAAATTTGTTTGGGGCCCTTAGGAAAGGTAAATATATCTCAATAGAAAAAAAATTGCATCAAATTATAATTTGGGAAGTTTTATACATTTTTGTTTTCGCGAGTTGGGGGCCCCCGTGCCTCGGGGGCCCCGTATAATTGATACCGCAGATACGGCGGTAGCTTCACCCCTGACTGTTTTAGTTCGTAGACAGAGAGTAATAAATGGTGAATCATGCAATAATAATATGTGTGTCCTCACCCATCATAAACATCTTTGCGGACGTACCGAACAGTTCGGGCGCTCTGTGGAAGGGCGCGGGCAGATGCAGGTGCAGCGCGGCGGGCGGCGCGGGCGCGGGCGCGGGCCGCGGCGCCAGGATGCTGTCGATGGTGAAGAGCGGCGCCGGCGGGCGCTCCGGCACGCCCAGCAGCAGCGCCGTGCTCAGCAGCGCCGGCGCCTCGCGCTGCCAGCCGCCGCCCGACCCGCCCATACCCTCCGGCAGAGCCACGCTGACCACGCTCACCACTGACTCGACACTCACCGCCACGATTCGACACACATAGTGCACGACCACGACACTCTGCCGCGATTACGCGTGATGCGATTGCCGGCAAATCTCCTTAGCGAGTAGTCGCGTGATGCGAGCGCGCCGGGCCTCGTGTGGGGTAGCGGCGCGCGGGGCGTGGCCTGCCCGGCCCCGCCCCCTGGGAGCTTAATGGATGTGACAATACGACGCTCCCGAACAGTATTTAATCTCCATCCCTCCCTGTTACTAAATGTACTAGTTCAATTGTAAATATTTTAAGAATTTATCGGTGAGATTTAAGTAAAGAGGTTAGACGCGGAATTTACTGTGATTTCACAGTAACTTATTTTTTTTGTTAAATTAAGTTTTATTTCTTAATTTCTTTGATTTCAGTATTTAAACTTAGATTGTATTACTTATAGCTAAACTTTATAAAAAACGGGTACCTATTAAACGAATAAGATGGAGTTATTTAGAAAATTGGAGTAAGGAACTTTTTAATTACCACGTAACCTATTTCCCGCACAGAGATAATTAAGTCTTTCTTGGTTTGATGATAAGTTGGTTTACGGTGAAATTAATAAAATCCAGAAGCCGTTTTGATTTAATGTTTGATTATGGTGACCTGCGAAAGTGATGAAATGTAATCGTAGTCGAAAGCTTCCCGCCACCTACGTCGCCCACACTCGCGCTGGATTATCCCCCCGCCCCCCCCCCCCACACCACGGCCTCATCTCATCGCACAATATCTTTGTTGCTGCGATTGTCAAAGACGCCAAGATTAACTCGCATCTGATAGCAAACGAATTGAACGAGTTGTCTCCTGTATTCGCCCAAGGCGACACGTATGCCTTTTCCAGCTTAGAGCCAACAATACAAAATCCCACGCTACAATACGAAGTGGCGAAGATAAAAAAATAAATCAACTTTTTTTGGAACAAAAAACGTATGAGGGTGGCACAACATTTGATCATTTTGTAGGCTGTCACTCAGTTTTTTGGCATTGTAATCGGTATAATAGTGTATTCGTCCATTATTATATTGTACTTAATCGAGCATTTAGGTAGGTACTGTTTGACAATAGTAAGAAAATTGTGAAAAAACTACTCGTTGCTCATCGTCCAATGACTAAATAAAACGGTACATAGGTAGTGGTAGAAAATCTCCACAACAAATTGATATTTTAAGGCTACAATAAAACACTTAAGGTTCTAACTAAATAGTACCTACCTAGGTAGGTAATGTGTTATTTACCATAGATTACGAATGCGTTTATAATTTTTCATCAATTACATTATATAAAGTTACCTTATTAACAACATTATCTCAGCTGAAGACCAATCTGTCAAAAACATTAGAAATAGAAAAGTTTTCAGTTACTGCCAAATGCATGCGTGACAAAAATTTGCCGAATAGGTAAGATAACGTAATCATTCACCATCGGAACAAGGTTAAGACTTTAAAGTAACAGCAGAAAATGCTATACCTACTTTCGACGTATCCCAGAGTCCGGAGTAGCACAACCAAAGTCATTGTAACTATTAGATTGGACAACGGCCCGGTCCTTGGGTGCGCCACGCAAATATTGACAAAGGTGGGCAGAAACCCGAGCGCGCTCTGTTTGCCTGTAATTGATGTAATTAGTCGTGTCGGCCAGCTGCCACGTAAAACCTCCGATCCTCTGTTTGGACAGTTAATATGATACTTCCACGGGCCGGAAACATACTTAGTGTGCGGGGGACGGCGCAAATATTGGGCACACTCGATGATGCGTGCCCGGCGACGGGATGGAGATGTCGAATACTTAGTCATTTTTTTTAAAGCTGTTACATAGTTTGCCTTCTAAAATCTGATAATCTGTTTATTATTAAATTTCCCTTTTCAATCTCTAACATTGTCCTATGAAATTCACCTCACAGTACAATGTTAGACATCATCGTTTAATTAAATTACCTACGTTTCTTAGGAAACATTAGCAGTCGTGTTCCACAAAAACATACGTTTTCATCCATAAGCTATAACGGCAAGCTTAGAAAAATGTTTCTGTACCTACAATTTTTTTTATTGTTCAGTCTTATTGTTGTTAATATTTTTATCAGAGGGAAAATCTAGCAGACAATGATGATGATTCTGAAATATTAATGCAGACATGAACATTTGAAATTAATAGTTCGATCTAGGATATTATTACGAATAGGATTTCGAATTTTCTTGCAGTAGGCAGGTAGTTGGTATTTACCGTCGCTGATCGGACCCGATCCGAGCTACCGATTTAAAGGTAAACGGAGTTTTGGTCCACCGTGTACTTACTTTTTTAATCATTTCCGTGGTTTAACTTTCCGTTGTGATATATTTATCCTTCACTAATAAGTCTTCGTCTTGGAAAACCATTTCAACAGCTCACATTTATTGTTTGATTGTTGGATGATATTAGGAATTCCTTGGAAAAAAATAACACCCGATGATATGTTAATATTGCTATTCATGCCCAAAAAAATCGGAACCGACATTTAATTCCCATTACACTCAGTGTATCGATTTCATACAACAGTCGCTATTGTCAACAAACGTGTTTACAAATGCGAAATGTCGCCGATTTGTCTCGGCGCGACGTTAAGCAGCTGCCAATCTCCTTCGTACGACTAATGGAAAATTAACCCGGCATAATAGAGCGATTATCCGCGTATGACTTAATACAAGCTGTGGACAAAGGGCGTAAGCATTAAAATAGGTAACAATAGCGGGGATTATCCAGGCTAACCTCCGTACGCCGACAATATCGCAAACCACGCCCGGACTACATTATGTGATATCGTACACATGTTTGGATTCAACTTATAGCTTTCATCGTCTGCCAATCTATTCACGCCCTTCATCCTACAAAACAGAGTTCACTTTCAAATGTTTAGGTGGACGGAATCCGTGAAATTGGGTATTAATAATAGGCCTACCAATAACTTAGCAGGCAAGCAGATTATCGTCTGACCTATTTTAGTACGAAGAGTGGATTTTGTATATTTTTACATAAACCATAATTACATAAGCTTTTGTTTTGGTTATAAAACGTGTACAGAGTAACATCCACTAGCGTACACCCAGTGTGTAAGTGTGTGACCAAAGGTTGAGCTGTGTGACAAAGCATTTACTCGTAGAATCAATTGAATGATTCAAACGTGAACATGAACATGTTGGTACCTACCTACATCATGTTGATCAATAAAGTGGTATGTGTCAAAATTCAAACTTAAAACAAATTAATATGGAATCCACATTTAATCGGAAATTTAGGTATCACGGCTTCAGCCAAACGGGTCATGCGGAGCTACGAAGAATTGTCTTTGAGCTCCAACCCAATTGTTACTGTATTCAACCATCTCTTTTATTCATATGCATTTCAAGGAATATTTCACTGAACCAACGAACTGAAATGTGTTCCGCTAATTTCCTAGTAACAGACGCATGTTAAAACAATACAAATGTGTGTTTTTCGGGTAAATAAGGCATCGCTAATGAATTGTAATTCGACGAAACTTTTTCGAAATGGCGAACCCATTTAGTTGCCTACCGCTTAATTGTTTGTTAGTGCCTATATTATTTAAATAATTCATTATTGCTGTTACATAATATTTTTGGTAAATTGGCTATATTTTGTTTTTAAAAAACGTGTAGGGGTCATCTGGTTCCGGGTCTCTGAAAATACAAAATTGTAATAATGAACGCAAGAATGACCATTTAGCGTCATGCTTAGATTGTGTATGTGCATTAATACCAACAACATTTTTATTACATTATGTTTTATTCTAACTGCATAGAAAGAAGTCACTACGAAAGTAGTTCACACATAATCGGTTTATCAAAGTACCGGCTGAGATCCAGAGCAAAGGGATAATATTACAGCCGCGTAGGTAGTAATAACATTATGCGAGTAGTACAATGCAGGTAACGAGATTGCGTGTGTAGGGATAGGCTTCTTAGCGCTAAGGCTGGTAAGTATGACGCCTGGACGCTAAGAGCATTAGTCGTTTGTGTCTCACTGGGGAATGGGAATCTAACACCACACGCGGTCTTCCCTGGTTAAGTTTTAGGTGAGTGGGCCAGTAGTTTATTCAGCGTAGTTCATTTTTATGCTTTGTTTTTCCCGTATGAATGTAAGTGAGTAATTATTTAAGTACATTTTAAATTCAATCGGTGTAATTTTAAATTTAAACAAGGAAAAAAATCAAACAGGGCAAGCGCACTGACCAATTGTCCCACCGCCCGAGACCTTTACTGGACCCGACAAACTCTTCCTTAATATTTTCTTAACGCTTAGGTTTTGCTGCGTTATCTCAATTGGTATGTAGAAAAATACAAAATAAATTTTGTAAGTCTGATCAATTTCCGCAGAGCAAAAAAATTGAGAACGAAATTAAGTAAAAAGGTTGACTAGGTTAACCCACAAACACCTAGGAACATTAATGAGGAAACATTTGACAATCATATCCATAAAATGTTCACTGGGAAATATAATAATCAACAAAGTGATATCACAATGCAGTGAAAGATTGATTGCATTTACAGGTGTTTAGATATGTCACTGACTTGTCTTGACTTCTAGTTCAGTGGCCAGCGGTACTCTCTGTCTGTGGCCTTGAAATTCGTACTCTTTCGAAAGCAGACCTTAGAAAAGACTCGTGTGCAACAGACCACGACGGTCGTGAACTTATTTCCGACAATGCAGCGGGTCTACCGCCGATGTTATGTTGTCAAGATGGGCCCTGCCAGCGAAAAAGTGTTATAATTTATCACGTTTATACAGTCAAGTGGTAACTTGTAGTATCAATAAAAGACAATGCCGATTTTTGTAGGGGAGGAGGCGTCATTTTTTTTGGCTCACGTCTTTCTTAGCATGGAAATATATATTCGTAAGGTAACTTATGTGTCTAGCCGTAAACTCAGACAAAGCTGAGTAAGACAGGCCAGAACTATTAGACTCCCATAGAAAAAAGTATTCAGATCAGCTATACTGCATTTACAAATATCGTTTCTAATGAGCTCAGGAATAAAAATTACATGTTTGGTTGGTGGATGCGAGAAAAATAAAGACGCCAAATTTAGGCAATGCTCTTTGATGGAAACGTTGGTTGTTGTTGGTTATTTATGAAAGCCTCTACTGTCAAGGGGTGTAAGTACCAGGCCTTGGTCTCGAGGACCAAGGTTCAATTCCTGGGTCGGGTAATTGTCGATTTTTTATAAACATCGCCCGGGTTTGTGATCACCAATCCGCTTTTGACAAGCTTGTTGCTTATGCCAAAACCCATTTTTGTAACGAAAACATGATTTCAAATGATGGAGACTATTGCCCTGCTGCCCTAGGAAATTAAAAGGCTGAATCTATGCAGTAACTTATCACGAAAACTAGGTGACCTATATACACTGAAGTTAAGTGCGAAAGCTTATGGCCTTAGGCCTTTAGCCAGCCCGCCAGTTTTCCCGGCTTCCAAGGCAATGGAGGGACACCGTCAGGTTTTTAGCAGGTAGTTGGGTCTCCTTTCTAGACCTGGAGTCCTGCATAACCCGCCGACCACCCCCATGGTTAACGGGTATGAGTCAAAGCATTTTCCTGACGATAAAAAAAGGTAAATAAGTTTAATTAAGCATGTTCCTACATATTTTTAAACTGCGCGCACACTCACACCTAACTACCGCTTTGGTCAGGTTACCGCTTAAGACTGGATAAGTGTAGGCCTATTGAAACGAACAACAATGGTCTCACAAAAACTGATAGAAGTCATTTTTGTACTTGACCTACGACAAACTATAACCAATCGCCACATACTTAGGGAAATTTAGGCCAATTTAATTTAAATTTGATGTAAGGTACATACATGGGCGTACTCAGGTTCTGGGCCAGGGGGGGGGGGGCAAATCGTATCTTTATAAGCTAGGTAAGTAATCTGTGGCGCTGCGCTGCTAGCGAGCTGTTATGGGTATGGGTAATGAACGCGCCGCGTAATATAGGACTGTTAAAATATTGTATTAAATAATATAAACAAATGGCAAAAAATGATTTCTTAATTTTTATCGATAAAAGAACATCATAAGGTACTTAGTATGGACGTCAACATTATCCAGGGGGGGGCAGCTGCCCCCTGCCCCTACCTGGGTACGCCCATGGGTACATAATTAATTGTATTATTAAGTTTCTTTGTTAGGATGTTTGTCCCGTTAGGCATCACGCTTAAACTACTGAACGGATTTTGATGTTCTGTATGCAAGCTGGATGTAGGCTGACTTAGGTGATAGGGTACTTTTAATCCGGATTAAATGCTTTCATGGAATATAACAGGAATCCTGGGTAATTCTACACGGGCAAAGCCGCGGGTAAATGGTAGTTATTTAATCAAGACTTTAAGAACACCTTACAAACAGTTTCAAAACCGATGTATTTTTTGTTATCTTCAAACAAGGTATTGCCTGGATTTAGGTAGTACATTTTTATTAATAAAAATGCATCTATGGCCTCGGCGATAGCGGATGGCATAAATACGTTGTATACAACTTAAATACATAATCTATGTAAATATAAAAAAACACATGTTCGACACAGATTTTATAACAAAATAACTTTAAGTAAGCTCCAATTTCAAAAGCTTCCAAAATCAATAATACATAGTCAAAATCCCATCGAGTCCTAAACAAATAATATGCAAGGGAATACGAACAACGATTATAAATAATGTTGTTAAATTCAAACCGTGATGAACTTATAAGCGTGAATAATCAAGTCGAGTACCCAAACAAGAAAGTATGATAGTCGGCAAGGGCTGCGGATTACCCCTGCCTACTCGTTCGGAAAAATTGTTTAGCGCTATCCAAATAGCGGCGTTTTCGAAACGCAAGGCTTCACTAAGCAGATAATTTTCGATCGATCCAAGCTTATAAGCTGTCAATCAAGTGTTGTGTGAATGGAATATCACATTGTGAGGACAATACTAGAACTGCGGTCACGCACCGCTGGGCAAAGAAATCAACAGAGCATGTTGGCAGACGATTGATCCATTCGTATAAGAAAGACTTTCTCATCTTTTTCATATCTAACATTCTTTCGGAATGTCTGTGAAAGGTATTTGTGAATGTAACCCCTTTTTACAAAAGGACAAATGAATAAGTTACGAGTGCATATACCTACTGATTTTATATTTAATACAATATGAATCATCACCCTGTCGCAAAACTTGACAAAGACGTAGGCTTCTCCTAGGTGTAGTGCTATGCCAGACAATTGGTGACCGCAGTATGGTGAGCGACAAAACACAGGGGAACGCTGCTGCTCTTTCTCCCTTAAAGTTCTTCATTCGTTATACATGACAACATCCATTCGGGAAGAAATGGGGCAGACCGACACTACATTACACCGAGACCACATAAGTTTGTTTATTAATTATCAAATATAAGGGTAGTCAACTTTATTTCAAAAAAGGAAGTAAATAATCATACCAACATTGATGAACTGCTTTTGCCAGAAATTAAATTGGAATTTAATAGGGAAGTAATTTGCTAGTAAATTGGAATTAAGACTTAGCTGGGTTGCAAGTCATTATTGCACTCGGAGCTACGTACCGGAGACAACAAATGAAAACGATGGCACGTTTTTATGCTTCGTCCATGAACTAGTACGCTGAACGTTGCGGAATAATTCTCCGCGAGCTAGACGTGCACCTCTTAGTGACTAATATAAATAGGCAATCAGCGTATCAGAGGTCAGTCACAACCGGACTTCCTCTCGTTACCAACAATGAAGTGGCTTCTCGCAGTAGCGGTGCTGTGCCTCGTGGCGCTGTGCGCCGCCGACGACGACCAGGCCGTGGCCGCCAGCAAGGGCCACCACCACGAGCACGGCGGCGGCCACGAGCACCACGCGCACCACCACCACGAGCACGGCGGCAAGGGCGGCAAGGGACACCACGGCCACCACCACCACCACAAGGGCGACGAGGGACACTACGGCAAGCACCACGACGAGGGACACCACCACGAGCACGGCGGCGGCCACAAGAAGCACTGGGACGAGCACGACCACCACGGCGAGCACCACGAGCATGGCCACCACCACAAGGGTAGCAAGCACGGCCATCACGAGCACCACGATAAGGGCGAACACGTCGACGGATACCACAAGAAGCATCACAAGGACCACTTCCACAAGGACCACCACTTCCACGACGGCCACCACCACGAGGGCAAGCACCACAAGCACGAACATCACCACGGACACTACGACAAGGGCCACGGTCACCACAAGAAGGGCGGTCACCACCACTCCGGCCACCACGAGGGCCACCACGGCAAGCACGGCCACCACGACAAGCACCACTACGACGAGGACCACCACGGCCACCACGGGCACCACGGCCACGACGAACACCACCACCACCACGGCGGACACGGCAAGAAGGGCCACCACGATGACCACAAGCACTGGGGCTTCCACCATGGCAAACACTAAGAAATCAAGTGTTATTGAATATCCCTGTTACTTTTTGTTATTAAGAATGAATGTTGTTATTGTTGTTGTTCATATTTTTATACAAAGTAAATAATTCCACTATATGATGACTTGATTTTATACGAATCCCTTCTTACTGACCCACATCGAATATAGGTATATAAAAATTCTAATAAATAATCGCGAAGCATTTCTCATGCATCGAGCAAATCGTCGTAATATAAGAAGGTAAAAACGTCTTACAAAGCGTGAAATATTGAGGTAAAGATAATTGTTAGGTAGGTAGGTAACAATTTTGCATTGAGGTATTACGAATACGTATAGCGTAGACACCTCCAAGAAATATTTGCTTATACGCACTGTTGACCATGGAAAACAGTTGCCGTCTATTGTACTATTTCTTACATCGAAAAATGCTTTCTTATGTTTATAAAACGAAAAATAAAGCTAGTGATGGCGTGTCATCTCATTGATGAAAAGAATCAAAATAAAAACAATTATCTTCCAAGTTGAAGCATAGATTTTGTCTTTTATGTCCACTCTATACGTAGTTCTAATACCACAATGCAATTTTGTTGTGATCTATGAATGTAGCCAGATTTTCTTGGGCTTTTTACACCCTACAAAACAAACTAATTACAGCTTATGATGACCAATGATATTATCATCGCCCAAGCAAAATAAATTATGTGTCGCCCGCCGGATATGATGAGGGGATTAACGACAAGTCAATAAAGTGGACTAGTATACCCACTAGGCCAAAAACTACACAATTGGTTTGGCTCGTAGAAATATATTTCACACAAGCGGCCGCCTGCGACTACGTTCGCGTGGATTTTGGTTTATCCCATTGGAGCATTTAACCGGAATAAAAAGTAATCTATCACCTAAGTCAGCCCATACCCTGCCTGAATACAAAAATTCATCAAAATCCGTCCGTTCGTTTCAGCGTGATTGACGGACAAACATCCAAACATACAAACTTTCACATTTATATAATAATATAATAATAAGATAAGATTTCAAATAAATAAAAGAATTGAGAGAGGCACAAAAACATAAATATGTTGATCGACTTGCCTTAGTTTGCCATTTATAAAATTTGGAATAGGCATTGGCATAGGCCTTACTTAGGCAATTATCAGGCGGGAAGGTTTTAGTATAGATAAAATGGTTATGCTGATTGACAGATAACAATACTAAGCATGTCAAGTAAAAGCTTAAAGAAAAATATAAAAATCTAAAAGAGTAGGTACCTAAGGCGTATTTCGTAGCACATGGTAACTATGTAACATAGGTAAATAATGTTCTGGTTTGGCACCCAATTACAATGTAAGTAACTTAGGAATATTTTACTCTTTGAAAATTACAAAAAAATTAAGAACAATTTAGCTATAAAGTCCGTAACTATACTGAACGACAACAAAAAATTCAAAACCATTTTTACAATACCTACTTAAATTCTTAGTACTAATCATAAAACAGGTCTTTCCATTATAAAAGTTTCTCTCTAGAAGCCACTCAAACAATTTCCTAAACGTTTAGTTGCCTGTTCTCTGGTAAGTATCTTTTTATTCATTTTAATGGGCATATTTAAGCAGTTTTTCATAATGAGGGCAGTTTTCAGGATTCTGAGCATGAATAGGTATCATTCCCTTACTAACTTGGGAACCAAAATACAAAGGCTATGGTATTTTTTTTCGAAGAAAAGTTAATTTTTTGACGGATTTGTAACGTAGCCTTCGAGGATAAGCGGAAAAGCGGAAGCCACTCTAAGAATAAGTAAGTATAAGAAATCTTTATTGCTCCAACTAAGTACATATAAGATATAATAAATAAAACAAAGTATCAAAAGTTGCCCGTATAGGGCATGCAATAATTTGTGGTTTCTAGTGTTTTGCCTCAAAATATACCGGGTCAATATATCCTGTGTAGGTACGCATACAGCTGAACACCGTTGTTGAAAATTATAATGAGGACGAGCTTTATATATTATAGATTTACATATTAATTATTATTTATTGCCTGAACATAACTTCATAAATACACAGTGTAATGGAATAATTCATTTCAGCGGTGGCATCCCTGTATTTAAGTTACCCTTGTATTTTGGTATAAAGTGCGATAGTTTATCGAGACGGTGGTAGAATCTCAGTGTAATGTTATGATTTATTGGCATTCCTACGTGAATCAATATTTTTGTATTTTCATTTAGATTTTTATAAATAAAAATACGCAAGTCTGCTACATCGCACTTCTATCATAACTCATCCACCGAAATCCATCATAAGAAGGGCCGACCGCTTGTCTACCATTTAGATAGGCCAACTGCACTTCATAAGTTGGTCGAGTTGTATAAAAATAACTATGTATGATGCAAAGTCCGCTATAGTTTTTGGAGGTATACAGCATATTTTTTTTCTGAATTATAGTAATATGTAGTATATTCCAATTTCCAATTTTAACCCCCCCCCCCTCCAATACAGCGAAGAGTTAATTTAAAAAAAAACGACTTACCCCATCGTGTGAGGTATCGTTAAAAAGGTTTCTTTAAAGACAAAAAAAATCTTTGAAACCCACATGGTTTAAAGGCTTTTTTTTGAGTTTGATTGAGTTGTTTGATCCACATGATCAAACAACTGAGTCTCGAGATATATTAATACAAAGTTAAAAAAAAGAGCGTCCCCCCCCCCTTGACTTTTGAAATATACTATTCTTAAGAATATTGATTGTTATATATTTTGTTACCAGCAATCTGTACAATCCGGCATTATACTCAATTCCTAGGTAATGAATAGAATACCAAAAACGTAAAGGTGATGTATGAAATATTATGTATTGTATACTTTGTCTAGGTATTCTATACAATACCAAATACGCAGCCGGTAATGTATGCAATACGAGGGCAAGGAATGAGTGGAACGTGGATAGTAATGTTGGGTATCATTCGAGAAGTGACGAAACGATTAAATATTAGTCAACCTTTAGTAAGATAGTTAGTTTCCATTCATTCGATTTCTATGTTATAAAAATGATTTTAAATATCAAACATTTTAAAGGGTTTACAAAAAAAAAATAACCCTAACCTACTTTTTTTCTCAATCAAGTTAGTCTTCCGTCCCAAAGTTTGTAGGTTAGTTAATTTTTTTTTGCAAAGCATTTGAAAATAAAGACCACGATCTATTCATTTACACATTGCCTGTGCCACAACAGGTACTCTAAACAATCCCTAGGCATTCCATAGATTACCTTGGTAAAGTATGCAATGGAAAATATAATTCATAGTATTTCATACATTGCCAGAACGCCCCAGGTAGTCAATACATTACCTAGGTATTGTATTGAATACCTCGATTATATGCTTTGCCTTTGCCGGTAACATATTCACTAATTACTGTTGATCGGAGTTGTGTACTTTTCTTTTTATTGCTTTTTATTATGAACACTGCCCTAAAAGTGTCGATTACTGGATCCTTCACCCTAGAACGAGAAAGGACAGTCATGACGAAACTATAAGGGTTCCTAGTACGGAACCCCTTAAAAATGCGTTACGCATGTTCCGCTCTTAGTTGAATTAGGTGGGGTCTGTAACACTCTGGAGAAATAGACTACCCACTTAAAACTTCCGTTACTTCCTTTCTCGAAGCCAGAGGTAACGCGACCTACCTATTTGTTAATTTATTTAATATAAAAACAATTTCAAACGTAACTAGTCATCATAAGTATTAAAAGATATTATCCATACAAATACCCATATTTTTGTCAGGGAGACTGTAGTTCTAGAACTTATATTTACAAAATGAAGAACTGACCTACTACCGTCCGTCCGCGGGCAATGGCATCTACAACAAAAAACCACAAAACAATCGCCGATTGATATTTTTCACTAATAAGGGCTACTTGTTAACGACGATCTGCTGTGCGAAACATTTTCAAACGGCTCCGGCCTTTAATGCTATAGCTGTCCCAAAGAAAAGCAGCAGCTTTGCCTCGCTAACGAGAAAAATGTACTTACCCTCATAATTGAAGTCGACACATTCAAAATGTCATAAAAAGATCGGTTTAGTCAAGTCAAACCCAAGTCGACTTTTTAAACAGAATTAGTGTAGGTAATGTCAAGAATATGAAAAATTTGTTTGAGTCGATATTTTTGACAATTTGGTTCCGTCTTTTTTTAAGTACCTACCCTGAGTATCACTTAACACTTCCCATCTGACGCTGACTGTATGGTACCGCGAATCTGTATTGAAAATAAGAATGGAAGTATGATAAAGACATGTTATAGTACTCGAATTATGAAATCAGTACAGGTATCACTACGTAAAGGGGTTCGTCCTATTGTAGTCAAATGTGTTTCTTTTTTAAATTATAATACTTACTTATGATATGATGTTAATTGATGCATACGAGTATTGAGTTCCTTCTTACTTTGGGAGGAATCAACGAAAGATCGATTCCGCTTAGGCCTAGGTACAATTGTTTGGTAATGTCGCAATAGCCAAGTGTAATTAGGCGTGCTGCGTGCTGAGCGGCGAGCTGTCCTTGCACCGTGTTTTCACCCGCTGCAGCCTGCAACTCATTGATATAAATGCTCTCGCGACTCTTGCCGAGTCAGTTCAATCCCACTATCCAAACCTAGAACAAGTGGGCGCCTGGAGACAAAATGAGGACGCTCGTCGCCCTAGCCGTGTTAGGATGCGCCCTAGTCGCATGTTCTGCTCGGGAGATCGCCCAGGATGGGGACCTGGTCGCCGCGGCCAGCCACAAGTCTAGCCACCACGAGGAAGGCGGTGGCAAGGAGCACCACGCTCACCACCATCATGAGCACGGGGAGAAGGGCCACAAGGGGCACAAGGGTCACCATCACCACCACAAAGGCGAGCACGGCCACCACGGAAAACACCACCACGAGGGACACCACCACGAACATGGCGGCGGCCACAAGAAGCACTGGGACGAGCACGACCACCACGGCCACCACCATGAGCACGGCCACCACCACAAGGGCGGCAAACACGGCCACAAGAAGCACCACGACAAGGGAGAGGAAGTAGAAGGCTACCACAAAAAATACCACAAGGACGAGTACCACAAGGACCACCACTTCTACGATGACCACCACAAGGAGGGCAAGCACCACAAGCACGGGCACCACCATGGACACCACGAGAAGAAGGGAGGTCACCACAAGAAGGGCGGTCACCATCATTCCGGCCACCACGAGCACCACCATGGCAAGAAGGGCCACCACGACAAGCACCACTACGACGAGGACCACAAGGGACACAAGGGCCACCACGGACACGAAGAGCACCACCACCACCACCATGACCATGGCAAGAAGGGCGGCCATGAAGACCACAAGCATTGGGGATTCCACCACGGCAAGCACTGATACCATTAAGATAATAGTTGTTGTCTATTTTGTTATTTTTTATGATACATCTGTAAAAATAAAATGATTATTGACTGAAATTGGACTTGTTTCATTAAAAGTATGAGATAGCACCTCAAAATACAGATACTTGCAACACTCAAATATTGTATGCCCTAGCTATGGGCAGGTTATTAATGAACATTGTTATAATGATTACCATCTGCCATGTGTTAGACCTATCCATAACATAAGCCAATAAAATATATTGATTTCATTTGATTCGTACTAGGTAGGTAGGTAGGATACCTTAACCTAATTTCTGTAGGTATACGAAACAATAATTAAAGTAAATAGATAGATATTATTTCGTCGGTATGAGCCGTTAAGAAAGAAAACTACATTACAGTATTCTATTTGTAACCGGAATACTATTTCATTTTATTGTTTAAGAAACGGTTGTTTTCGTTAATAGCAAAGATACAATAACATTAATTATCAACCGTAACAAAAGGTTAATTAGATTGATTCCAAAAGACCATTGAATTAACACCGATAATTTAAGCAAATATGTCCAACTAAATCAAGATGTAATGCCTAATAAAAGGTTTCAAACGGAACTAATAGTGTTGAACCGTGTCCCGATGTCGTCACTCACCGCAGCCACTCGCCCAGAAATCACCAGCAACTATTGCCAAAGATCGGTCTGTAATCGACAACAGATGAAAGTGTTTTCTATAAATTCGAGCAGCGGAAACTGTTTTGTCACTTCGGTCGTGAGTCTCCAAGCCATCACGCTATTGGATAAACTAAGCCCAGTAAGTTCCTTCAATACTTCTAACATATTATTATAGTTGAATAATTTTAACATTTAACTGATATGTTCTTTTCAGAGATGCGACTCCTGATATTGATGGGGCTGTTAGCCTCGCTTATGACAACACAAGCTCGCAACGTGGCACTAGCGAAAGGCGAAGACGGCGCTCAGGATGCGGTCGCAGTGAACCCTCCCACGGCGGGAGACCTCACCGCCGCTGGGACCAAGTTGGACCAGGCGGCCGCTGGTACGGAGCACAAAAAATCCAAGGACAGTCATCACGAGGCAGGTGGCGGCCACGAACACCACGCACACCACCACAAAGAAGAGGAAGAAAAAGGTGACAAGGGCTACAAATCCCACCACCACCACGATAAAGGTGAGCATGGACACCACGAGAAGCACCACCACGAAGGCCATCACGACGAGCACGGCGGACACAAGAAGAAGCACCACGACGAACACGACCACCATGGCGAACACCACGAAGCCGCCCATGGTCACAAAGGAGGCAAGTTCGGTCACAAGAAAGGCCACAAGAAGGGTTCGAAAACCACTGGCTTCCACCACAAATCGCATAAAGACGAATATCATAAAGAACACAAGTTCTACGACGACTTCCACAAGGGCGGACACCATCACAAGCATGGAGACTTCCACGGTCACCATGACAAGAAGGGAGGACACCATAAGAAGGGCGGTCACCATGAGAAGGGACATCACGAGAAACACCATGGCAAGAAAGGCCACCACGACAAGGGCCACTACGACGAGGACCACAAGGGACACAAGGGCCACCACGGCCACGAGGAGCACCACGCCCACCACGAGGAGCACGGCAAGAAGGGCGGACACGCCGGCGGCAAGGAACATGGATACAGCCATGGAAAGAAAGCCTAAATATTACCCAGTCACACATAATTTTGTTACCCCTTTTTGTTATTTGTTTTTCATTGAAATGAGTCATTTACTTTACGATAAAATTGTAAGTACGTTATTTAATTTTAAATTAGGTAGATAGTACTTTTATAATGTGTTGGACTGTAATTACTTGTACGAAAATTGTTTTTGTTAAAAAATATTGAATAAATATTGTTGTTGTTGATATTTAATTTCATTGTGTACTAGTACTGCAAGTTATAACAATCAATGAGCTTGCATCACCACCGATTTCTTTAAGCATATTACATAATTTCAATTCTATTATTACTCAATGTCAACTGAAATTTGCTTTTCTCAATGTGACTATTTCTAAATAGGAACTTATTGCAAATTGGATTTGTTCATAAATTGTTAATGAACATAGTGAACATAATGCTAAACTTTGGTACCAAGAAGAAGAATAGAGCATTTACTAACGGGAGATGTTCGATTCCAGAACTAACTTACGATACTACTGATATATTGTAGGTACTAAAGGATTTAAACAATAACAACAAAGCAAGGTTGTAGCGAATAAACTCAAAGACTACCTGGCCGATTTAAAAAATTCTTTCGTCTTGTGACATATCCTTAAAGTATAAGTAGTAATTATGCTACCTAAAGGACATATACCTACTTCACCCTGAGTAACATAGCCTATATGTATTTCTAGAATTAATTAGGAAGTCTTCATAAAACTTTGGTAAAATAATAAAATGCCATAAAATATGGCTTTCGTCGCATGCGCTGCCTAAGCTATTAATGATAGAACATAAGTATGTTCTACAATATAACTTACTTACTTACTAGGTTGGCGCAGCGACCCATAGTGAGTCTATACAATATAAAGTACATATTAATTACTACGAAAAACTTCGCGATACTAAATGCCCAATTATTATTGTGAGGTCATAATAACGAGGGCCATCTTTCACCAAATTAAGGGGCCCTGGTCACTAAGGACTTTAAATATCTTGTTTGGTAAACGAGATGCCCCTCAGACCCTAGTCTGGTGGCCCCAATCGGTCGCGGAGCCTTGGGCACATGCCCATTGTGCCCAGTGGGAAAGAGTGGTCAGATGATATGATGGTGATGGTGGTATGATGACAAGCGCGGATCCAGGGGGGAGGTCACAGGGGTCATGACCCCCCCCTGAGCAGGTTCCAGGACTATAGTGGACCACTAATTGAACATAAATTTTCATTTAAACTTGACCACTTGACTTGACTACGACTATGTGACCCTCCCCTGGCGCTGTGTGACCCTTCCCTGGCGCCAAAGCTGGATCCGCTCTTGTATGATGATCATTTTAAAAATCAGCAGTTTCAAAAATCCCTCACTTAAGAATAAAGAAAATATATTTTGCAATAGTACCTAATAACAGCATATTCTGTTTCTGTGTGGTATTTCTCTAGGTAATAATGAATAATCTAATGAGTATCAGATTGCGATATGATCTTCAATTCCAGAATCATTATATCGAATATAACAGACCGAAATTCCGTAGTTACGAAATTTTGTAATGCAAGGATCCATGCCCTAAAGATGACATGTATCTGTTTTGTATAAAAGATTAGTTATTTGATAGAAAATACAAGAATAAGGTGCAGATACCACGTAATTTATTAAAAAATATGAAATATCTACAAAAGCGCCATAAGAGGAGCCAGGTGGTCGAATTCAATCTTCTCAGTAATATTCTTGGTTTTTATGTTTTCATCTTGATTGGCGATAAAGATTAGATTTCCATCATCCCTCCATCCATATTTCTTCACCCAGTGCTTCAACGTAACATCTGTGAAACAATGAAATATTTATTTAGAAATTTATTATTTTATTTAAGATAACAATAATACAGTTTGTTCCTATTTAATATGAAAATCAATTAGCATTATTCATTAACAATAATTAAATTTGAATTCAATTACCATCAATTCCTCCAAGAAGGTTGGCTAGATTATTCTTATCAATGGTCTGGAATGTGATTCCAACCACATGGCAGACAAACTTGCGTATCGAGTCATGGAACCCGTTGATGCGGCTGCACAGCTCCGGCATCTGGTGCACTCTGTTCCAGAACTGAGCAAAGTCACACTGCTCCAGGATATCTGCTAGGTACTTGATTTGAGAGATTGTTTCGTTTTCAACCTGAAATAAAAATTAATATTATAACATAACTTTTGTATTTAGATGTGCATTTTAATACTGTTAAGTGCCCCTATTTGCGTGTTGGTAAGAAGTATTGCCCATGCTTATAACTGAATTCGAGTGAATGGTATAAACACAGGAGACTGGGATAAAGGCAAACCTTTAGGAGTGTTAATTTTTTAATGTTTTGTGATAATCAGAAATAAAACATTAAAGAATTCTGGTGAAAAGTTAAGTAATTTGTATGAATCTTACCACCGACTCAAGAAGTAAGCACTTGCAGAGCGTAAAATCAGTGTGTGGGAAGTTGGTGAGGGCCTTCAGCAGAATCTGGCAAGTAATGTCTGGGTTGAACTTCTCAGGATTGAACTGATACAACTTCAGAACAGCCAAGTTCGCTTCCAAGTCATACGTGTTCTCACGCGACTGCATTTCCACGTATCTCTCCAGAGTTTGAAGATTCGCTGGATTATATCTAAAAAAAGGTAGACAAATATCAAGTTATTTTGGAATTAGTAATATGAACATAACCTCAACACTTATAAAATTATATGAATACCTTTCTATACTTTTCAATATACTTGCGACGGTTTGCTTCATAGGTTCAGCCATAATGAATTAACACTAATTCAAACTATATTCGAAAAATTTAAGCAATTTTATATTTGCGTGGCTTCGTGGCCCCAACAAAACCTGACCCACAGATTAAAAAGAACTTCTGTCAAAGTCAAGTCAATATGTCAAGCATTTTTTAAAATCCATTTTACACAAAGATTTTTCCAAAATCTTTGATTTTACAGCTTAGGGCGCTAGTTTTTATGATAGTCCAGTAATTTTAGCAATTTTGATCCACGATCTGCGGAATAATTCCTAGTGAGCTGAATTTTTGTATACACTTTTATTATGATATTGTAATGATGATGTGAAAAATCGACATTGATATCGTGCCGGCTAAAAAAGTTATAGGGGTCCAAACGTCACAAAAATCAGTTTTTCGCAAATATCTCGCGATCTATTGCTCAGAGGTCAATAATGGTTTCACAAAAGTTGTTCGTCGTAAAATTGTCTACAAAAAAGGTCTTTTGCAATTTT
Organism: Nomophila noctuella; assembly: GCA_958496325.1. Classification (NCBI taxonomy): domain Eukaryota; kingdom Metazoa; phylum Arthropoda; class Insecta; order Lepidoptera; family Crambidae; genus Nomophila; species Nomophila noctuella. The sequence goes on along the minus strand of OY292490.1, from coordinate 4,519,930 downwards.
CTGTAGAATTAACCGTTTTTGAAATAGAGACTAGAATGCACTCACATGTGGTATTGTATACCGTACGGCGCTTACCAAGGAATAAACCATATTGTTTGTTTTTTTCCCTTTTTTGTTTGTGTGTTTTTTGTAAGTATGATGTTCTACATATAGAAATATAAAGGACTTGAAATACTAGTACAGTCAGGAAAATAGGAATATCAACTATAAAAAACTAAGTGGCAATTTTTTTTGTCACTTTATAACTCAAGAACGGGCTCACCGATCCAAACCAAATTCTCAGGGTTCGTACAGACTATTTAGTAGATGGTTTATGTGAAGTTTGAACAAAATCGGTCGCTTCACTTTATACGTAGCGAAGCACGTACCGGGCCGCTAGTAATGATATAGATATGCTATGTCCAGTGACGTTTGGACCCCTATAACTTTTTTAGCCGGCACGATATCAATGTCGATTTTTCACATCTTCATCACAATATCATAATAAAGGCGTATACAAAAATTAAGCCCACTAGGATTTTTTTCGCAGATCATGGATCAAAATTGCTAAAATTCACATTGCATATCTATATCATTACTAGCGGCCCGGTACGTGCCTCGCTACGTATAAAAAGAACGACCGATTTTGTTCAAACTTCACATAAAACATCTACTAAATAGTCTGTACAAACCCTGATACTTTGGTTTGGATCGATGAGCCCGTTCTTGAGTTATAAAGTGACAAAAAAAAATTGCCACTTAGTTTTTTATAGTTGATATTCCTATTTTCCTGACTGTACTAGTATTACAAGTCCTTTATATTTCTATATGTAGATCATCATACTAACAAAAAACACACAAACGAAAAAGGGAAAAAAACAAACAATAGGGTTTATGCCTTGGTATGCGCCGTACGGTATACAATACCATATGTGAGTGCGTTCTAGTCTCTATTTCAAAAACGGTTAATTGTACAGAAAAATGTAAGAGACCTTTTTTGTAGACAATTTTACGACAAACAACTTTTATGAAACCATTATTGACCTCTGAGCAATAGATCGCGAGATATTTGCGAAAAACTGATTTTCGTGACGTTTGGACCCCTATAACTTTTTTAGCCGGCACGATATCAATGTCGATTTTTCACATCATCATTACAATATCATAATAAAGGTGTATACAAAAATTCAGCTCACTAGGAATTATTCCGCAGATAAAATCTAAAATTCCTGGACTATGAGCCCGGTCGTTGCCAAGAAAAATCTTTTGGCAAAGATTTAAACAAAAAACTTTTAGTAAATACTGAATATCGTAACTTTTACCGTACTAAATAATTCTAAATATAGTGTAAAAAGTGAAAAGATGAATGAAATCAAATAACGTTTCTCAAGCGTCACTTGGTCTGTTAGGGTGTTACTGTTACCTATATACCTATGCGAAGCCGGTTATTAACGATTCTAACCGTGCGGGTAGAAATCAAAGATATTCGAAGTAGGTACAATATCTTTGGTAGAAATAGAAATGCATTTTTCGTTATTAACGGTTAATTAACCGCATTTTATGCTTATTACGGTTAAACGGTTACGGACGGTAGTAGGATAACATCTAAAATGAATTATTTATCTTTCGAATATCGATTTTCTCTTCACAAAGGAGGTGACTATACAAGAGAGAGAAGAAAAAAACTTTACCCGTTTTAGCTGTCGCAGTCAGATAATTAACCGTTAATATCTGCATTTTATTGGTAGCTAACCATAAATTTGGTTAATTAACGGTAGCTAACGGGTTTTTTACAACTCTAGTGTTACCACACCAATCGATCGATCGTCGATAGACGGTGTCGATCAATGTTAAAATGGAATAGTCGACGTCGATCGATAGTTTCTACCAGACCAATCGATCGACCGCCGATCGACGGTAGAATGGAATAGTTGACGTCGATCGAGCTGTTTCGCTAAACGATCAACGTCGACCCCGGTGCCAACGATCAGCAATCGATCGATTGGTTAGTCGACTTATGTCCAAAGAGTAAATTTATATATGTCCGTCGATGGCGTCGATCAACATCTACCGATGTCGGTCGATGATCGATCGATTGGTGTGGTAACACCCTTACATAGTTCGAAGTTTAACCAACAAGCACCACAGATCAGTAATATGTAGCAAGCTAACAAGCACGCGGGAAACTCCCGACTCCAGGCATATATTCATTGCCCTCTTAATGGACTATAAGAGATGAGATAGGCACAACTATTAAAAATTCAAACATTTTTCATCAGAATTCAAAACTAGGGACATTGCGACAGTTGGGTTGGAAGTATAAGTACAAAAGGAACAAACACACATAAATATATTATCAAAATATTTATTAAGGCTTAAAAAGTAACTTAAAAATAACTGAACACTGTCCAAAAACATATTAGAGTTACTGTTTTTTAAAACTCTTGAGAATTGGATAAATATTATCAAATGCTTCATAGATCTCTTGTCTCACTTTGGCACCAGTCAACACAACTTTACCGGATACAAAAATTAACAATACTATTCTAGGTTTCACCATTCGGTAAATAAGTCCAGGGAATAACTCAGGCTCGTATGAGCTGAACTGTCCGTGTGTAAGTACTAAGCCTTCCAGCCTGATGGGGAACTTCACATCACAACTTCCCACCATGTTTTGGATTTTGAAGTCTAGGAATTTAGCCTGAAAATAAAAGTATCAGCCATTATACATTTTATAAATTTTACCATAAAACTATAATACCTTATTCCAATGAAGCAAAAAAAGGTAAGTATTTTTTCACGGTTAAAGAAATACATTTTGTTTGTTGAATTAATTTTAAAATCTACAACAAAAAGTGATTGATGGAATGTGACAAAATACTCAAATGGGGTACCGAGTTTGCTATGTCAGGTAGTTAATTCATAAACGGACAGGTGGAGTATAGCATAAGATTAGCAGTTTCGTTTCTCTCCAGGTAAATTAAGTTCAGCTTGAGACACAATGCTTCTTACATAAATACTAAATGAGTTGATTAGGATCAAAAATATTTTTTTATTTTTATTTTATTTTATTTATTTAAGGAAGACCAAGATTTATAAAAGCTTATCTATGGTAACAAAATGGTAATTGCACAAATCACTTAAAGGTCCTCACAAATAGATTTTTCACATTTAATTGTGAATAATGAATTAAGGAATATTACTATATCTGTACTTACAGTAAACCCAAGTTTCTGAATGATTCTGGCATACTTTCTGGCTGCTAATCGTGAATCTTCTTCACTCTTTGCTCCTGTGCAAACCATCTTCCCAGATGAAAATATAAGGGCTGTCGTCCGAGGTTCTCTTATTCTCATGATGACGGCAGCAAAACGTTTTGGGTTATATTCAGCATTGCGAGCATGTAGTGCAATTTTTTTGAGATCCAATTTGCAATTTAAATTAACAGTAGACACTATGTTTCTGCAAAATAAGATAATATTGTGTTAATAACTACATATTACACATTGCAAAACAAAGAAAACTATTTAGTAAAATCATTGTGGAAGGCCTTTGCACCTTCATCAGATCATTTTAGGATAGTTCTTGTGACAATGTTGAGTGAGAATATATGCCAGCCTCATAGGAGCATTTAATGAGATTCTTTTCATACAGAAAACAGCTCAGAAAATGGTAAAGCGCCATTACTCCATTGGAGATAGGTTTAGACAGCCAGTAGTTTAGAAGGGCACCATTGCAATTTCCGATCCCATTCATTTAGCTTTTAGGTCTGCATTCCAAGTGTCAATATATTATATTATAGTAATGTTTAGCAGCTACAACGCAGTTTATACAAGTACAGTAATTATATATTAGCTATATTTAACTGAAAAAATTATTATCTTATCTTAATGACTTACTGTAATTGTGGAAGAATTCCAGGATCAGCTGAGTGGGGAGTCATCGGAGTCATAGGAGCCGGGCTGGCTTGACTGAGCATCTGCTGCCCCACCAAGCTACCACTAGTGATCATTGGTGACATGAGGTGTTGCTGAAAATAATATAGTTCAATTGTAAATTATCATGAACTGAATATGTTTATAGGGAAATTAAAATAATCTCATCTCAGGTACTTTTTAAAACATGGTGTACTATGGGTCTTGGGTTACTTTCAAGATATTGTAAAAATCAATGAATGATTATTCTATATTGTTCCTTACCGGTGTCTGTGGCTGCATCATCTGTTGAGGAGTAGCATAGGCTGCTGTCGGGGCATAAGTGTGCATCGTCCGTTGTGGGGTCCCCAGTCCGAAGCCAACAAGAGGCGACGCCATGGTCGCCAGTCCGTGAGACTGCTGCTGCTGTTGCTGCTGCTGCTGTTGTTGCTGTTGCTGCATAGCATTTGGCAGGATTTGTTGATCTTCTTCTGGTTGATGCAAGGGTGTACCGATACCCGGTATGTTGTACGGACTCGGGAGCATTTGATCCATTTTTGACCAAAGTTAAATTGATCCTACAATTACAATCAACTAATACAAAGTTATGGAATGTCCCAAATAATACTGGGTTGGAGAAAACTATGAATGATTATAAACGAAGCGCACGGGAGCGAGGCAACAAAATAACTGTCAATGTCAAAAACTTTTTTTATCCTAAGCTTGAGCTTGAGCAACAATTTTATTATTTTTGGTTAATGTCAGGGAAAATAATGATTCAAGCTTATTGGTATAATACTAAAGATATAAGTTATATACTTCATGTGTTAATGTTTTCATAAGTGTGTAATAATAGTTAATGGCACACTTATATTGCTTGCGTCGAAATCTAAATGTTAACTTCTAATTTAGCCCACACTCTTGGTGGATGTAAATTTCTAAAATATGCATTTTACATCTCATCTTTTTTATGCGTAAGAATGCAAGGCAGGCATCATCCAAAAGCTCAATGTATGCATGGTCATAACTTACTCCTGAGCATTGAGAATGTAATTCAAAATAAAAAAGTGAATGTCAAAGTCAAATCTTAATTATTTTAAGGTTATGTTTTCAATCTTCACATAAATCTAAGAAAAACATTATTTAACTTGAAGGAATATTATTACAAATCGTTTAAAAGTTTCTACAGAAATATGGCTTCTGCTTTAATTACTGCTATTAAAAGACTTCATATATCGCCAGTCCAAATCAGAGTGTTCTCGTCAGCCACTAATCCTATTGCAGTTACATCAGATAATACCTTAGAAATAACGAAAAAGGATTGGTTATTTCCCCCAACTTATACAAAACCGCGCGAAGTATGGATAGAAAACATGGACACAGTGGAAGAAAAGAAATTGGGTTTGTTTGAACTGCACCCGTCAGTCTTTGCAACTGTACCGAGAATTGACATGATTTCTCGTAACGTCACTTGGCAAAGAAAATACAGATGGGTTTCATGGGCGCACACTAAGACACGGGCTGAAGTACGCGGAGGTGGCAAGAAGCCCTGGCCTCAAAAAGGTTTGGGTCGTGCGCGACATGGTTCCATCAGAACCCCATTGTTCCGTGGAGGTGGCATTGTCCATGGACCACGATCAGGAACAACGCATTTCTACATGCTGCCATTCCATCAAAGAATACATGGGCTAACATCAACCTTGTCAGCTAAACTAGCCCAAGATGATTTGCATATTATCAAAGATTTGGAATTGCCTTCAGAAGAATCAAATTTTCTTGCAGACCTGATAGAGGCTAGGAACTGGGGACCATCAGTTTTGATTGTTGATGAGTAAGTGTGATAAGAACTTAATACTTTATTTACTTCTCTGGAGAGTTGAGATATTTAATTAGACCGAATATCATGGTACTAACTAAGAAATATGTTTTATTTATTTCAGTTCTGACATTGCACCTAGAAACATTACTGTGGCTACAGATTCCCTGCCACACGTCAACATCCTGCCTGTGTATGGTCTCAATGTCTACTCAATGCTGAAACACGACACTCTTGTCTTGACCATGTCAGCTGCAGAAAGAATTGAAGAAAGAATATTACACCATCTTAACTCCATCACTAAAGATAAAGAAGCTGCATTTAAACTCGACCAGGTTTAGAGTTGTAAGGATTATAATTGTATTGTTTTGTTTAGAATAAAAAAATAATAAACTATTGTAATGATTTTATTTTCAATTCTTAACTCATAATAAATGCTTTTGCTTAATAGCAAACTTAAAAAAAAATGTCAGCCTCTGTCATTTCTTAATACAGCCAAGTTTTTCTGTTTTATGTTTTTCAGGAATCTGAAACAAGAAATTATTAAATTACTTCAAGTCCATAACATTTAATAAGATGGTTTGGAATGAGCAAGATTATTGATAAATTAAAAAATATTTTAAATTCAAAAATATGTTAATCTAAAAAATATTTTAAATTCATCAATAAATATTATTTTTGGCACATTATTTATCATTTTTCACTGTCTTGCCCAATCACGTGTGTAGTAGTAAGTAAAACACATGCAATGACCTCCAATCTACACATTGGTGGCATGTGAACCTTTAGCAGAATTAAATGTGCAACCATCAGTTTAGTCAGGGATAGTAGCAACTCCTCTTTCAGTTGTATTCTTGAAGGTTGTGATCATGAAATGAAACACACAACAACTCTCTTGGCAATTTTAATGGAGTGGTTAGCTACTGCCTTATCCATGTCACACACTTATTCAGGGTGTTAGGAAACCTTTTCCTCACAATGTTTTCCTTCACCATACAGCTAATATGAAATAACACACATAGATTTTTTTATAATCCAGAGGTGCGTGCCTGACCTGTTTTGAACTGCCACCCTCATGGATGTGTAGCGGCGTTCTCAGCACTAGGCTAAGCTGAGCAGTAGGACTAGACCAGTCTAAATATTTGTATAGCATTTCAATGCTTAACAATACTGTGATAAATAAATAAATGCCTTGGACTTACACACCAATTACCTAGCCCCAAACTAAGCTCGAAAGTTGTACTATGGAAGCTAGGGAACGGATAGATATACTTAAATACTTTTATAAACATCCATGACTCGAGTACAAATGCCGATGTTCATCACACAAACATTTGCCCCTAGCGGGATTCGAACCCGCGACCCATGGTTTTGTAGCCAGGGTATCTAGCCACTAGACCAACGGGCCCGTCAAATAATGTTGATACTTTGGTTAAAAAAAGAAGCAATTGACCATAATAACACAACTTACTTTGTTAAGTGCAGATTTAGGAACAGGAACATTGCCAGCCATTTTCTGCCTCACATTCCATCGTAATTCGGCCCAGTCATTTTCTCCTGGTACATTTGGCTTGTACTTGGCCCACAAAGATATGTAATGATGATACAAAGACACTGGATCACATTTCTTTACTATGGGTTGCTTAGGAACTTTTATCACTGAAAAAGAAAGAAGTTTCATTTGGTTAAGAAAAGAAGAATCAAGAAGTGTTACTATTAAATAAGTGTTTTTGATGCACTTACAATTTGTATTGGAAGACGGCAGTCTCTCCTTTGGAACAACATTTTCTTTTTTTTCAACTTTAACACATGAACAAGCTCTTCTCATGGGTTTTTCACTTATGTCTATTTTATGGGCTCCCAATGTGGGTGCGGATCGAATGTTTCTGGTACCCAAAGGTTTAGGCTTCTGGCATTCTCTACTGCAAGTTGCGGGTGCACTCTGCAGACATCTCGATCTAGTTCTAGATGAGAATGTGCTGGCACTGTGAAGTCTTTCTGGACCTGAAGGTTCATAGTTACTGCTAGATTTTTCTTGCCTTTGTTGCAGGTCATACTTTATCAGTTTCTTTAGATCTGTAATGAAACAGATATAAAAAAAACTAATTTTCCCGACTGTAGTATTCAAAGATCTACTAACTTTCTTTGGATAACGAATTACGTTAATAAATTATGTTAAATTCATGCAAAAACCACCAGACCTATAACATCTTGTTCAGAGACATACAATGCGCTTACATACCAGTTATAAAGAATTTTAGAACTTCTCCACTTATGTTCTGAATACCTAAATGATTTAAGTACCGCAATATTTCTCGTGCATCTAATTCTGAAGTAACGTCATAATATTTTCCTTCCATTGTTGTTATTATGAAATAATATTTTAAAATAATAAATATGTAACGTTTTTTAAGAAGAAGAAAGATGCCAACTAGATTTGACGTAATTGACGTTTCAAATTGACAGATAATTGACAGTCTATGGATTTTACGTATTTTTTAAAATTAGGAAACAAGGACAAAGAACAAGTTGTTAAAACTGCTGGGGCTTTCTGACTTGTAGTTCTTTACTTCTTTATTTCATTTCATGTCGTTGATGCCGACGTAGAAATTGCTTTAGATCATTACTTCTAATTACTTATATAAAAATAACTAAATGTTGCCGGTTTTGTAGATGACTCTAAGACTAGGGCACGCTTCTTGTAAATAAAAAATAAATGTCATCATCACATCAGCGTTGTCGAATTTGATTGACGTCTTAGCATTTACACATGAAGAGGATTATTTTTTTTTATTTCTGAGTTAATATATAAAACACGTATATACTGTGAAAGATCTCAATATTAATAAATCTACTCATAACCATGGTGAGTTTCTTTATATTAAGTTATGCAAATACTTTACACAACCTCTACCGGTGACTCTTCCACGAAGCTTTTGAACACAACTACAGTAATGTGGTAAAAAACTAATATAATACTCCCTTTCAGGAACCGCCTACCACTGGGACCAGTTCGCCTGGTCTCATGGGCACAGGTCCGCTGCTGCCTCCGCCTATGCTCGCGGGCCTGCCGCCGACAATGCCGCCAGCAGTGGCCATGCCGCCAGTGCCGGGTCTTCCACCAAACATGGCTGGCTTGCCACCTCCGATGGCCTTCCCACCAATGATACCACCATTTTCAATGCCACCACCTGGATTTCCTTCATTTAAACCAGTATGTATGATATGAAGTTCCTTGAAGTTTTAGTTATCTATTGGTACACAAATAATTGGATTTCTTTCTTCATATATTTGTTTTGAGTTTATTATTTTTCAACAGGACAAAAATACCAAAATATTATACCTAGCCAGTTGTAGAACTGGCTCTTAAAGTAAATAATTATTACAAAAGTGAATGTCTACACTTTCACATAGAGATCTAATCATTTACTTTCCAGTATTTAGTTGTTTTGTCAAAACATTTTTAATTTTTCTTTTACATTAACTAATTAGTAGACACTGCATTTTTCAAATGCAGAATACAATCAATAAGAAAAATAAATGTAATGGTAATTTTCTTGTTCTTGCTACACTGGATGTAAAGAATGACCTACTTAAAGACAAAGATATGGTAAATGTATTAACATGTAATCTTAGTCTATAGTTATTGTATACTTAATCAAGAACAAGGTATAAAATAAATAGTAAATGTTAAACTGTTGATTAGCACATTTGTAGGATGTGTTACAATATGTTATTTTATTGTTGTTGGCTTGTTTTAATTTCTTCATTCAAACAATGTGGAACGTAATTTCATATATTTCTTAATGTTTATTTATTATTTTCTAGGACTTGACCGCACCGGCTCCCGACATAGCCCCGCTAGCCAACCAGAGCAGCCCCTGGTCAGAACACAAGGCTCCAGACGGACGCACATATTACTATAACTCAGTGACCAAACAAAGCCTTTGGGAAAAACCAGATGATCTCAAAACTCCAGCTGAGGTCTGTAATATACTGCTACATAATAATAGAAAATGCATTAGCTTCGTTAATATACATAAAAATCTGTCAGACAGGATATTACAAATACCTACAATAAACTTGGGCTCAAAAATGTCAGAGGGTGTGTTCGAATCCTGCTGGGAACACCACCTCTGTGTAGTTTTCTCAGTTTGGTTTAAGACATTGCATGCTTGAAACACCTGATTGTCCAAAGATTCCGTGCTTCGGAAGGCTTGCCAAGCCATTGGTCACAACCATGATCCATATGGTGTTGTTCCCCTTGTAGGGGTCACGCAGGTCAGACTACAGTGACTCCATTGTAATAACCCAGGTGATCAAATCAGGATTAAAGTTGAAGCATACCTTGGGCTCCGAGGCAATGTCAAAAGATGCAACCAAGAGATGAGCTAGGATGATGACTATATTTCAACATAGACAATGTTCATTAAAAGGTAATATTTTATTTGTGACTTGCAGAAAATGCTTTCATCGTGTGTTTGGAAGGAGTACACTACAGACGCTGGAAGAGTTTACTATCACAACATTGAAACCAAAGAGTCCAGCTGGGTGGTGCCCAAGGAGCTGCAGGAAATCAAGGATAAGATAGCAGCTGAAGAAGCAGCTCAGTAAGTCGACACATTTTAAAAAGGAAATATTCACAAACAATGTGGAACTTAACTGAATTGGGTATTTGACTGCATACGAAATAAATTATGACATTCTAAGATTAAAGACGAAATCAAAAATTAGGCACAAGTTTTTATCTCACAGTTACTATTGAGCTTTCAACAAATTATTATTGATTTGACACTATTTCATCATGACGTCACGATTCAATATTTCATACATTTTTTCCTACAAGGTTACGTTTTTGACATTTAAAAAAGTAGGTGGTTTGACTTGTCAGTCAAATCAAAAAAAAGCCAAAATAAAAAGTATTAGACATTTATTACAGTGGTCTTCCAATAACCTGGCACCCCTGTAATCTGATGAGGTGTATTTATATGCAACAATACTTTCTTCTAAGTCTTAGTAATGCATGATTGAACCACTTGTACAAAACACCATGATTATTTGTTGGATATTCTTCTGTACAAAGTTTTTCTGCAGACTAATAATCAAGAAGTAAATTTTAAAAACACTTATTAACCACACACACCAAATTAGTAGTAACCTTTGTAAAAGGGCATTGGATTGCCTAAATTTGTGACTTTCTCTAAAAATGTATAAATAGAAAAAGTTCACTATTGACTGAGTTAACAGCTATACTGCCATAGCAAACTTGTAATGCCCTTAGGAATATTCATTACCATTTTTACTATAGGATGCGAAAAAAATATAGGCCACCTCTCCTACGAAAATCGGCATTGTCTTTTACTTTGTGTACAAAAGCAGTTTTGAGTTTGTTGACTCTCATTTTGTCATTACATCAGAGCTGCAATGATGGCGGAGGTGGCTCCTGGGGAGGTGCCTCTGCCGGGCTCACCGGCCGTGCCCAGCGGCGGCAGCTCCGCTCTCGACGAGGCCATGGCCAAGACGCTGGCAGCTATCGACCCCTCACTCGCCAACAACATACCCATTCCGGAGGAAAGTGAGTCAAATAAGTTATCATTATAAGATTTTAGACTTTCGCGAATATTAATATATTTAACGGGACTAAACGCGACACCCGCTTTCAGTCCGCTTGCTACCACGGTTGTTTTAACGCAGCCGAAACGTCAAGCAGTAAGTATTATACATATACTTCATAATAATTACTATCGCGTTTAGTCCCGTTATATAATATGAATGTAACCATTATTGTAAAAACTAACAGTATCTTATGCATTGGTCAGCCTCTACTTGTATCTTGTACTATGTTGATTAAACCTTAAATATCTTGGTGTATGGTCATTTCACCAAATGAATTGTGAAAGCAGTATATTTTATGGAGCTTAAAATTATTCATGCAGGCCTTCTGTATGATGTTGGTTTGTTTTGCCCAGAGTCGAAATTTAATTTATCTTACAGTAAAGCCGGAAGAGATAGTGGCTCCACCTCAGTCTAATTCAGCAGACGGCAGTGATCAACCTCCAGAAATGCAATACAAAGACAAGAAAGAAGCAATTGAAGCATTCAAAGAACTGTTGAGAGACAGGGTAAGATAATAAATTTTAGTTAAATCGAAGAATGATGCAATTGTTTGTCACTCGATTTTTGCTAGGGCAATTTTGTGCCGAATTTTCTGAACGAAAAGGACATAGTCCTATGATCACCAATGCGCAATTGGCAAGGTTGGTGATTAAGCTTTTAATAATAAAACTCATCAAATTGTATTTTTTGTTTAAGAATGTACCTTCAAATGCTACATGGGAACAATGTGTGAAAATTATATCAAAGGATGCCCGTTATGCGGCTTTCAAGAAGCTAAATGAAAAGAAACAAGCTTTCAATGCTTATAAAACACAGAAACTGAAGGATGAGAGGGAAGAACAAAGGTATTGTTTGTTCCAATATATGTATTTCTGCACACGATGTAATAAGATAAGTGGTTCAATGTAGTTTGCATAGAGTTAGCATTAAGTAGCAAGCTGTACAAATTAAATTTTAATGTTGTTAGTAAAAGGAGCTATCCTTAAGGGTAGTATTGTTTTGTTAATGATAGCCACAGTAAAAATAAACATATGATACCTTTAAATACTATTGTAAATTATTGTTAACATTACTCTTAACAATAATTTTAAACAGGTTGAAGACAAAGAAGAACCGTGAGAACCTGGAAGAGTTTCTTCTCAGCTGTGATAGAGTGACGTCCCTCACTAAGTATTACAAATGTGAGGAGATGTTTAGTAATCTTGAGGTATATAAAACAATATTTCTTCATGTTATAAAATGGCACATCATGTTTTCAACATAGATTCACGATATTATATTGATGAATGTAAAATATCCTTTTCCATTGTTTTATGCCATTAATTTCATTGATCGTAATATATTTGTTGCTGTTTTAGATATGGCGATGCGTGCCTGACTCAGATCGGAGAGATATATTTGAAGATAGTATCTTCACTATTGCGAAACGTGAAAAAGAGGAAGCGAAAGCACTCAAGAAACGTAATATGAAAATGTTGGCACAGGTATAATATGATTTTTTTACTTAAAAAATAGCATACTTATTTATTAACAACTTACACAAAAGACACACACATACATGACATAATTTTTGAGAGAGAGTTTTTTCCGCCGTCTCTTCTCAGCAGGCAATTCACGTCGAGGCGCTGGGAGGGCAAAAAATGTATTGACGTGCATAATAATTTACTAAGTGAATCAAATTGCTGAATAAATCATTTCATTTCCTTCTATAATGTTGTCATGTATATTGTTTATAACATGTCAAGCTTTAGTTGTCTCATTGATGATTATAATTTCTGACTTATATTTTTTAGGTATTAGAGAATATGAATGAAATATCTTATAGTAGCACTTGGAGTGAAGCACAGGTTCTATTATTAGAAAACTCATCATTCAAAAATGATGTTAGTTTATTAGGTATGGATAAGGAAGATGCACTTATCGGTAAGTATATTATTATGTTGGTTTTATTAATTTGTATTTACTAACTCGTAGTTTGTCTCTAAAATAAAATTTATTGTTTTAGTTTTTGAGCAACACATTAGAAATTTGGAAGCAGAGTATTTACAAGAAAGAGAACAAGTAAAAAAGAGAAATAAGAGACAGCAAAGGAAAAATCGGGACAATTTCCTGGTATGGTAGATGTTATATTATTGCCTGACATAATAGAATCGCATAATTATTTGTACATTTGAAATAACATTAATATTGCAGATTAATTGGTAAGAATATTTCGTTAGAATTTCAAGTCTTAATAAATTTGTAAAATAATATTAATTTTGTTTTAGGTTCTTGAAGGAGAGTATGTTTGCATAATAAAATAATTATGTGCTGCATTTCAGGCTTTATTAGAAGGTCTGCATGAAGAAGGAAAACTGACCTCAATGTCATTGTGGGTCGAGCTGTATCCTGTTATTTCAGCAGATATGCGGTTTTCTGCTATGCTTGGTAAGTTCTCATAAAAACAATGAGGGTTTTCGCAAATGAAAAATCCGCCAGATGGCAGTAAGTAGGCGTGGGGCCTAACTGGTATGTGATTGGTAAGTTTTGACATGTCATTGACGGATATATCAAAATTCACCAATGACTGCAGTTAGAACTCGCGCCTACGTATTGCCATCTAGCGGATACTTCAATCGCAAACACCCTCATTGACAACAAACAAACAAAATGAGTGCTCACCTCTCTGTGCTATGCCACTTGTAATTCATTAGATATAGAGAAAATAGTTAGCACATAATAATGAATCTTAGAGCCTTGACTTAGGATTAAAACCAATGAAAAAATGAAGTGCTAACTAAATATTGCAGGTCAGAGCGGTTCAACCCCACTGGACCTGTTCAAGTTCTACGTTGAGAACTTGAAGGCGCGCTTCCACGACGAGAAGAAGGTGATCAAGGAGATTCTCAAGGAGAAGGAGTTTGAGGTGAAGCCGGACACCACGTTTGAGGAGTTCGCTACCGTCGTCTGTGAGGACAGCAAGTCGGCATCCCTCGACGCCGGGAACGTCAAGCTTACTTACAACTCGCTGCTTGAAAAGGTATCTTACTCAATCAACAATAATATAATATCAACTGTACTGTTGTTGGTCAATTTCTTTATTGTAGCTGGCATTTTCATTTATGGAGTGGCGTGTGCATAAATATGACCACAACTTGATTTTGAATGGCAGAACGTCTTCATCAGTTCGTCAAAAACTAACTTACATGTGGGAAGCGATATCTGTAGGAGACCGGAGACGTCATACCTCCGATAAATGGGGGTCTTTGCGATTGAAAAATCCGCTAGATGGCAATACGTAGGCGTGAAATCTAACTGGTATATCATTGGTGAATTTTGACGTATCCGTTAATGTCATGTCAAAATTCACCAATCACATACCAGTTAGACCCTACGCCTACCTACTGCCATCTAGTGGATTTTTCATTTGCGAAAACCCTCGTTGGTTAATGACACTTTGGTTTAGGATCAATTTGTTGCATAAGCATAGGTACTTATGTTACGCCATCTAGTGAAAACCTATTTCTATTCAAATCCTCCTCCAGGCCGAAGCGAGAAACAAGGAGAAGATAAAAGAAGAATCTAAAGCGCAGAAGAAGATCGAGAGCGCTTTCAAGTGGGCGCTGACGGACGCGAACATCGACCCGCAGCTGCCCTGGAGCGAGGCCAAGGAGAAGCTCGACCTGTCTGCGCCGGAGTTCACCGCCGTGCCTAACGAGGAGGACCGCCTCAGGATATACAAGGTGTGTGCCGATAATGCGTGTTCATCACGTTCGATAGATACCGGCACGTGCCGGGTAGATTCTCATCGGGTAGGTACATTGGAACATTGGACTGAATCTGCAGCGGGGTCCATAGCCTAGGTTCTTGCCCTCCTTGGGGCGCCCCTAGGAGGTAGCTGTAAATGTTTTTGTGGTGTGAGCTATACGCTCCCGCACTAGCCCAGTTAAGCTGTAGATGTAGCTTTCTGTCGCCGCCAACAGTACCTACCATCCGAGAAAAAAATGTGTGCTCATACTGATTTTACTAATTTTTTAACGAAAGTATATCTTAAGCGCAATACTCACAGTGAACGCGAGGGGCTGGAGGCCTTTGTCAGTGTCTATCTCTAGGCGGGAAAGTTGGCTTCATCAC
This sequence comes from Nomophila noctuella, assembly GCA_958496325.1. NCBI lineage: Eukaryota > Metazoa > Arthropoda > Insecta > Lepidoptera > Crambidae > Nomophila > Nomophila noctuella. Next base: position 4,504,492 of record OY292490.1, on the reverse strand, counting down.
TCATAAGTCAGAAAAGTTTGAGTGTTGTAACTGAGCCAACTTTATTGTTTTCATATAGGCTGCCGGGTTATGTCGACAGGCAGACTGTCGGCGACTGCGCGAGCTCTACTGCTTTGACTAAACTGCCTAAACTGTTACTTAGACAATCATCTAAAAACTCTCAACTTACCTTATCTTAGAAGAATAAATTATCTTATTTATTTTTAAAGGATTACCAACAAGAACAGGAAGACAGCTGTATGCATTACCATCATCCGAAACCCCGGAAATCGAAGCGGTCAAAGAAGAAGAAACGCTCGCATTCCGCGTCCTTGGTAAGTCTGCCGTTTTTGTACAATTTACCTGAATTATTAAATCAACTAATATAAAATATTGCAACGATTAGCAGATGATGAAAATACTAAGATGATGTTTTAATCATAACTAACGACTTCGGTTTTATAAAAGAAGGATTAATGTTTTTTTAGGTTTACGCGACTTTTAAACGGATATAATCGCGGTATACACAATTTAAAAAGCCGTGATCGGCTCCTTTGAAAGAGCCAAAACGTCAGGGTTTCATGTAAATAATTATGTGATTTTAAAATTATTCCGCGATTATATCCCTTTAAAAGTAGTTTTATTTCAAAACTCGGATTGTTTTAAGATTTGATATACTTTGTTTCTTTACTATTTCCTTTTTTAGTCCAAATCGCGATCGCGGTCTGTGACGCCGGTGGCGCGTTCCCCGTCGCCCGCGCCCAGCCAGGGCTCGTGGTCCTCCGACGAGGGCCGCAAACACAAAAAGTCAAAGAAGAAGCACCGAAAGCACTCTCCAGTACCGGTAACAGCATTTCAATATCATAAAGATGATTATAATTATAAGATACAAAAACAGCACATAAGACAAGCTCAAGCTGTCAAAATTCTTCAATTGATATTGAATCATAAGTGTAAATCATGTGGTTTTTGTATGTTTGAGACACACCATCCCAAAATTATATTGCTGGCGTAGTCACGCCGAACTTCGCGCGTATTTACGGCCTGGTGTGTTTTCTAGTTATCTATTAGGCATTGAGTTGAGTATAAATTTGAACTTTCATATCCTTTTTCCTTAGTCTTGTGAAATAGTAGCAAACTATTTATTGGCTCGATTGGCATTATTGCTAACTAAACTAGACTTGTGGTTACTATGTAGTTTTTTGGTGATTACAATTAATATTGCCAGGGGGCCAATTCGATGTCGTTCTTGGCGCTAATACCGTGAATTCTTCTGTGGCATGTTCCAGAAGTCGCCGAGTCCCGAGGAGGGCGGCATCTCGGAGGAGGAGCCGGTGCGGCACAAGAAGAAGAGCAAGCGCAGCGCGCCCAGCAGCCCCGAGCCCGACGACCTCGCGCACAAGCCCAAGAAGAAGAAGGACAAGAAGGACAAGAAAGAGAGGTGATCATAGCGCTCAGTGCCGATTGGATGAAAGCGGTTTGAATGGGGTGTGGCCTCAGGGGAGGAGGGCGGGGTCGAACTTAGGCTATAAAACTGAATTGTATAGGTAGTGTTGAAAGTGAAAGCTAAAATATATCACATAGGTGCCCCAACTATTTATTTCAGTCGTGTCTTACATTTGTAAAAATGTTTTTGACAATTGCCACACCCTTAGGCTCGTATTGATAAATCGCTCAACTCTGAGATCGAACTTGAGCGCAAACTTTAGGTGCTGTTTTATATGAGAATGACATATCAAGTTCGCACTCAAGATCGATCTCAATGTTGAGTGCGATTTATTAATACGAGCTTTAGTCTATGGTCGACTACGCCCATGCAGGTCTGCCCTATCGGGAAACGCTGACGCTTTACATTGTGGGCTACATTACTAGTTGTATTATCATTTGCTAATACATATTCAAGATTTTATACAAAATTACGAATGTGCTAACCGAAACAAGTCAACGACGTCCCCGGTCGCCTCGCTCCGCGTGAAGGTAAACTCACCGCTCGGTCCGCAGGTCGGCGGGGTCGGGCGGCTCGACGGCGTGGAGCGACGCGGAGCTGGAGTCGCGGCGCGCGGCGCTGCTGGCGCAGCTGCACGAGCACGAGGCGGACTGACGCCGCGTCACGCACATACACATCTTCAACCACTACCCGCGCCCCGCCGCGCAGACTGCGCCCGCCGAGCCCGCGCCCGTCTCACCTGCCCCCTCCCCGCCCTCGCCCACGCCCTCCCCGCCTTCCCCCCCGCCCTCGCCCCCGTCCCCGCCGCCGCCGCCCGCCTCGCCGCCGCCCAGCTTCCCGTGCGGCGACTCCTCGTCCTCCGATGATGAGAACTGACTCCCCGTCCTCTTTCGCGGCCCGTCGGGGTCTTCGTTGCGCCCGCGCACATTGCGGTCCGGCTCGAGGCAGAATCTCGTTCGTTGGAAGTCCCCGAGTCCGTGTACTGTGTTGTCTGTCGTAATTACCGACTCGAGTGAGAGACGTCGGGGCCCGGGCCGGGATCTCATGTATTTTTGAAAGCATCCGTTGAATTTTAAAGAGCGCACCGAGGACCTCTAGAGCACATTTCGTGATACCATAGTCTGATTACAGTCGGCGGTTTTCCCCCTCCCGTTAAAGATTCGTCGTCTCAGGAACTCAGCAAAGTGTTAATTTTGTGATCCGGTTTCGTGGGGCCTAGCGGTTTTGCTGAATCTGCTTTTATGAAGGATTAATGACAGTCGTCCTACCGGGTGAAAGTGATTTTGGTTCGAACCTTGACAATCTTATGTGGTGATCAGTGGCGTTTGCATCCGTAGTATGCTATTCGTGAATCTTTTACTTGTTACAGTTAAGACTTATGAATATGTAGTTTTAGTATGAATAAGTTACTTGATTTATGATAATAAATGTCACAGTTGGCTAAAAAAGACTTGTCTTAATGTCTGATATGGATAATTTGAGTTTATTATTGTGTAAAATGTGAAGGGTATTTGAATTATCCAACTGTGCAATTTATACTTATTGTGTCACATATAATTAGTTACAATAATCAAAGAATTTATGTACATTATGTAGTAGTACCCATTGATGGGTACAAGTATATTTTGTGAAATGTTGCATATTTTAATATTTAACAATATTTTTCTTCAAGCGAAACATTTTGGCATACTACTTCAACACAAAAAATTGTTTCATTTTTTGTTTAGCATTATGATATGTGGACCTTTGTTTATTCTTACATACATCAACTTTTTTTCTGTAATTTTGTAGAAATATGGATTTTAGTGCAGCTTCGCACATAAATATTTAACAATAACAATATGATTAAAATAGTTTCACATTATAGTAGCTTCTAACTAATGTCTCACAGACCCGTTTTCTAGTAGTGTTTCCAATGTAAACTGACCTCAAACAGTTATTATTATATGTAGCTCTTGTCCTGGATAAATGATACAAAAAATTACACCCATGTAGTAAAATGGTAAAATAAATGACAATATTACATTTGAAATCTGCAAGTATGCATTTTTATTTTACTATAACTGACGCCCAAACCCTCTAGTCCTATATAACTTTCAATCGAGTATTCTATGTTATGGAATTTTATTAACTTCTTGCTAAAGTTAATTTTATCATAACAGTTCGTGTTAGAGCAGGGTGTGGACTGTATTTTAAGGATGAAGAATAATAGAGAAAAAATAAGGGAAACACGGTTTCGGTATCAATCCGCTAAAAAACAAATTGCCGTCACAACAGAAAGCAAGTACGACTCACCTTTCCTCTGCAACGGCCGGGCTCCTGCAGCGAATACGATCCACCACGTTCGACCACAATATGTTTAAACTTTAAATATCACGGATATTATAAGCAAGCGGATTAATCCTTATTTTTTATAAGATGAAAAACTAGGCACGCACGGCGATGTCCAATAAAATTGTTTTCGAGAGAGTAAAAAAATGTGACGTTTGAATTTCTTCTTTTTCTATTTTTTTTTCTTAACGGCCGGTATTTGTGCGGGCGCGTGTATTAGGCCTCGTTGGTTGGGGATCTGTAGGGACTCCGACCGCGCTTTAGTCCAGTGAGCGCACTCGGCATTCCACTGATCAGGCAACTGTTCTATCACGGATAGATAGCAAACAGTTCGAGTGTAAAATGTTGATAACTGCAAAACAATTCATGCACTGCCGCTTTTTTATACATAATGTACATATTTCGGGTATAACAACAATAACATAATAATAAAATAAGTAATAGTAATAAACATTATTTAATTAAGTAAAATATAATCTACACATTAATATAGACAGTGGTTATATAAAAATGATGATGATTGTATAATATAATTAATTCATCGCTATATTTTAAAAGCATGTGTAAATGTTTTTTAAAATGCATGATAAATCACAAGTTAGTTGAATATAACAAAAAATAATAAATAGTACATATACATATTTATGTTTTTTGTAGAGGGCCTCTCTCTGACAGTCACTTCTATTTAAGCCCTTGTAACTACTTCCTAATATAAATGGCTACTAACTTTTATAACTTTTATAAATAACAAAATTATCATAACAAGCCACTGAAACACTGTGGGTGCAATAAAATCTATCATCAATATATTTTAACCTAATTAACCTTTAGAACGCCACGGTCGGCACTGGACGACAAATGAAAAAGTGCCCAACACGCCACCGTCGTGTATGGCCGACGAGAAAACGACATTTTTAAAACACAAAATAAACATACTAAATCGACTTTTCTGTGTTTCTTTTTCCTATTATTTAAAAGTACTTTAATGATGTATTGTAAAATGGCACGAAGATATATCCATCAGTTACATTTCACTAGCAAAAATTATCACTAAATATTGCTAACCAAAATGGTGTTCTCCTCACGCCACAGTCGGCAAGACACGACAGCTAGTGATGGGTAAGTAAGGTAAATTAAATTTTGAATTTATGAAATATTTTATTGAAAGCAGCTTACTACTACATCGATAATTATTTTTTAATAGCAACTATTTGTATCTGAATATTCTTAATGCGTAATATTTATGAAATTATTGAAAAAATATTACTATTTATATCTATCGATCGATAGTTAACTGTTCACTCTCGCGCATCCCTACGGAACAGCGCATAGACAGTTACCTGTACGCCACAGTCGGGAAGACACGTCAAGCGGTGACGTCATTAGCGCTACGGGAGACTGCTAGTGATGTCCTATCCTATTATAATTTATAACGGGGAGTGTAATATGAATAAAAATGGATAGCAGTCAAATGACTACCGAAGAACTCCTTCGTGTGTTAGGAAGTGTAGAAGAGGATGATGAATGAAGGCACTTTTGAGCTCCTAGATTGAACTACTGTACTAAACAAATGAAATTAAAAAAAATAGAATGTTATCTCTTAAATAGTCGAATAGTTCGTAGCGGCCTCTGATTTTTTAGATGTCATTGATTTTACTTAGAAATTATTCTAAACCAAAAAACGTCGAAAATCGCTTTAAGATCGCTGTGAATCTCACCTATACGATAATATTATTGAACAAAATTTATAACAGAATAATTGTTACTTCATAATATTTTATAATGAAATTTATTATCTTATTTCGATAAAAACTATAAATACAACTACAAAATTACTACAAAATATGTGCCGGTTGTCCGAACTCAGCTTTTTCTCGCAGAGTGAAAATTTGTTATACTAAGCATGAATTTATTATCCTATTTCCATAAAAACGATAAATACAACTGGAAAATTACTATAAAATGTGAAAAGGGGCATTTTACGCAAAAATCATGATCGAGATGTAACAGGCCTCTTTAAGTAAAAACGGAGAAAATCAACTAAAGCTAAGTAATTAATTAGTAATCTAATAGACAACCCTTACTTTACCTTGTTGTTTATAATTTATAATAATAATTATAAGTTTACTTGAAATGTCACATCATTACCTCGCACGCAAGAAAGCTGTCAAAGGTCGTGCCAACCACGCCAGAGTCGGGTCTTCCCGACAGCGAATGCCTACACGTACGAGATTAGTGATGTATCTTATTATTACCTGATTTATTCGTTTGTAGTTCTAATGTCTACTTTTACTTTGTATAGAATTTTGTAACTGCTGTTAAATAATACGAAATCAAAAAAATATATTTTATTTCAAAAATATGTGACGAATAGCAGAGATTAAATCGGTTATTGACAACTTATCGATAACATCGTTGGCATTCCTATTTTATTTGTAGGTATTTGCTCTGAATTTATGGCTTGGCGTGGGAAGGGCGCCGATGCGTTTGAGTACTGGCGTTCAAAAGGTTAAATTATGGCATTGCTTTAAGATTAAAATTTACAACTTTAATTGATAATGAATTTGTTTCGTAATGAATGCTCTTATGAAATAATATAATTTTATTAAAAATTGCGTAACATTGATTTGAAAAAGAAATGGAATGTATAATGTTGCATCAATTAAAATATAGTTTTCTACAAGCATATGTTCAATATAATTTTAATCTTTATCACAGCCATGTTTTTGATCCGTCAAATCAATATACATAGGAGTACATACTAAATAACACTATTGACATCAAAAACTGCTATTAAATAACACTTTATTCCTATCCATTATTTTAAAAAAGTAATTTTGCTGTCAATGCAGTTATTTTAAAGCCACAATATTTCAGACAACGACGCATTCGGTAGTGGCCAAGATTCAACTATTGGTTGAATCCCATTAAGTGCCAGTTACGCAATATTACGTATTTGATACTGTATTGGTAAAGCGAAGGCCTGTCTTTGTCATTCAATGAGGGTTTTCGCAAATGAAAACTCCGCTATAGGCACCGTGCAGAAACTATAGAGGGCGTTATAATCCCGACTTTTTTTCTGTGGTTTGATATTGACAGTAGAATTTGACATAGAGGGTAAAACTTTCGAATGAGTCACTATAGGGCAGAATAAGGCACAGTGTTTTTCCGCGGTTTGACAATAGAATTACCGACATTGAGAGTAAAAGTTTTGAATATGAATCACGAGATGGCAGAGTCATCGCTACGCACGGTGCCTATATGGCAGTAGGTAGGCGTAGGATCTAACTGGTATGTGATTGGTGAATTTTGCACTGACATTTACAGATATGTCAAGAGCGCGATGATTGAGAGTGATGGTGGCCTAGTGGTACGGGCACCGCCTCACATACGTGAGGCCCGTGGTTCAAATCCGGGCCCACACCTCTGGATTTTTCGAAATCTATGTGTGGATTTGGGCCATTAGTTCGGCGGTGAGGGAAAACACCGTGAGGTTACCCGCACATTCGTTTCCTGACTTTAGTTCAGTTCGAGCTGAATGTGTAACCATGATCCTATCTGTCTGGTTCCCCTCTAAGGGTTTCCAAGGTCTTATAACCAGACTTGCCAAATCCTGGATCTAGTCAAAGCGGACCCCGCACAGAAACGCGATAAACGCTAGGACGAAGAAGATTGACAGATATGTCAAAATTTACCAATGACATAGCAGTTACACCTCACATTCACGCCTACGTATTGCCATCTAGCGGATTTTTCAATCGCAAACACTCTCATTAGATAATCTGATATCAGATAAATATCGCGTTTAGTCCCGTTAAATAATATAAGTGGAATAATTCCATTTTAAGCAATTTACCTGAAAAATATTCTTGCGCTAGTGAGACTGTAATATAAGAGTCTAAATTCCTCTTCTATCGTTTTGATCTTCTTTTCTGTGAGAGCCAGAGCCTGCTGTAGTTGGAGCGATCCTTTCGTTTTTTGTTCTTCAAGTGATTTCCTCTCAGTAGCAATGTGCTTCCAGACGGAATCGAACCAGTGTAGAGATTCAAAATCAGAGTCCTGGAAATAATTATAATTCTGTTAAAACATTATGTAATAAAAAATATCAGGCATTATTAAGGTAAGGGGCCATCCATAAAGTACGTCACACTAATTTCATGAGTTTTTGAGCCCTCCCCCGTCCTTGTCACAGATGGTCACATTTCTGAGACCCCCCTCCCTAGTGTGACGTCACATGTTTTGCAATTTAACATCGAAAAATTATTAAATTAAAACAGCAGTTCCGAAATTAGTTTTTTAAATTAAGTACTTTTTTATGAAATCAACATAGTATCAAATATTTGAAACAATAACAAAAAAATAAACTAATGAATATAAAGAAAAAGATGAAAAAGAAACTCAATCATCTTCAGTCCATGGACTTTGAACCCAGTCCTTTAAATTATTTATAACTGGCATGGCAGTCACTTCACAGTTCACTTCGATTTTTCACGTCAGGTTTGTGGTGTTAACATCTTTTTCATCCAACGCGATTAGTACCTCTAGATTTTGAAATGTGATGTCACGAAACTTAGGACCCCTCCCACCCCTTGTCACTGTTGTCACACCATGTCACACTTTGTCGACCCCCTCCCCCCCCTTTACGTGTGACGTACTTTATGGATGGCCCCTAATTTCGGGTCTGACGCATAATGAGCTCTTTGCATAATGATCACTCACCCCAATTATCAATTTCGCATAATAAGTATTTCTCACAACGGGCACTTCTCATGATGTGCACTTCTCAAAATGTGCATTTCGCAAAATGTGCACTTTTTCGATTCAATACTATAGCTAAGTATAATACTGGAGCTAAGTATAATCCTACTAAGATGGCGAATTGACCCAAATGACAATGTGGTCTAAAGTACATAAGTAAAAAATTAAACAATCACAAAAATTACCTGATCCAAAAGTTTTAAAATGTAAGCGATCCCCATTGCGAAACCGTCGTCCGTGAACGCGGCTCCCACCTTGTTCTTCTTTGTCATTTTATCCTTGGACAGTATCATGTGCTCGACAAAGTTCAGAGTCAAAGGTGGAACGATTATAAAGAAATTCTTGAGATGGACGTTCTTCGGGTTTCTGAAAACAGGCGCGAAAACGTCCACGAGCAGTTTAAAATATTCTGTCCCCTGTATAAAGTTTGAAATCAAACCATTGATTGTGTTGTCTAAATTTTCAGCAGAATTAATGGTTTTTGGACCTAAATTAGATTCTTCACACATTTCTTTGAATGAACTTGTCTTTTCAAGGTTTGACAAAAATACAGTCGCGTCTGAACAGCAGTGGCGACCTCCAGATCTTATCATTCTAACATATCCCATGGCATTTCCTATCTGGCTGATCAGATCTCTAAACAGGTCTAGATAGCTCTGCCCATCTTCATCGGTACCAAGAACTTTGATGCCTTTGTTAAATTTTTCAGCTATTTTAAAATGGTACATGTTACCATTAGCCGGCCCGTGTTCTTTAAAGTACCTCAGATCCTTAATAAGTCTAGATTTTATGTGTTCGTCATACATAAATTGAGAAAAAGTAAAAAACTTTTTCTTCAAAAATTGATATGTGAAATTCACTGTTGTGTTCATAATACCAGTTCCGTGTGTTCGTATTGAATTAGCCACATGCCTAATGTTGATAGAATTCAAATGTTTATTATTACTGCTCTTTTCAATAAAGATTTGATTGTTTAGGTTGTACAGGTACTTAGATACGAATATGTGAATGTTGCGCATGATTTCTAACACATCTAATCCTTGTTCAAGAGTTTGAGTAGGAAGGTTGTCCTGTACCGTATTTAGATTAAACTTAAATTTAGCCATCTGGCGCATTTCACCATAAGTTTTCCAATCAGACAAAACCACAGTGGTCAAGTTGTAATACATTGTGGATAAATAATGTTCCACAGATGGTACAACACACATATACAAACTCTGAATCCGAAATTGGTCCACAGCTAACAATAGTTTCTTTGTCATGTCTGATGTAAATGGGTTCACTACATCTAATTGCAAATGTGAATGAATATGTAAGCGAAGATTCGTTTCAATGTTTTGACTAGTAGTTTTCAATATTCTTTCATCAATTAAATTCTTCATGTTGTTCAGAAATTCTTGAGATTTACCAACTTTATACAATATATCAGTCTTATTTAGCAATGTCGAGCAGTCTTCCAATACCATGAGGAAATACTTCACTTTTAGTGCATTCAATTGAATGTTAAAGTTTTGTTCGAAATAAATAGGTATGACATTCTGATGCCACAAAAGCCAAGCACAGTTGCATAGAGTTTCAAATGATTTTGTAAAATTCGCAAGTGTTTGAAGTTTTTCAAGTAGAGCTCCTAGCCTTGCATAGCTGTCTTCCAAGTATGTGGTGTCTGGTACAAAGCTCAGGGCAATATTGGCAGCAATGTTCCGCTCTGTGGTGTTTGCACCTTTTAAAGCTTGTTCTGCTATCACAATGCATGTTAGCTCATCCAATCTTTTATTTGCATAATTCTTGTCAGTCATTAAACTTTTTTTTACTTCTTGAATAGACAGTGTTGCTTGATACACTAAATGTTGAATGATCATATTTATGGAGTTAATGATTTGGTACTGGTTTCGTAAAACAACATTTTGCAAGCTCTTGAGCATGTCAATTATTTCAAATAGTGACATAAGAACACCTTTTGATAGTGGTATCCCAAGAGAGAGGTGAAGATTAATAAGAGTGAGGACAGAATAGTTTATGTTAGATGTAATATCTAGACCTTCAAGTAAAATTCTGGCATGTTGAGTCATTTCTGCTGCACATAACTTGTTGTGCTTGGCTGAAAACACGTCCTCAACTATTAGGGCCCACTGGGTACAAGTAGACTGTAAGGAAGCTATGTCTCGTACAAGAGATGCTTTTTTTGCTGTCACATAAGCTTGACGAGCTTTAAGCATTGTCTGGGGAATTTTGCCATGGCTTGAGTACAAAGCAGATAAGTGTCTTTGAAGAAATTGTTCAGGAAACCATATAGCTGTTCCAATAATGTGAATGCTGTGTGCCTGCAAAAGAAAGATTATATTTTTTTAAACATTATAATATCAGTAACATAGTGAAAAATAAAAAAATATAAACATACCTTAACATTCAATTCAATAAGAGATTTGAAGATTTTTTTATCATTGGTTCCAAACAAATTTGAGCTCAAGACAAATAGAGCATTCATTTTGATACATTTGTACATGTTCCCCACATTTGGTTTCTCTTGAACTAATCTGTCAAGATTGGCTATAGCCTGCCTTAGGTACTGTGTAAACTCGGTGGATACATTAGAACAATTTTTATCAATTAAATTCTTTCTCAGTGTTAGTAAACTTTGTAATGAATTCTGGACAATGTCATCATTCATAAGTTTTGTTGTGATATTCTCTGTAGCTCCAATTAATGCCCGAAAGCCATCTTCAGTTACATCTAATTTGTCAGGGTTTTGGCTAAAGTTGTTTAAATTTTTGCAGTATTTATTCCATTTTGTAGATAAAGATGTATTTGACATAAGGATCTCCAATAACACGATAAGAGTGAATAGTTCTCCAATGTGATTGATAACATAGTGGAGTTGGATTCCATCTGTAAAAATAAACAAAGGAATTATAAACTTTTTTGATATTGTTTATAGAATTCTCAATACTTTGCAAATACTTAACATTAAATAGGAACCCAATTGTAATATGACAAAAATTGTGATATTTTGTAGAAATAACTTACTTAAGTTAACTATTCCCTCTGTGTAAACAGCAAAAACTTGTGAACACAAATTGCGCAGTGTTTCTTCACAGCGCACTAAAAAAGAGTTTATTGCACATATTGTTTCCATCTGACAACTAATTTCATTGCTTCCATATTCTTCATACACAGCTAAGAATGGGAAATGGCTGTAAAAATGATGTATAGTTATAGCTTCATTTCTTTACAGTTCTGTAGTTATTTAACATCATGACTTTGCAATATCTCCTTTAATTTTTAAATATAATAAATAAATACATCTGGACATTATTCACACAGCGACACCTAGCCCCAAACTAAGCATTAGCTTGTGCATGGGTGCCAGACAATGGATAAACATTACTTATATACTTTTTCTTTTGTAAATACATACATATTACATAGAAATACCCAGACACGTTCATGCACACAAATGTTAGTACCGTGCGGGAATCGAACCCGCAGCCTTTGGTGTAATAGCCGACTTCTTGACCATTACACCAAAGGGCTCGTCAAAATAGGTTTAACCCTTATCTTGGCAAGATTATGAATTTGTTAAAACTGTTTTAATTGTAATATTTCCTGCTTAGATGTGACTCAGATAAGCCAATAAAAATACAAAAAAAATATTTTGAGTTTTAGTTTTTGAGAAACAATATGTATCATATATGTTACACTGCCAAGTATAGGGTACAGGATGCTATTAAACAAATGATCAAAGAACGAGGTTGATTTAAATGAGATGAAGTTAAATAAGTGAAAAGTTTATGTAAACATAAGCATACTTATACTTGAATAAGCCAAATTGATGGAAGTCGCAAAAACAGTTTCTTTTCCTTAGTACGTCTTATGAATAACAGCTATTGTTCTTAGTCTGAATCTTGTACTATTCGGTATCTTAATTGGTGTTGAATAAGACGGACGAACAGGACAAGCAAGGCAAAGGCGATTTTTATATTATAACCTTTTTAACCAACGGTATTTGGTAATTTCATGCAGGAAGAAGCGAGGCAGCAGGGGTAAGAATTGGGATAGCTTTGTTCAAAAACCCGCAAACAAAAACAAACAAAACCAAAAAACAATGTTAGTACATGAAATTCATTGCATCCAGAAATATAAAAATGTTGCAAATATTTGTAAATTAAACGGTATTATCAAATTTTGTATAATTACTAAATCACTCAGGACTTGGCAAATGTATCATATATGATACAAACTAGAACACGGGGAGCTTGGCAGTGTAACATATATGATACATAGTTAGTTAAATAGTTATAAAATTGCCAAATAGCTACAAACACCAAAGAAATGAATGGAAAATCAAAAAGTAGTATTTTTTCTATAAAATACTAATGAAAAACACACAAATATTTATAAATACAGTCAATACACAAATAAACTTATCACGCGCTCAAAGCCAACGTGCCTTCGTGACGTCATTTTGTCCACCAATGATAGCAGCACACTTTTCGACCGATAAAGCATTTAATTTTCAATTCTATGATAGGTCACTTATGAAATAAGCGTAAAATAAATAACTTAAATCGCTTGGTCAGGGCTCAGGAAAATTTTTATTTGAATGTATCACCCGTGTTACACTGCCAAGAAAAGGGTTAAAACAATGTCCTTGGCTACACAACCAAACCAATCCTAAATTCAGAATAGTAACCAGACTGCTGTTTGCTAAGGTAGGAAGGTAAGTTTCTAATAAAGTTGAGATGTAGGTAAGAAAACAGTTGAAAATTTTGTTAATTATAAAGCAACAAACCTTTCATATGCCTCCTTTTTTAATTCTACAACTTCCACGCACAATGAAGACAGGACACCTAAAACTTTTGTCATCAAAGTGTTATCAGACGATACCAATTTGGTCACTGAAATATGTTCCATGGGCTCCATAATGACTTGTATCGGCAAGTAAGTTTTGTTGTCATCCCACGAATCATTTGTGAGCGTGGCAAGGTCTTGGTACTGTTTTTTGAAGAAATCTCCATAGCTCTTCAGAATATTCGATCCGAGTTCTTTTTCTAAATCGGTCTCCATTTTGTTGGCTATTTCATTAATGGCAATTAAATGATACAAAACTAAGCTCTCAAAATGTTACGTACTAATTAGTGTAAATAAACGCTAATAGTCTTGAAACCAAAATATTTTGCTGATTTTATTAAAAACCAGACGAGAAATTGATAAGTTTGATAATAGAACGATGACAGTGACAGTGACAGACAGACAGCTCCAATGTTACCAACAACATCAAACTTTAGTTACCCAGAGAGCCTACTCATGAAAAAAAAACTACTTTTAAACGGATATAATCGCGGTATATTCTTGAAACTACATATTGACAGGGGGCTTACTGCCAGCCGTTATAGCAGGACGGATTCCAGTGAGTAAGAGAGATGCCGCTTTACATGATGTAAAGCGGCATCCCTTTTACTCACTTGTTTAAAGATCGCTTTAAGACTTGATGGTAAGGCCTCAGGAAAACCCGACCCGGAATTCCTGTAAATATGTAGTTTCAAGAATATACCGCGATTATATCCGTTTAAAAGTAGTTTTATTTCATGAGTAACAGTCGCGAAACCTAAGAAAACATTACAGAGAGCCTACTGTTCAAGTAGAAATGTTTTTATTTTACTTTTAGAAACTACTAGGATGGAATTTTGTAATGCCTCTTGGAGGGGAAGTACCCTCAATTCTATACATAGAACATTTTACTCCAACAAGGAAACATTCCTTTATTTTTGCTAAGAAAGGGAACTGCATTTAAGTCTGCAAAAAATGTACCTGCATTTTTATTGCATCGACTGTTAAGGTCAATTATAAAGAGAAATCTCTTTAACAAACTTTCTAAATTAAATGAAAGGAAAACAATGAAATCTTAAATTATTTAGGTACAATAAATGGTAAACTAACTAATTAATTTCTCAAAATGGTACGAATTGCAATCGAAATTTTTAATTTTCATGGATAAATTACGTCAGTGATAATAATTATGAATTATATAAAATTATTAAACTGGTTGTGAACTTTGAGTTGAAAGCTTGACCCATCGAATTAATAATTTAAGATAAAGATTTTAATGTTTTCGTTGCAATTAATTTATAAAGTTTGAAGGGATTTCATCCTTATAATTGACCCTGAACTGACCTTGAGCGATCGATGCAATAAAAGTGCAGGGTGCAACTTTTACAGACTTTAGTCTTTCTTTTCAAAAATAAAGGAATTTCACAAAAGTGTATTGAATAAAGAGAAGAAAAAGATTTTTGGAAAACAATAACGGTCACCTATTAATTCGCTTGTGAACATTCAAAAAAAGTATTCAATTAATCCGCTATGAAGTCTGTTCGAAGCGATTCCACTTAAGTGGATGAATTCCAAATTTTTGTTCAATTATTCCAATATTTTAGAGCGCCAAACGAACGAAAGTTTCAATAATAGAGTTCGGGAGTTGACGGGCGGTAAGCTCTATCGACCTTAATTAACAAATTCGACGGAGAATTGGAGATTGAAAGTTGAATTTCTTTCCTTTTATACCTTTGATATCAAGATTATTTAAAACTAGTGGCCGACCGCGACTCCGTCTGCGTGGATTTCGGATTCCGCACACATAGTGTTAGTTATACTATCCATAACAAATAGCATTTTTAATTCGACCAGTAACTCCTGAGATTAAGTTCCAACAAAATAACAAGCTCTTCAGCTTTTTTATATTTGTATAGATAGGCACAGTTTTTAAGTTATTGGTCTTATACTATTTGTGAGATTTGAGATGGCTACATTATTGTTAAATTGTGTAGGTTCATTTAATCATCCCAACACCCTAGCTAGCCCAGATATTGTAGACTTACGCGATTATGGGCCAGTAGGTTACATGATCATTTCGGTGATGTTATAAATTGTTTAGCCAATCAAATAATTATTTTTCTAGGTAGGTTCGTAGGTATATATAAGATTTTTTTTGGTTTTTCACCTCATATCAGTAAATTGTTATGATTATTCATTAGGATGTTTTTTATATTGTACCAAAAATAATCAATATAAATTCTCTTTTGTACTTTTTTATTCCCTACCTATATTATTATATCCGATCCGATTAGGTAGGTATCTACTCCTCTGCTGTTCGTACTCAAGTAAATAAATCCTTAGTAACTTTTCAACAACCACTCGATCAACATAATAAGGAGCTTTTATACACGTCAGAGTTTCATCTCCTACAAAATTAATTAATATGCTTTGAAAATGAATTGGACGTATAACTTTTAACATTATGGTCCTACGAAAGTGGAAGTATAGGGCCTCCTATTACTTTTATTACGTTAAGGCGGGCATTAATTGCGTTCGCTCGTAAGGAACTTGGGATCACCTGTACGGCACCATTACCTACAAATCTCAATTTCAATTTCATCTCACCGATTTTGCCGGAATTACGTGCCATTTATTCTCATTCAACATTCTCTCGTTTGCGCACAGGTTTGGATTTGAAAGCGAAAACCAAAAATCTGATATTTGCTATAGCTGTAAAGTCAGTCCGAACTGATTGAGGCCGGCTTAACCTTTTTCGCTTCAAACTTTTTTTTTTAATGGAAAGTTGCTTTCTTTTTTCGTGTCCATCGACCAAACATGGTATTATACTATACATATTATACCATGTTAACCAATATACATATATTCTTGAGGTCATTAAAACGATAGTTTCTAAGGCATTATAACTGTAAACCGATCATTTCTCCAATTCTAACTTTTAGGGGGAGTCCGGGAGACTTGCCCAGGTGGGAGAGTTGAACCGCCTTTAAAAACTCGATTTAAATTTCGCGCTAACGACACGTCAAGTCGGTCATTGGTAGTGGGGGTCGCGCGGGAACTGCGAAAATTGGTGGCGGTCTTTTTGTTTGTCCAGCGAGTTTTTGTAAATTTTACCTGTATATTGTGCATATTTAGGGTTTGTTTGTACATAATTGTTTATTTTAGGATTAGTCTTGTATATTTTTGTATAAAAGCCGTAGCAGTTGGTAAGTTTTTTTGAGTTTTTCTATTGTTGCGAGGATGGGGAAGAAGCGCAAAAAAGCGCTCCTCGACTCCTCAAATCCTAATACAATTATCGAGTCGTTGTCTAGCGACTCTGAATACTCGGATGGACCTGGGCTTGAGGAAAATGAAGAGAAGTACTCGCCCTATCGAGTCTCAGACTACTGTCGGAGGTACCCCGAAGACAGTATCGGCGGTCATGAATTTATTGTCTTTGTTGAGAGTACTAACGAAAAACTTCTAGGAACTAGGGACATGATGTTTTTAAGTGGTTGTTTTTCGAGATTTGTGAAAGGTATTAAATACCTTAAAAAAATCAACAAATTTAAAATTGGGGTCGTATTTACCAGTCCCAATTTCGCCAATACTTTTCTAGATAATACAACGTTTTTGAGAGAGCAAAATTTAAAAGCTTCAATACCTGCAGGCATGACTGAGATTACTGGGGTAATCCACTCAGTCCCCACAGACATGAGTAACAAAAAAATATTTAAGTCCATCACGTGTACGAAAAAAATTATTTGTGTCCGCCGTCTAATGAAAAAGGAGAGAGTTGATGACAGGTTCAGCCTTGTTCCGACTCAATCCGTTGCTATTACCTTCTCAGCGTCGACGTGTCTTCCGGACCACGTGTACATCAAAATGTGGCGACTGCCTGTCATGCAGTATATCCCACCAATCAAACAATGTTTTAAATGTCTTAGATTTGGTCACCTGGCAAAGTTTTGTCATAATTCCCAGCGTTGTTCAATATGTACTGGACCCCACTGTTTTAAGGAATGCACTACGTCTCCAGATAAAGCTACATGTGTTCACTGTAATGGTAACCATCTTTCGGTGTCAGGACAATGCCCAATTAAAAAGCAAAAAATCCTTGAAAACAAGACAAAGGCTACAGCTACTCCATTCTCAGATTTATTTAATAACAAAAATAAAAATTTCCCATCCCTGAATAAAACTGAAAACAGCCAAGAATTAATCAATTTAATTTTAAACAATGAAAAAGCGTTAAGCCTAATTACAGAATCTTTAGTCAAAGTTCTGACTTTAAATAAGACTAACAATACAAGTATTAGTACCAAAATAATTACAGACTCAATCAAAGAGACACTCCAGCATAAAAATTCAAAATCCCCCCCACCATGTATAAGTCCCTTAACATAGCCCAGTGGAATGCACAAAGTTTATTAAGCAATCGACTAGAATTCCAGAAGTTTCTCCATGGCAATGGGGAAACTTCTGGAATAATTCATTTAGCTTTAATTTGTGAAACGTGGTTAAAGCCACACATTACTTTTAATATAAATGGATACTCCATTGTGAGAAATGACTGTGGTAATGATCATAATGGAGTAGCCATATTAGTGCATAATAGTATAAAATATCGTAAAATAAATACTTTTTTCGATGATTGTCTACAAAATATCGCAATTAAAATTGAAATTGGTAAAAAATATTTAACATTTGTTTCTATTTACATTCCAGGAAATTCTACGCCTAGATTTGATAAAATTAGTCTTGACCGCTTAATGCGCAGTGTTCCTAAACCTTTCATAGTTGCTGGCGATTTTAACGCCCATCACACGACGTGGGGTTGTGCACACGTTGATTCACGAGGTCGTGACATTATGGATGTTATGGATGACAATAACTTGGTGCTTCTGAATAATGGTCAGCCTACTACAGTGGGCTCTCATAATTGGAGACCTAATGGTCTCGATTTAACATTCGTTTGCTCGTCAATAGCTCTTTCATGTGATTGGAAAGTTTATTCTGAATCTTTAGGCAGCTATCATCTCCCCACTCTCATTGAATATTCAATTTCTTCTGTCCCGCATCCATCTTCAGACTCTTCGAATATTCCTCCCCATGCTAACCTGAAATTAGTAGATTGGAATGAATATACAAAGGTTGTAAATAATATGTTATCTCTTTTTTGTATAGATAAATTAAACTTAATTGAAAGTTATAATATGTTTTGTTCAACTCTTGTTGCTGCAGTTGATCAATGTGTACCATCATTAGCTAACAAAAACTCTGAGCAGGTTCACAATAAACGCCATAATAGAGTCCCCTTACCTTGGTGGAATGATACATGTGCAAAGGCCGTGGCATCTTGCAAACAAGCTTTTGTTAATTTTAAAACAAACCCAAGTCTTGATAATTATATTGCTTTCAAGCGCGCTTAGGCGTCCAAAAAAAGAACTCTGAAACAGGAACGTAAGTTTAGTTGGGAGAAGTTCTGTCTCTCCATTTGTAGGCTAACACCAATGAGTCAAATATGGACTAAAATGAAAAAATTTAATAAAAAGTTTTCTCCACAGAGCGAATTTTGTAATTGCGACTGGATATCTACTTTTTTAAGGAAATTCACTCCAGACACTGTCAGAAATCTGCATAAAAATCAAAATTGTATACAAAATAATTCTTTTTCAGTTGATTCTTTTTCTGTTGTTGAGTTAAGGTCGGCTTTAAGATCTCGAAAGGATACAGCAACTGGTCTTGATTTGATTTCATACAAAATGATAAAACTTTTGAACCCATCTAATCTTTTAAAATTTTTAGATTTGTTAAACTGTCTATGGTTAGAAAACCTTATCCCAGATCAATGGAAAGCTGATTGTCTGATCCCAGTTTTAAAGCCAGACAAAATTCCCCACCAAGCAGAATCTTACCGTCCCATCACATTAAGTTCTTGTATAGGCAAATTGTTTGAACAGCTTATAAAACAGCGCATTGAATTTTTTATTGAAAGTAATAGCATTTTACCTTACAATCAGTTTGGTTTTCGACGTGGCCGTTCGGCTAGAGAGAGTTTAGCTAGTTTTTCTATAGATGTCGGCAAAACAATGTCTCAAAATGGTCTCACAGTAGGGGTCTTCTTTGATGTAGCAGGCGCTTTTAATTCTATTAATTTAAACATACTTGCTAAAATCTTGTGTGAACTGAAACTCCCAGATAAATTAGTAAATTGGCTGTTCCACTTTTTATATGAACGTAAACTAGTTGTTAAACATGGAAATCGGATTTTTGGACCAAGATTTTCTTATAAAGGTGTATCCCAGGGAGGAATATTAAGTCCATTGCTCTTTATTTTGTACATTCATAATTTGAACAATGTTTTAGGTCCTCAAGTTAGTAATTTGCAGTTTGCTGATGACTTAGTTGTTTATTGTTCTGGTAATAATTTGTCTTTGATTACAAATACTCTTAACACTGCCCTACAAAGACTCCAGGCATATTACGATAGTCTGGAATTAACAATCAGCGCTGAAAAAAGCAAGGTTGTTGTATTCTCCAAAAAGCCAATTCGAACCTCAAATATCACCGTGTTTTATAGTGGAATTCCGTTGCCAATTGAAGGAAGCATTCGGTTCTTGGGTGTTTTATTTCAGAGTAATTTTAAGTTCAATAAGTATGTTGATTGCTTAATAAATCGTGCTACAAAAGCTTGTAACATATTAAAATCTTTAGCTGGTACCTACTGGGGTGCTGACCCAAAAATGTTGTTAATATTGTATAAATCGCTTGTGCGAAGTCATTTTGAATACGCTTTTTTCTGTTTTGCAGGTGTTTCTAATTTAGTTGATAAGCTTGACAAAATACAAAATAGATGCTTACGTATTGTATTAGGTGCAATGCGCTCTACTCCCATAATATCATTGCAAGTGGAATGTAATGTTCCCCCTCTAATGCTTCGCTTTAAATATCTTTTATTCAGATTTATTTTGAAAGTTTCCTCAATAACAGATAACCCTCTACTTAAAAAACTCCAGCTGTCTTTTGTAAATATGTTTTCCTCTTTTTTGGTTGATCAGTCACCTGAAATATTAAGGTTAAGAAATAACTACAATATTTATGAAAGTTTGCTTTTACCTTGTTATCAAGGCTGTTATTCTTCTAAATTTTTTCATTTGAAAATTGTTATTGATAAGTCTTTAAAACAAAAAAGTGATGTTTACTGTTTGTTAAATAAATTTGCAGGATTTTATCAAATTTATACTGATGGGGCAAAAAATTCTTATAATGTCTCCTCAGCTATTTATGACATACAAAACAGAGGTGGTTGTGGATACAGACTCCCTGATGCAGCAAGTATCTTCACTGCTGAGGGTTATGGTATCCTCAGGGCTTTAGATTACATTGGATCTCAGAGTGGTGTGGATAAATGGATTATAATTTCAGATAGTATGAGTGTTCTGCAGGCATTAGATAATCCGAATTTCAATTCTTCAACTAGCTACATTGTACATGAAATTAGACAAAAATATTATGAATTAACAACTTTAAACAATAGAGATATTATATTAATGTGGACACCAGCACATATCGGGGTCGTTGGAAATGAACAAGTTGATTACCTTGCTAGGACCATAACAACCAGTCCATTTAGAATTCCTGTCACTGATGTTGCTATCCCTGACGCAGACATCTTGGTGTTTGTTAAAAACAAACTGCGTCAAGAGTTTCTGGACTCCTGGAAAAACATAACAAAAACTAAAGGAAAGTGGTACATCGAAATAAATCAAAATATTACACGTCCTTGGTTCACAAAAGGGTCTTTCTTTAGTGGTAGGAAATTTTACACCATTATCTCGCGTTTGAGGTTGGGACATTGTCGGTTTAATGCACATTTACACAAGATCAATATCGTTTCTTCGCCCACCTGCGACTATTGCAGCTCTAATAGCATTCAAACTTTGGATCATTTGTTCTTCGAATGTAGTAGTTTCGCTCTACCTAGAATCCTTTTCATAGACCGCCTGCTGGAGATATTTACTACTTCAGAGAGTATCCCGCGCTCTCTTCCGAAATTACTTAGTAACGAACTTTGTTTTAAACCCATTTATGACTTTGTTGTATCAACTATGGGAGATATTTAATCAAATTGTATATAATCTTGTACAAAAATGTATCCATTTGAATTGTAACTGACCAACTGACTTTGACTTATTGAGATTGACATTAATTGTCAAAATCTTCTGACTTTCTGACATAAGTACTTTGTTTATTTATTTATTGTCGACAAAACTATGTAATGATTTGACGAAAGACTTGGCTTTGTTAGCCTTTCCACCAACCAAATTCCAGACGAAGAAATATATTACAGACAATGGCTGTATGGGCTCAGCTCCCTTTGCCTGTCCTGACAAGGACAAAACAACCAAAAAAAAAAAAAAAAAAGGTCATTGGTAGCACGCGTGAGACCATAAACAACCACGCCGCCATTTTTTACAATGGCCTGTTTGTTTGGTGGTCAGGTTCGAAAAGGTATTTTTGTGATTACGGAGTAGTTTTTTTCTAATTTTTGTTGTTTTGTGATTACGTACGAGTTTATAGAGGTATGTATTGTGTATTGATACTATTATGTTGCCTGATTATTATAGTTTGACGTGCGCTTAGTGTTTTTTCGCTAAGATTGAATGGTTTTCCTATGAACAAAGTTTTATGTTAATGTAATATAAGCGGGAGAGTTGCACCATGGTGAGGTCGGGAGACATGCTCAGTGGTTCAACTCTCCCTGTGTTTATATATGACAGGTTTTGGAGTTTGGTTTGTGTTTTGCTTGTTTTATTACGTTAATAACGTTTTATTACAGGTTAATTGGATGAAAAATGCCGTTTAAATACAAGCCTTCTGAAAACACACGCCAAAGAAAAAAATATACCGCCACTGAGTTAGAAAACGCTATACGTGAGGTAAAAGATGGTGCATCGTTACGAAAAACATCTATTAAGTATGGAATCGATAGAAGTACAATAAGACGTTATAAATTGAATGAAGAAAAACTAAACAAATTTGAAGAAAAAAATAGTCAGTATAAAGAATCACAAATATTTACAGTTCGAGAAGAAAAAATCCTTGTGGCATATTTACTATCATGCAGTAAAATGCATTACGGTTTGACTAGAAAGCAAGCGATGCAATTAGCTTTTGATTTCGCCAATGTTAATTCAAAAAAGTTAAAAAATAAGTTTAATAATTTAAAAATAAGATGGTGAAGGTGTGATGAAAGGATATAGCAATTATTATGACTTGAAATGTTTAAGAAGAAGTTTTGTTAGATTTTGTTTTGTTAAATAAACAGTAGATAACTGTATTTTTATATAATTTTAGTTATTTTGTTGATATTTCAAATAAACATGTGATTTAAGCTGATATTTTTTTAATGTCCCCCATAATAAAATAACATGTTCAACTCTCCCCATACCCCGGG
Source organism: Nomophila noctuella (assembly GCA_958496325.1). Taxonomy (NCBI): domain Eukaryota; kingdom Metazoa; phylum Arthropoda; class Insecta; order Lepidoptera; family Crambidae; genus Nomophila; species Nomophila noctuella. Next base: position 4,481,711 of record OY292490.1, on the reverse strand, counting down.
TCAAGTGTCCCATGGGTTGGGGAGAGTTGAGCCATATTCCATTTTTTATTGAAGTAGGTATAACATATTTCAGTATTATAAAAGCCTAAAAGTTATAATGCATAAGTAAACCCAAATAAATAAGCTAATGTTTAATACTATAATTGAATCCCTTAGTCTAATATTAAGAAAGTTACGATAATTTAAACAAAAAGCTGTTCAACTCTCCCGGACTCCCCCTACACTGCCATAGAAAAATGTATGTTGCAAGAAGTTCACAGCTGTATTACCTTAGCAAATATCGTTAGTAAACATAATGTTTGTTCGGTGGACACGAGGAAGATATGGATGTCAATTTTAGGCAATGCCCTTTTCCTGACCCGACCGAACCCAGGAGCCCGAGACCACGGCTCGGTACTTAAACCACTAGGTCATCTAGGCGTTTATTTATTTAAGCACACATAATATTTAAAACAATCCACACCAAATGAAGGTATATTCTATTATGAAGTTCATACTTGCTTGATTGAGGAACCCCTTTTCAGAGATGCAAATTGCCTGGTTGCCAAAATCAACATTTCATTGTTAATATCGCACATGTTGGCTCCGGGATTGAACTTCATTCATTTATTTAAACTCACAAGAGGATACAAAAGACCAAGAACATTCGCAAACAACACTGGGAATTTCTAAATTATTCGAGCAATTGAACTTGGAAGGAATAAAAGGTACGAATTGATTTTATACCAAATGTTTTATTGACATTTGCATTTAATGGTATGTATTTTGTTTTCGATATGAACAAGCATATTGTGTTCATATTTGTAATAAGGTTCATATTTGAATATTGTTTAAATTGTAGACTACATATGCGTACTGTTTACTTACAATAGTGCAAACAAAATAGTCACAAAGTACTGTTGTATAATATGAATAAGCAGTAATAGAAAACATACCCTTTCGAATCCGTCCCTGTTCCCACCGTGGGGTAAATGTTAAGGTTCCGAGATTTATCGGCTTCGGGAGGATACTTGACGGCTTTCGACGAATCACCGTATAGTATTCAATGTACTTTAAATAATATCCGCTGTAGATCAGTTAGACGGATAGGCGGCTCTTGTTATTCAGAAGCGAAGTGGAGAACATGAAGACGACGACGCCAAAGCCTTTGTGCGGTTGGTTAGGTGTCAGGAAATTGATTTTGCTTTCATTTTTGCACTTAGCGCTGGTCTAGTTGTTTTAAATGGTGTGATTCTGGGTCCGATTCCCGGTTTCGGAAAAAAATTGAAGCTTTTTCGAACATCGCTGGGGTTTGTGTTCACTAATCCGAAAGCGACGTTAAGCCAAAACCATTTTTTATATCGTTAATAAGTATACGCATTTCAAACGATTGAGCTTATAGAAGCCATTGCCCTATATTCATGGATAGTTCATGATAACGCGATTCGCTATACATTTATTCTTGTTGTAAAAAAACTTCTAGTATGGTTTCTAAGGAAATAAGCGGCTTAACTTTCACGTTTTCTACTAAGTATTTCTTTATTTATTTGGCTTTTTTAGGTATAAAAGAAAAAGTTCTACAGATATGATTTAATTTAATAGGATAAATTAATGTACATATTTGACCGCAAAAGCATAGAAATGCTGAAAAGCAAGGATAAAACGATCTAATATCATATGGCCTTCTTCGTAATGAAAAAAATATTGCTATCTGCCTTTCATTCACGGTTGCTTAGGCGACTGACGTGACTTTTTCTTTGAACGTATTTTATTTGTAACATTAGTTTTCGGTTGCGGAACTTGCGGAAAATATCTTGAAATATTGTCTGATTACAGTAATATTGTTGACCGTTGGACAGTTTTTCCTGTCAGGAGTACGTCTTGACAAAAGATTAGAAGGCTATTGCTTTAATAAGCATAAATATAAATAAATATTATTTTAAATTAGCAACACGGACGAAGCACTCACTATATATATACCTACTCATAACCGACAATCATAATTAACAAATACTTATGTGAAAATAGGAAACTCATTTCATATTATGCCATTAGCTGATACTATCAGTGCGATATATGTGGCAGGAATGTTCCCTCTGTGGTTAAGTGAAATGATGGCTGACACATACGTTTCGTCATAGGCACCGTGCAGCAACTATAGAGGGCGCTAAAATCCCGGTTGTTTTTCTGTGGTTTCTTAGTAAAATTTGACAATTAGCGTAAAAGTTACGAATATGAGTCACTAGATGGCAGAATAAGGCACCGTGTTTTTCCGTGGTTTGACAGTAGAATTACCGACGTTGAGAGTAAAAATTTTTAATATGAGTCACGAGATGGCAGAGTCATCGCTACGCACGGTGCCTATACCAGACCATACGTGATCAGGTGCCACCTTTGGGGGACTAGTCATCTGGGACTCAATCTATCTATATATATATTTTTATACTGAGCATAAGAAATTGTATGACTTAGAGTAGTAGGTGCCTACGTAATGAAATTATTGTATAGAAAAAGATTGTACTTGCTGCTTCTTCTCGGTCATCTAGACTGAGTTCCGAAGTCGGTAGTAGATTCATTATATTGTGATATCATTGACGATTTATATGTTCCTCACTAAGGCCTACATGAATAAAGTATTTTTTGATTTTGATTTTTAATTTTGATACGGCTAATGTACCTTCTAACTATAATATTTGTATTTAGATAGTATTGTTTAAAAGCATTACATATAGCAATGTAATCAGTTCATTGAGTAGTCGCGACCGCGCCCGGGAATCTCGTAATAAGTACAAATGACTGCCATTACCCACGGTCGATGGTAGATTGTTTGTGCGATTGATGATCCTATTCATCACCATGGCAGCTTTTGTAAAAGGACGTTAAAAGCGCCAAGGTATTTTTTTCTTTAAAATAGCATACCAGCCTTATAGGCGAGCACCACTGCGACCACAAGAGGGCCTCAAATGCTTAAAACCTCATCAACATTATTTCGAAGTAAATAATAAAGTACCTACGGGTACCTACACCAGACCATCCTATTTCAATAGGACATTCCAGTATGAAATTCGCAGAATTGAGATTTTCAACAAGACCTGAACTCTGGCTTTGTGTCAGTGTATCTGAAATTCTGAAATTGAAAAACTTTCCAGTTTAGTTCCACCCGATATAATCGTTCCGTTGGCACTTCAGGTAACTTTTGCCTTTTCTTGCATATTTATTCAGTGGGTATTTATTCGTAAGTATTTCGATCTATTTAGTTTGGAAATAAGGGTCATATTGACGGATGGACCGAGCGTTCGCCAGGTACTGGCCAAGCAAGAGAACCGGTTCTTCACAAGGGTGTGACGGAAACTGCTGGGATTATAGAGATCATTTCCGACCAATCACATAACAAATCAATGGAATTGTGATACTTACTTCAAAACATCTTATTTTACGGAGATGCTTTGAATAATAGATTTTTGTTTTCAGTTTATATTTAATTTGTTACCAAAGTTCATTAACAAGAAGAAAGGGTTCGAGTTGTTAATTAATTTAAATACGTTCATTAAAATTAATTGACGACTCAAAAAGTGTCTTATAATGTAAGTAATCTTCTTTGTGTAATTTTACTTGTAAAATGGCAATGTATTGTGTAGGCCGGCTTGTTGTATTGGTTGGTTAATCATAAATTTCTTTAGGGCGCTATAGTCCAGTCAAAGTAGTCCTCAAAATAGAAGTTTGGTTACAATAATTTCCGTAGAGATACTAATTTGTACGAATATTCAGAATATTATATTATGAATAAATGAATTGTGAAATACCCCATCGATCGCCCTTGTGAAATTATTAGTTTTGAGTTATAATGTTGTAATTATAATGTATAAATAACAATGTGTAGTATGTAACATAATAAGAATCAAAACGTTCTTCAGCAATACTGCTAAATAACTCTTACTTACACTCCAATACTCCTATTGTTGCAAGTGAAGCAGATGAACTATTTTTGCGGTAGCTTGATACACCCATTTTGGACTGGGTGATCCTAAATACACAATCTAGTCAACGGGAAAGACCCTTTACCGAAGGTTAACCCGAGTGTTGTAGTACTGCGGTAGTGCGTAGTAAAACGGATACTTTACTACGTTAACTGTTGTTACCCACAGTTATACCACTAAAATATTCATACGTTTACAAGCTCATTCCTGGCTCAATAGAATGGTTGGCCTTTGGGGATTAAGAATTTAGCAGTAAAACCTTAGGGACGACATTTTTTATAAACTTACAAGCGGCCGCCCGCGACTGCGTCTGCGTGGATTTCGATTTCCAATAACCTAAAGCGTCCCTCGTCAAATGGATAGTCCAACACAAGAATATTTTTCGAATCGGTTCAGTAGTTCCTGAGATAAGCGCGGTCAAACAAACAAACAAAAAAACTCTTCAGCTTTATATGTATATTAGTAAGTAAAGATTAGTATAGATAGACTAAACCTAGACGGGCACGTTGGTCTAGTGTTCAAAGACCCTGGTTACCAAACCAAAGGTCGCGGGTTCGAATCCCGCAAGGGTCAAATGTTTGTGTGATGAATATCGGCATTTGTATGAATGTTAATAAAAGTATTTAAGTACTTCTATCCGTTCCCTAGCTGCCATAGTACAAGCTTCGCGCTTAGTTTGGGGCCAGGTAATTGGTGTGTTAGTCCAAAGAATTTATTTAGTTATTTTACAAAATGTTTTTTACACAGCAGTGGCACGGGAATATGTAGGTTGTCGTAAAACATTAATTAATCGTAGAATAATAATGATATTTCTAAATATAAATAATAAACAGCTGAAGATAGACGCTCTAATTTAATCAACGGAGTTGCAAACCAAAGTTAAAGGCTAAGATCTTACTGGGCTAGTTTTCAAATTAATTTTAATTAGAGTTATAGTTTATAACTCGGATAAGCTAAGTCCAAATAACGGTCTGAGTGCTGAACGAAAATGTTCCATGATTAATCTTTAGGTGAACCAAGAAATCACGATATTTATGTACCGTCGTACGTACAAATATTATGTAGATATCTTAATCCGTCGTCGACATCTTCACGACAGAGCAAATACAACGTAAACTAAACGACGGAACGGACAGAAACACACGTGTGTCGAAAATCGATATCTGCTTAATACGAGAACCACTCTGTGATGCAGCGCTCTACATAAAATGCTAATGCCTAAGCTCTTAGACAGACTAATGTCATCTACTCCGCTCGACCAAAAAGATATCGGGTATCTTGACGACAAAAAAGAAAAGTTTATTCGACTAAGTACTTTTTTCTTCTGTTCTGCCTTCTTGGTGTGGTGGTTAGAGCGCTGTGCTCAAAAACTACGAACTCGGAGGTCGTGTGTTCTAATCCCGCGGGGAACACTTTCACTTTGTGTTGGTTTTCCCAGTTTGGTTAAGACATTGCAGGCTTGAATCACCTAATTGTCCGATAAGAATGATGATTCTGTGCTTCGGAAGGCACGTTAAGCCGTTGGTCGCGACTATATTCAATCTGGTCAGGTTTCCCTTGTGGTTATGGAGGCCAGACGACAGTCGCTCCATTGTAATAACCAGGCAAGTCAATTCAGGATCATAATCGCAACGCACCCTGGGCTCCAAGGCAATGGCCGAGGATGCAACCGAAGAGAGGCGCTAGGATGATGATGACATTTTTCTTCTGTTTGTTAACTCTGTACTTTTTACTGGGTGGTACACATCGATTTACATCGACAGTTATTCCCTCGCCATTATCTAACGTGCTCTGAAATTGTTAATAAAATTAGAAGCGGCGGTCGCTTCTTGTTTCTGTGACAGCATGGTGATAAACTAACGTCATGTCAAACCAAACAATGCCCCAGTTTTCTGGATATTTAACGCTTTAAATTTATGTCTGTATAATGTAGAGAGTTTACGAATAGAAGAAAAAAGTTGGAGCGGACTCACGCACCGAGGCTTCAGTACAAATTCTATTTATGTCGAATAAAAAAAACTACTTACTAGATCTCGTTCAAACCCATTTTTGTCGGAAGTTTGCATCGTAATGTACATTATACTGGCGGACAGACAGACAGACAGAAATCACGAATCTATAAGGGTTCCATTTTTTGCCATTTGGCTACGGAGCCCCTAAAAGTAACTGGTCGAATTAAGCTTCTCTTTAAGTCGTCAAAAAAGGTAGCCAGCAATGCAAGATGTTCCGACTCATAAAGTACGCTAATGGATGCAAAAAGCGAGGAAAGTAGCCTATTTACAGCAACTCGTGACCAACTTAAATTAGCATTAGCTTCGATGGCTGGATAGGTTGGAGGGCTGGTGAAGATTACAGGGTTGTAAAACCTATTTATGCCTTGATCAACATCAGCTCGGTTTACGTACACACGTACAGTGATACATACAATTGAAATATCGTTAACGTTCTATCAAATATGTCGATCACTAATTTATATTTTTATACATTTCTTTCTCACCATTTGCTTTCACCATTCGAAAGCTACATAAGTCCTGATTAACATAGTCTATAATTAGGTTTAAAAAATGGAGAGTTTGATTGTGTGTTTGAACGCGCTAATCTTAGTAACTAGGTACTGGTTCAAATTAAAAAAAAAGTCCATTTGATGGGGAAGGCTGGATTTCGAGTTATTTTATAGCTGATATACATAGAATAATACTATGTGTGCAAAAACCGAAATCCACGGGGATGGAGTCGCGGGCGGCCGCTAGTATTTCACATTACTAAATGCACGAGTCATTGCTATCGAGTTAACGATGAGGTTATAATTCTCACAATGCGACGCATATTTCCTTTATACATATATGATTGAGGACGTACTGTGGCAGTTTTCCCGAAATTGTGTATTTGGGTGTACGGCCTTTACTATTCCATTATTAATGGCAAAACGTCACATTTGCATTTGAAATTGTAAGGCGAATATACTCGTAAATCAAAATTTTCAAGGTTTCATCTAAAATAATATAGTCCAAGCACACACAGGGAATCTTTTACATAAACTATGCTTTGAATACTGAAAATTATGTTGGTGAGTAGTGGGTAAATACAAGCTTGTTACGATGTGGATCAAAGCGCAAGCTTTAACACGACCCGTTGGGAGTTAAGATACATAACATTAGAGGCGAATAGTTCATGTGTAGTTTGTTAAGTTTAGTGTAATAAAGGACATGGCTCAACAATTCAACATTCATACAAAAAAAAACCAGCTTCGACAGAATCTTCTTATGTCCGTTTTGATAGGGGCTTACTTACACATTGAATATGTCTAGATAGATTTTTCCTTACTACTGGGGGAATCTGCTTATCGCATAAAACTTGTCACATTTTCAAATTGGTATCGATCGGTATTTCTTAGGCTTAATGATTTCACTAATAAGGGAAGGATGAGAAGTCAAATGTAATTTAATTCTGATTGTAATTAATCAGCTTTTTAGACGATATTCCCATAATTACCTTACAATACAACTTTAATCACATTTTGACTACGGCTGCTTTACAAATAACGAAAAGTTAAAGAATTTCAAACGAATCCTTTCCCGAGAATAAAAATAAAGTTTTCATCATACCTTTTTCATCCTTTACATCCCTGACCGTAACGGTATCCGCTGGGATATTGCGAGTGTACCAAATGCCTTTAATGAAGCTAATACAATGTACAAAGTGAACTCCGAAAAAGTGGAGTTAAATAAAAAAGAAAGTTTCGCCCCGAATCGAAGGGTTTAATAAAAAGTTGTAGCAATTTCACAGCTGAACACGGTAAATGATGGTCGCTAATCAGCGGGCTCAGCCGAGGCAGATTAGTAAGTTGGCGAGAGGTCGGACTTATACTACTTTTGATTAGCTTAGTTAAGCCTTACTTGATATTGCTAAGGTGATTGGAACGTTCTAGTCTCGAGCAAATGATGTTCATTCAGAAACACTGATAGTAGGTACTTAGTTTGTTATGAAATAAGATATTATATTAGATATGATAGGTATCTGTTTGTGTTCAAATTAGTTCATATCATATTCACACCGTTAAACCAATACAATAGTGACGACCGACAAGTAGTATATCTAACAGCGTAATCTATAGTACCTATATGTATCTATACTAATATAATAGAGCTAATGAGTCTCAGGAACTACTGGTTAGATTTGAAATATATTTTTGTAGGTATTGGATAGTCCATTTAATGAGGAAGGCTTTTTTAGGCTATTGAAAACCGTAATACACGCGGACAAAGTCGCGGGCGGCCGCTAGTCTATATCTATCTATCTATCTATAATATATAAAGCTCGATTACCACTGACTCACTCATTCATCGGGGCCTTTTTTCGCAGTGTTGCCAGCTTCAGACTCAAATCCGATGTATGGGAGTTTTGTTCGGATCGCCAATCAATCTGGAAATTTTTATTTTTTTTTTCAAAAATCCAAGATGGCGGCCATGTTGGTGGTCGCATCTCCGCAACTATTAACCCTGGAGCTGTCAAATTTTCAGGGGTCGTAGTCTTTGGGGAACGGTTGGGATTTAAAAAGAAAACTGACAAAAAAACAAAATGGCGGCGCCGCCATCTTGGCTTGAAAATCGGAAAATCGACCACTTTTTGCGGGGCCGTGTCTCTGGACGGGGCAGAGATAATTTGTTGTTTTTTTTTCTTATTGCTTACAAATATAGTCAATTTTCATCTTAGTGTTGCCAGGTGCAAAAATTCAAGATGGCGGCGCCGGCAGAGACGATTTTGTCTGTGTCAAAAATTTTGCAATTTTTTGAATCCATTTTTTTGGTGGATGGCAACACTGGACAGATTCGGTTCTTAACACTTTTGGTGGAGAATTTATCTGAGAGTTGCCAGAAGGGAAAACATTCTACCACGTTCTTAGTAGAATTTTGACATTTGGTCCAATTAGTAGAAAATTACTTTTTGACAGCTGGCCGAAATCCGAGTATGCAGTTTGGTGGCAACTTTGGTAGTCAAAGGCCTTTCGGTATTTTTTTTGAAATCATCTGGCAACACTGGGAGCGGCGGGGAAAAAAAGATTTTTCGGACTTGGTGACTTTGAAAAATTCCTGTGGCAACACTGGGCGTTGTTGGTTGGAAATTGAAACGGTATTCGACGTGGTATATGATGTAGTTTCAGCAAAAAAATTGGCTGTCAAAAATCCAAGATGGCGGACGCGTAGGCGGCCATTTTGTGAAATGAAAAATTTTCGAAAAAATTAAAATTGATTTTTCGCGTAGTTGGCAACACTCTACGCGAATGTGTTGTATGGCGGCATCGCGAGTCCAAGTAACAAGTATTACCAGGTGAAAACAAATCTTGGTAGATTTTGGTAGTTTTCGCTCCAGGGGCCCAAAAAGGGTCGAATCGAAAAACTGAGTTCAGGGAAAAATCGAGGCCACGAATCCGTAGTCTAGAGGGTGTCTATTGACCTTTTGGTAGTTTTATCTCTTTACGCTGGCAACACTGGCAGTGAGGATTTTTTGAATTTTTCGAGACATGGTCGACTTCGCGGACCTCTCTGGCCCAAAGTATAAAAAATACAAAAAAAGTAAAAATTACATTCGACGCTGTCTATGGTCCAGAACTTGGGAAAAATACGCGCTGTCAAAAATCCAAGATGGCGAACGAGCGGGCGGCCATTTTGTAAAAAGTAAAAATTTTCGAAATTTTCAAACCCGTTTTTGACGACCTTGGCAACACCTGACAGAGTTGGCTTGTATGGCGGCCACGTTTGTACAAGTGCCAACTATTGCCTGGTGGAAAAATGTTTTGGTAGATTTTGGTAGATTTGGCCGAGGGGCCCGAAAATGGGTCGAATGGAAATACGGTATTTGGAGAAAAATTAAGTATGAGCGATTGTGGCATCTAAGGTCCTCAATGACGTTAGGGTAGAAAATTGAGAATCACCTGGCAACACCGGGCTTGAGGGGTAAAAGAAAATTTTCGACATGGTCATCTACCAAGAGCTGTTTGGCCAACTGGGTGCGGCGGAGAAAAAAAGTAAAAATGCAGTTTGATCCGGTATATAATGTAGTATATAGGAAAAATACGGGACAACAGAAAACCAAGATGGCGGACGCGCTGGCGGCCATTTTGTGAAATTTTCACGTTTTCAAAACTTTCAACTTGAAAGTTCGGGTACTTGGTGAACCAAACGGGGGTTTGAAATGTACTGGGCGTTTGTGTGTTTTGGTATGAGGTATTGCCAGGTGAAAAAATATTTTGGAAGATTTTGGTAGTTTTTGAGCTGTGGCCCGAAAACTTCGAAAATAGAAATAACGGATTTTGGCGAAATTCATTACCAAGGCGTGGCAGATTGGAGGGTCTTAAATGACATTTGACTATTTCGATCAAAGTGGTCTGGCAACACTGGGAGCTACGACGGCTCAAACTTTTTCGGAAGGGGTGTCTTTGAGGATCTCTGGAAGGGCCAACATTGGCCTAAGAGGAAATGTGAAAATGCGGTTATTTGTGTAAAATAGATTAGTTTTAAAGAAAAATACGGAAAAAATTCCAACCAAGATGGCGGACGGGCTAGCGGCCATTTTGTGAAAAGTTTTAGTTCGGGAATATTTTAAACTGATTTTTCGGGTAGATAAAGGCGTGATAAGGGAAAATGTTGCACGACCTTTATTGTAGAGTTGACTTTGCTCTACAATGTGGTAAAATAATTTACCCCATTTTCAGGGTAATTTTCGAGTTCTAGGGGAAAATGTCAAAACTCAAAATATCAACTTTCGGGCAAAAATTTGTATGAGGACCTGTCAAACGTCGTCTTTTGTTTCTATTTAGACCCTATTTTTGTTCAGTTTACTTGTTACTTTGAAATTATTGAAAAATCATTTTTTGATTTTGCCCATACATTTTGTACTGGATCGAGCTTTATATGGGGCACGCGGCACTGTGACTTTGTAGGGAAATTTTTCAAGTGTTTGAAAAATGTTTAGTGGTACTGAAATATTGTCTGTTAGGACTGCATTTGAGGTATGTTTGGTTTGTAGAAACGAATCGCTGCCAAAACCGACTTCACGTGGTCTTGTTTGCCCTACCCCTAGAGTGCAATATAAGCCCGCGTAGGCGCGGAGAGGCGAGGCGGCCCGCGAGCTGAGGAGCAGGTGGCAGCTTCGGCTTGTTGGCCGGCTCTGCCGGCCAGCCTCAGTCGCGGCGATGAGCGTAAACCATCTGCGACTTTAAGCTCGCGTGGGACCGCCGGAGCCTCGCAGCGCCGGAGCCGTGACAGAAGCCATAGCTGCTATGCGTTTACTTGCATGATTTTAAATAATAATATGAAATATTTCAAACGTTTTTGATTGCAGACTGGAGCAATATAGAGTTATTTGTTAGTTATATTGATGACATTATCATATCAGTTTGCTTTGAAAATGAAAAGTAAAGGTGTTAAAGAAAATAAATCTGCGAGGCCGGAGGCCGAGCGCCGCGGAGGGCGAAGCCCGGAGCGGCATAAAGTGAAATCATTAGGTCTTAGTTGATGGCTCTCGGGGCGTAAAAAAAAGACAGGGAACCCGCTGACGGACGGTCCAAGCCAGCCATGTAATTTTGCGAGGCCGCAGGCCGAGCCACGGCGAGGCCGAAGGCCGAGCGCCGCGGAGGGCGAAGCCCGGGAGCGGCCCCGTCGCGGAGCGACCTAGCTCTGGGCGCGACCGCGTAGCGGGCGCCCCGAGCTAGTCTATAATATATAAAGCTCGATTACCACTCACTGACTCATTCATCGGGGCCATTTTTCGCAGTGTTGCCAGCTTTTGACTCGATTGACTTGTATGGGAGTTTTGTTCGGATCGCCAATCAATCTGGAATTTTTTCTTTTTTTTTCCAAAAATCCAAGATGGCGGCCATGTTGGTGGTCATATCTCCAAAGTTATAGCCTCTGGAGATGTCAAACTTTCAGGGGTCGTAGTCTTTGGGGAACGGTTGGGATTTAAAAAGAAAAATGTCAGAAAAACAAAATGGCGGCGCCGCCATCTTGGCTTGAAAATCGGAAAATCGACCACTTTTTGCGGGGCCGTGTCTCTGGACGGGGCAGAGATAATTTGTTGTTTTTTTTTTCGTGCGGTCAGAAATATAGTCAATTTTTAGGTCAGTGTTGCTAGATTCAAAAATTCAAGATGGCGGCGCCAGGAGAGACGATTTTGTAAGTGTCAAAAATTTTTCAATTTTTTGAATAAATTTTTTTGGCGGATGGCAACATCGGATAGATTTAGTTTTTGGCAGTTTTGGTAGAGTATTTATTTGAGAGTTGCCAGAGGGAAAAACTTTCTACCACGTTCGTAGTAGATTTTTGACATTTGGTCCAATTAGTAGAAAATGACTTTTTGACAGCTGGCCGAAATCCGAGTATGCAGTTTGGTGGCAACTTTGGTGGTCAAAGGCCTTTCGGTATTTTTTTTGAAATCGTCTGGCAACACTGGGAGTGGCGGGGAAAAATCGTTTTTTCGGACTTGGTGACTTTGAAAAATTCCTGTGGCAACACTGTGCGTTGTGGGTTAGAAATAAGAAAGGCATTCGACGTGGTATATGATGCAGTTTTAGTAAAAAAATTGGCTGTCAAAAATCCAAGATGGCGGACGCGCAGGCGGCCATTTTGTGAAATGAAAAATTTTCTAAAAAATTTAAATTGAATTTTCGGGTAGTTGGCAACACCCTACGCGAATGTGTTGTATGGCGGCATTAAGAGTCTTGGTGCGAAGTATTGCCAGGTGGAAAAACATCTTGGTAGTTTTTGGTAGTTTTCGCTCCAGGGGCCCAAAAAGGGTCGAATCGAAATAGCGGATTCAGGGGAAAATCGAGGCCACGAATCCGTAGTCCGGAGGGTATCTAATGACCTTTTGGTAGTTTTATCTCTGTACGCTGGCAACACTGGCAGTGGGGATTTATTGATTTTTTTGGGACATGGTCGACTTTGCGGACCTCTCTGGCCCATACTATAAAAAATACAAAAAAAGTAAAAATGCCGTTCGACGCTGTCTATGGTCCAGAATTTGGGAAAAATACGCGCTGTCAAAAATCCAAGATGGCGGACGAGCTGGCGGCCTTTTTGTAAAAAGTAAAAATTTTCGGAGTTTTCAATCCCGTTTTTGACGAGCTTGGCAACACCTGACAGAGTTGGTCTGTAAAGCGGCCATGTTTGTACGAGTGCCAACTATTGCCAGGTGGAAAAACTTTTTGGTAGATTTTGGTAGATTTTGACGAGGGGCCCAAAAATGGGTCGAATGGAAATACGGTATTTGGAGAAAAAATGAGTATGAGCGATTGTTGCATCTCGGGTCCCTAATGACGTAAGGGTAAAAAATTGAGAATCACCTGGCAACACCGGGCGTAGGGAGTAATGGAAAATTTTCGACATGGTCATCTGTCACGAGCTGTTTGGCCAACTGGGTGCAGCGGAGGAAAAAAGTAAAAATGCAGTTTGATCCGGTATATAGTGTAGTATATGGGAAAAATACGGGACGACAGAAAACCAAGATGGCGGACGCGCTGGCGGCCATTTTGTGAAATTTTCACGTTTTCAAAACCTTCAACTTGAAATTTCGGGCACTTGGTGAACCAAACGGGGGTTTTAAATGTACTGGGCGTTTGTGTGTTTTAGTGTGAGGTATTGCCAGATGAAAAAACATTTTGGAAGATTTTGGTAGTTTTTGAGTTGAGGCCCGAAAACATCGAAAGTAGAAATACCGGTTTTTTGCGAAATTAATTTCCACTGCGTGGCAGATTGGAGGGTCTAAAATGACATTTGACTATTTTCATCACAGTGGTCTGGCAACACTGGGAGGTACGACGGCTCAAACTTTTTCGGAAGGGGTGTCTTTGAGGATCTCTAGAGGGGCTAACATAAGTGGTAGAGAAAATGTGTAAATGCAGTTATTTGCGTAAATTAAATTTGTTTTAAGAAAAAAATACGGAAAAAAATCCAATCAAGATGGCGGCCGGGCTAGCGGCCATTTTGTGAAAAGTTTTAGTTTAGGAATATTTTAAACTGATTTTTCGGGTAGATTAAGGCGTGATAGGGGAAAATGTTACATGACCTTTATTGTAGAGTAGGGCTTGGTTTACAATGTGGTAAAATAATTTACCCAATTTTCTGGGTAATTTACGAGTTCTAGGGGAAAATGTCAAAACTTGAAATATCCACTTTTGGGCAAAAATTAGTATGAGGACCTGTCAAATGTCGTCTTTTGTTTCCATTTTGGCCAAATTTTTATTCATTATATTTGAAACTGTTAAATTATGGCAAAATATTTTCTTGATTTTCGCCATACATTTTGTACTGGATCGAGCTTTATATGGGGCACGCGGCACGGTGACTTTGTATGGAATTTTATAGGTGTTTGAAAAATTGTTAGTGTTACTAATATTATGGTTGGAGAGGTATGTTCACGCTGTAAATAGGTACTTTATTAATATGTAAGGAAAAAACCTGCTTTTTTTTTACCCTAAAATTTTATGATAGACGCAGCAGCAGCGACTGACTAGGGCCCGCGAGAGCTACTTATTACTAACTACTCGCTTTTACCAAGCGATTTGAATAAATTAATGTAAATTACCTCCAATTAACTCTTTTTTCTTTTTATACTGGACCTAAACAAATATATAACAGTGACTTTCTATGTCATGTTGGACATATGTATTCATATGTTTGATATATCGTTAATAATTACTTGTTTTATTTAAGATTTTATGATGAAAATTATCATTATTATTGTAATACTTTTTAAATGGTTAATTTCTAAATAACATAAATTATATGGGAAAAACAAAACGAGAACGACTTCCTGTTCCTCTTTATAAAATTTTAATACAAGTAATAACATTTACGAAATGTTTTAATAATTTCATTGATTCTATTTGATATTTTAATATTAAAAACGATATTGTATTATTTTAAGTGTTAATGTAATTAATTGATGAATTATGGAAACAACAGAAAGCACTAACTGCTTCCGGTTCCGTTTTGTTATTCTTAACATACAAAATATAATTTCCAGCAATCAAAATGTATTTTCAGAAATCATGATTTTAATTGTAATTAATTTTGGTTACCTTTTAATTAACTTATTTTACAAATAAACCTTAAGAAGACATAAAATGTACTCATACTGGTGTGAAGTTGTAGACATTGCCCCTCCACTCGAAAGGTATAAAAAGGGGAAGCATGGCAGAAAATAGCCAGTTCTTGTTTGGTGCTCGTCGTGATTAGAAGCTAAGTATATTACTTACTGTAATGTAATTGAGTGTAGTTATAATCTTGTTACCCATTGTTATTCAAATTACTATGTAATTGTTACGATGTAAAATTATGATGCTGTCAAGTCTGTTTAAACAATAAATAATATAATCGTTGATGTCTTTGCAGTAAAATAGTGTTGTAAATTGAATAAATCTGATGATAAAATGTTTATACAGTTTTACTTATTGGGTTGCTAACACATTATTTTCAACAATTTCAGAAGTGGGATAGCCTAAGTTCACAATGTTGGAGTTAGAGCCACGACGTGACGGATCGGAGAGCCTTGCGGAAGTGGCCTTGGAGGCCTCGAGATTTCGAATCTGATTCCAGCTAAGACTGCAACATCGGAGGGTGTGGTGCTAAATCCGGTGAGTCCGTTCCTGTTATTGTAGAAAGTTTTGCGGCTAAGGCAGATATTGTGCCACTCTTTGACCCGGTAGCTGATATCTTTCGCAATACAATCCATAGGGGGAACATAGTCTTACTTTATGCAATCAAAGTTAGCAGGCATTGCCGATTTCTAGCATTAAATTCAAAACTTATGAGTTATCTTGGGACAAACTTACCCTCTGAAAGTATCACACAATATTTCTTATTATAAAAATGCTATGTAGACCAAACTTGACATTTGGCAAGAAAGCTACTGCATGTTTACGAGTAATTCATGACTTACCAATACACATTAGAGCAGCAGCGCGTGCTGGTAATTTTTATACCCCAAGTGAAGAGTAATACCCCATTAGAAGAGTTTTAGCAAAAGTCTCACTACAAAATCGTTTTAATCTTCTTAAAGCAGAAGACAATATTGAGTTTAAGGATAACAAAAAAAAAAAAGAAACTAGTTTGATTTCTATGTCAAGAATCTGGTCAGACAGTTCGTTACACCTTCAGTAGCAAGCCACCGTGTGCTAACCACAATAAGCCAAGGCATCGAAGTCAAAGGGGTTTATTTTGCAATTTGATTTACATAGAAATCCTTTTTCATATCATTTATGTGTTTTTATATACTGGCACTTTGTGGAACATTTTAATGCTTAATCCTACAAGGGACGTTTCAGTTCTTTTTTTAAGTCTGACAATTGGATAGGGTCAGGTCTTATTTTTGTATTAAATTTGTGCCCATGAGATTTTCACAGCAATTTCTTTATGTTTTCGAATACATAAAATACAATAAGTAATTATCCACTGGGAAGGTACATTTCAAATATCACATTTTTTTTAAGAGAGTCCAGATTTCTAAGGTTGTTAGTTAGCACGGAAAGTTCTTTTCGCAACATAGACTCAGTGTCACAGCAGAGCCTTACAACAGTAGACCATACAATATAATCCTGGACCTGAAGTAAACCGGTCTTGCCGCCTTATTTTTTCGCGTAAGCAGCAGAGCTTAGTCGTCCTGCTGGTGCAATTATGTGAGGACCCCATTGCAGCTTGGAATCAATGGTGATGCCTAAAAATATGATTGAATCGACAGTTTCTGGTTAAGCATTATTCATAGTAATTTGTGTATAATTATGCCTAAGACTAGTCATCATAAATTACTAAATTTAGTTATATTTTATTGAGTAACAAATTAACAAATTATTTGTTTTAAAAATGATCATCAGCAAACAAAACCATTTCACAAACGCCCTTCTTTGGTGAAATGTGGAAAATTATTTGTATACATTCATATAATATCTAAATATTAAAGAAATAGCTGAGGTCCTTATATCAAACCTCAGTTCTTGGGACACCAGCAGAATTGGTGTTTTGAACTTGAATAATTGTACCCTGTCAGTGAGATATGATTCAATGTTTTTTTTTTGTAAAGGAAGGTTTGAGATCCATAATACTTTAATTTAACAAGTTCCATATATTGAAAGATCGACAGTCATATGCTTTATTCTCGTCTTTAGTAAAATCGAATTGTTATGAATGTCATAACATTTTTCATTAAGATATTCCAGTAACTGATAATGTACTTTAAATATTGTTTTTCCAGTTTTGGTTGGATGGCCTGGGTCTCGGTAGCCATGCTCACTATAATGTCTCTGGGGTGGTAGCGCTATGTGGCGGGTCATTTCATTCCCTCTAAAATGGTTGAGTGAGATGATGGCTGACACGTACGTCATACTGGTGAACAGGTGTCACTTTTGGGGTTAGGTCGACTGGGACTCAATTTGTTCTTATGTATTTAATAATTGTTATTCTATACCTGAAAGAGGTAACTGTATGGCCTAGTACTAGAATTAGTACAAGTATATAAACTTATTGGACAAATATTGTAACAAAACTTGGCGATTGAAAAGAGCAACTATCGAGTTTCTTGCAACTTCTTCTCGTTAGATGACTGCATTCCGAAGCCGGTGGTAGATTCAATGTGTTGTTTTTTATTATTATTGACTTTCATTTCATAAGTGCTTTTATGAGACCTATTTGAATAAAGTATGTTTTGAATTTGAATATAAATATGTTTTAATTCGCTTAAATGAGGCATAATAATCAATATTGATATTCATTCATAATTGATGTCGATGTATAATGTTATGGGAATTTGTTTTCACTATATTTCATCATATTATTCAATATTAGGTTTATTTTCATTAGTTAAACTGAAATCAGTTTATTTATATATCAGAAAGAAGATTATTTTTATAGATGCCTTTATTAAAAGGGTAAACCAAATGGCGAGGAATGACCTTGAATACAGTATGTTTTACATCAATCAGTTCATATGACCCATAAGTCATCAGTTTCTTTTTACTTCGTGCTTTAAATGTTTTTAATATAGTGATTGGGGTGATATGGTCAAAATTAATTTAATCGTAAACTTGCATTCGTCTTTTATTTATTTGAAACATAGATATCGTCTTCGCAAGAAGCTGAGATGTTTGAGCTTCTAGTGTACTAAAATTTAGCTGACTAGTGGTTATTATAGTCATGTTCATATTTGAGAAACGAGTATCAGGGGCATTTGCTTCTTCTATCAGACCTTATAGTATTATCGTTAATTCTAAGGGAGTAATCATTTTCATATGACTCTAATTTACATGTTTCTTTGGTTATTACATTCCAAGTAGCATTGATTTTTATTACTTGAGTTATCTTATTTTATAATTCAAATAAATAGAGTTTATAGCAAACTTTGTAAAAAAACTTGAAGTACATCTTAACATATTGTTTCACTTTTGGATCTTAAGAACGTTTCTTTTAACCATAAAGGTCATAGCTCAGTCACCAAAGATAGCTTTAGGATTGATAAACATTAACATGTGAAAATGTTGCAAATTCCTTGGATACCGTAGATAAAGATCACCTTATTCCATTTTGTTATGGTACGTACAGATTATTCATATTAGTTCGGAGTAATGGACTAGTAGTCATAATTTCTGTGGGCCAAACCTACGTAACACAATGAGTTCAATAGAGCCAACTACATTACAGACGAAAGCACAAGCTACACGAAATATGGAGAAAGTGGGAGTGGCCATGAAGAAAATGTTTGATCTGAAGAGGAAGAAACCTCCTCTATACAAAATAGATTTGACATTATTGAAGGCTTAAAAGTAAAGGGGGCCGTACAAAATAACAAAGACAGATTATTAGGAAATAACATATGCTTAATTGTGGGCTTCATGTCCAACTGTTCTTTACGCTATACGTCTCTGGAATAGTCTTCTTAACAGTATTAGAAAAGCTCCAAATAACTTTGCTTTTAAATGTCAGGTTCCTGAGTTTCTGTTGCCTCACGTGGAATCGGTTTTAATTCCCTTTATTAGAATCATTCGGGACATCATCATCAATATTATGTGTTTGCACGTATTTATTATATTATAATATAATATTGTTTTTGTGTATGTTTACTATCTGATGTTTTGGTGATTTATATATCTTAAAAAAATATATATTTTCTAGTTTGCTCTTTGCCGCGCTCAAACATTACCTTTTCCTAAAGGTTGACTGGCACAGAACGCTTTTAGCGTTAAGTCCGCCTTTTGTATCTTACTTGTGTGGTCAATAAAGTATTTTTTATAAATACATAAATAAATACATATATACAAGATTAAAGGGTTACAAGAAATATCAGACTACAGTGGCTTCAGATGCATTAAAAAGATACGCCAATCGGATTGACACATATGGTGAAAGTTCTAGTTATGAGTCCAACCGATGTTGATACAGTGGAAGCTTGGTGGAAGCGATACAGCACTGTGGAACTCGTAGACTTGCTAGAAGGTTAATTTGTAGGGATTTAAAAGTGCCTTGCAGAGGCCTACATAAATAAAGTATATTTTGATCTCGATTTTGAAATAAAGATAAAGCAAAGAAGATAATTTAAAAAAAAAATAATGGGTTATAATTTGCGTTATTCACAGGTATGGCAAAAGTAAATAAAGAAAATTACATCAGTCATCAGCATAATTTTTAATAATTACGGGTCGTCAGTGGAGACGATGAGAAAAATCGCCATTAGTTATCAGGATATTGAAGGATTAATAAATATGGGCCGTCAATTAAGACGATGAGAAAAATCACTACATTTTATAGGTATTCATTAGTAATTAATGGGCCGTCAGGGTAAGACAATGATTAAAAAAACCTAAAATACTTCATAGGTATGGTCATATCTTTAACAAGAATCCCCTAAATCGAATTTACGGGTATTTTTGAGGCAACTATAATTTAATGAACAATAGATAAATAATAATAAAACAACTCTAACTAATAATTTACGGTTGTAATATTCTTTATAGTTTGCTTCTGGGCTGTCTACCATTATGACGATTGATCTCTGGGCCGTCATTGATGATGACGATTGATCTTTGGGCCGTCATTAATATACTATATTTTATCACTTTAGCGGCTAAACTAAACCTAATCTTTTAATCCTAATATTTATTTATTTATTACACGAAAAACATGTTTACATTATATACTTATACCTAGTGACTCTGCACTAAGCAAAATTTGCTTGTATCGCAGTAGCCAATACACTCCGTATACAATCCGTGTACATGGTGATGACGATTGATCTCTGGGCCGTCATTGATGATGACGATTGATCTCTGGGCCGTCATTGATGATGACGATTGATCTCTGGGCCGTCATTGATGATGACGATTGATCTCTGGGCCGTCATTGATGATGACGATTGATCTCTGGGCCGTCATTGATGATGACGATTGATCTTTGGGCCGTCACTGAATACCGTGACGATTGTTTGGAGCTGTCACCTTTGTGGCGAATGTACATACTTTTTTTGGATATAAATATTGTTTTCGCTTGCTTCTGGGTCTGTCACTACTTTGGCAGCTATGTTCACGCTAAAATAATTTGAGTAGATATAAAACTAAATGCATATATATTTATTATTTTGACTTTTACTTACCTATGTGTTTTATATTTGCAGGGACGCAAATAGTGGTCAGGATGGACGAATGTTGGACATATGTATTCATATGTTTGATATATCGTTAATAATTACTTGTTTTATTTAAGATTTTATGATGAAAATTATCATTATTATTGTAATACTTTTTAAATGGTTAATTTCTAAATAACATAAATTATATGGGAAAAACAAAACGAGAACGACTTCCTGTTCCTCTTTATAAAATTTTAATACAAGTAATAACATTTACGAAATGTTTTAATAATTTCATTGATTCTATTTGATATTTTAATATTAAAAACGATATTGTATTATTTTAAGTGTTAATGTAATTAATTGATGAATTATGGAAACAACAGAAAGCACTAACTGCTTCCGGTTCCGTTTTGTTATTCTTAACATACAAAATATAATTTCCAGCAATCAAAATGTATTTTCAGAAATCATGATTTTAATTGTAATTAATTTTGGTTACCTTTTAATTAACTTATTTTACAAATAAACCTTAAGAAGACATAAAATGTACTCATACTGGTGTGAAGTTGTAGACATTGCCCCTCCACTCGAAAGGTATAAAAAGGGGAAGCATGGCAGAAAATAGCCAGTTCTTGTTTGGTGCTCGTCGTGATTAGAAGCTAAGTATATTACTTACTGTAATGTAATTGAGTGTAGTTATAATCTTGTTACCCATTGTTATTCAAATTACTATGTAATTGTTACGATGTAAAATTATGATGCTGTCAAGTCTGTTTAAACAATAAATAATATAATCGTTGATGTCTTTGCAGTAAAATAGTGTTGTAAATTGAATAAATCTGATGATAAAATGTTTATACAGTTTTACTTATTGGGTTGCTAACACATTATTTTCAACAGTCAATAAGTAGGTAGGTAAATACCCTTCGTCCCTTTTTTCGACCATGGCGGCCGATCTTACGATTAGGATAGATATAAATAAGGAAGAATAGGAAGTTAATATAAAAGTTTCGGTTATCGAATATAGACGAATCGCTGTCAAAACCGACTCCACGCAGTCTTGTTTGCCCTACCCCTAGAGTGCAATTTAAGCCCGCGTAGGCGCGGAGGGGCGAGGCGGCCCGCGAGCTGAGGAGCAGGTGGTTTGGAAGCTCGTCGCCGCGACTGAGGCTGGCCGGCGGAGCCGGCCAACAAGCCGAAGCTGCGGTGAGGAGCGAGAACCATCTGCGACGGAAGGCTCGCGTGGGACCGCCGGAGCCCCGCAACGCCGGAGCCGTGACAGAAGCCATAGTTGCCGCACGCTTTCTAGCACGCTGTTAAATTATGACGCGAAAAATTCCGATACGATGACATACGGTAACAGTTTTTGAGAACAACAATTTTACCATGTTTTTGAACAATAGATAGGTCTATTGTAATAGACACCTAGGTATTTCTCAGCAAGAAGCGATTTTATTTACCTGCTGCTGCCTACTGCCTGCTTAATACTCGTAGCTTTGTAGTGGCGATTACTTATAAGTCGTAGTATCGTACCAAGGTAGGAGGGTAGTACGATTAGTACGGTTTACGGGTACCTTTAGTACGATTTATGAAAAAAAAGCACAAAAATGACTTGGGTCGATTTACAGACACTTGCACCTTTCTACATAGATTGGTAACAATTAAGTAGGTAGATAGGTATGAAGGGTACATCTTACTTACATAGTACGGCCACTCCTAATATGTAGTTATACAAACAATATTTAATATTATTTATAGCAATATAATCATAGTAATATTCATTTGTAAAATAAATCTTGATGGGCATTTATTGCCAACGTGGCGATTATTTCAGTAAGTAGGTAAGTAGGTACCTAATAAGCTATTATTCTAAAGTTGATCTGTTAATCACCAAAAGTACATAATCAACTCACCATGGTTTGATCATTATGCCAGGTTATTAGGTAAGCTGTTAAAATTAAATGTGATACTATTATGCAAGAACATCTGCTAATCACCATAATCACCATAAAAGTATATATATTCAACTCTCCATGGCTCGATCATATGTATAACAAGTTATTAAGTAAGCTGTGAATTCATTAGCGACCTGCCCCAGCTTTACGTAGGTGCAATGCCAATTCTAAAGGTCTAAGAATACTTTAATGCTTAGAAAAACAGGGAAATACTACCTACATACCTATGTAGG
Organism: Nomophila noctuella; assembly: GCA_958496325.1. NCBI lineage: Eukaryota > Metazoa > Arthropoda > Insecta > Lepidoptera > Crambidae > Nomophila > Nomophila noctuella. Next base: position 4,458,953 of record OY292490.1, on the reverse strand, counting down.
TGTACATGTGTAACAATAGTAATGTAGAAACTGATTATGATGGGTTTTTTTTAACTCTTTGTCTACCTATACCATGTTCATCATGTTGTCTCCAAATCAAGCACTAAGATTTTTAATAAAACAATTCATTTCTCTCATAATATTAAAAGTTCACCTATAATGAATTCATGTACAAGTATGGCTCTAATAGGCTATCAAATTCAAAAGTTAGGAGCCCTATAATATTTATTAATATTGTAAAAGTGTCTAATAATTTTGTAGTCACCTACAAATGTTAAAGTTAAAAGTTACAATTAAAAATTGTTTAGAAAAGAAACAACTTTTAGTGTGAACAAATTTATTCAACAAGAAAACAAAATTTTGAAGGCTTGATGTGTACTTAAGATAAACAATTTCAAAAGTTAGTAAAATAATTCATAGAACTTGTTGATGTGTACTTCATTTTTAAATGACAGCAGTGACTGGCAGGCTATCAAATCTTCAGGACACGTTTTACACAGCGTTGGTCCTAAAATAAATATAAACTATTAAACTAAATACAAAAATAATAATCAACTAACTGAAATACTTTGAATATAATATAAGTTTAAACCAGACAGTTATATCCCTGGACATCCCTGGACATGGATATCTAAGTGGGTTTCTCTGTATTATAAATACTTGGATTGTATCGGTTATAAAACATAAATTTTCTACATAACTCTTAACAGGTTTCTATTTATTAATAGAACTAATACTTTGATATTTTTATGATATTCAACTCAACTATGTGGACTTAAAAATATTCATAGTGGCATGTTTATCACATTTCAGTAGGTATTACTTTCAGAACTTCGTCATCCTCTCATTTATCCTGCCAACATCAATGTGAACACTAAGTATACTATGTGTATAAGATCTTGGTTTGACCAGGCTGGTTACTACATAGGAGTAATTGCCATCTGACCTCCATAACCCACATCACGAGGGAAACAGTGTGGTTTGTGTGAACTTGGTTTGGATCATAGTACGAGACCAAGGGCTTTACATTGCCTTCCAAATTAATGAATTTAGTTAATATTATCAGATGATCAGGTGATTCAAAATTGCAATTGCAACAAACTGAGAATGACTTCACAAAGTTAAAGTGTTCCTCATAGGGATTAAACTCAAAACCTCCTAGGATTTTTTACAGTTCAATGCCTAAACACCACACTAAGTAGGCAATCAAAATCACATTCAGAACTACATTACATTACATTAAGTGCCTGTAGTGTCCCACTGCAGGGCAAAGGCGGAGGCCTACCCTCTTTCCACCAATTCAGAACTATATTCTGTAAAAACATAATAAACTTTAAGCTTTCACTATTCTAAACTATCAATAAGTTGTCCTTTAAAATCGTTTGTCCCGGTCGCTTCCTGGGAGTCCACATCGCACGATCGTCGGCTTCCGATGTATTCAGACCATTGGCGAGCATGTCATCCCCTACGACGTCAAGCCAGCATTTCTTGTATCGTCTCCGTCTTCCGCGACCCAGTGGGGTCAGCATGGTAAATTAGTTCTCCTTGATATTTCTTCCAATAACCTCAGTGCACACAATATAATTTACTTCGTATATATAATAGAATATGCATTTTGTTTTATTGAGGAAAAGACATCATTCGATGCATAGATTTACTGTATATTTCAATACGAAACATATGATATTATTATAAACATCGTAGGTTTTAGGTTACAATACTACATATTAAATTATTCAATGTAAACAAAATTGTAAACGAAACATTATTTTCAAAGAAAGTTTTGCTTGCATTGTTGTCAAACTATTTTGTTTGACGGATGAGTTGTCAAAATTAATTTTACTTTTTAAAGCAAAGGTTTGCCGTATTATGCCAAGTTTCATGTTTTATTTTAGTATCTAAAATAAATATTTGTGAAACAGTTTGCAATATATATTTTTGTCAAAGAAATATTTAAAACATTATTTTAAAAATATTACGAAATTTATTTAACATACATCGTTAAAAGGGAACATTTTAAATTGAAATATTGAAACAAAGCCGTTGATTTATATTGAATTTGGTTATAAATTAATGCTTATAATTAATTATTTCTGTAATTAAATTTTTACATTCTTTCATGTTTTTTATTTATACAAAATTTAAAATAACCGTTTTTTTACAAAAGTCTTTTGAAATCTACAAGTTGTGGAAAGAAACGCTGTCCGCGACGCTTCCTTCCTTCCCGCGGTTCTGCAAGTTCAGCACTTCTGTGTCGACTGCCGATCTCAAGTTTTGTCAAGGTAAGTGATTTTGTTTTACTTCAATTATTCTAATAAAATTTGACTCAAGTGTGTTTAAAACACAAAAGTATCGAATGTTAAATAATAATATAAAGTATTTGTTATGCAATTCATCATCAACCAACATCATCTTGGCTTGTGGCAAGAGGACTCTGCTGGAGGTTGGCCTGTGCCTGCTTTCTTCTGATTTAGATTGCTCATAGTCACCACGCTGGGCTTACGGATTAGTGACCGCAGTGTTTTGTATAATAGGTAATGCTGCACATCCCCCGTCGTAATATTCTTTATTCCCTCACAAAACCCACGCGGGAAGAAATGTCCAACTGGAGGATTTTAGGACGGCACTTAGGGCACCTTTACAATCTTGAACGTCTATTCTATTTCTGATGCTTATTTTTTTCAGGTTTACATCAATTTTTCCTTAATTTAGAAAACTGATTGTCTTTTGTTTCTTGTAGATTTTCGATTCGAAGCATCTAGAAAATGGCCGCCATATTCAACTGCATTGCAACAGGTATGTAAGCAAGTTTTATTTTAATTACACATTTTTGAACCTACTTACTAACATTTTCTAAAAGCTTTAAAAATTCTTATTAGAATGGCGATGGGTTCAAAATTCAGATCTTATAATCAGGTGGCAAATTGGGAGTTTGCCACCTTTCCACCACCTACTAAATTTTGTTTTTACATTGCAATCATAATTAACTTTAGTATGTAGGTACCCATAACAGTATTCACTATAATGTATCACTTGATAAATACATGAATCAATTACCTAATATACATTTGCTGCATTAACTATTTTTCATAAAGAATACTAGGTACAGGCAGGGTCTGCTCAGGTTTGTGTATAAAAAATTAGACATTGGTTGGCAAAGTTAGTTAAGCAATTTTAAACCATTATTATGATCATAATTAATCAATCAATCATTTGCCTATTGGTAGACATAGATTTTATTTAAATATTCATTAAACACTAGATGTTTACTGCAATCAATTAAATGAAAATTACTAATTCCTTGATCTATAAAAAAGCTTTACAATTAGAATAATATGTGAGTTGCACTAGATACATTAGATGTATTATATTTGTAGGTAAACAAACCTTCCTCTACCACCTTATTTGATGATTAGTTTTGAGTTTTATTAATTTATAAAACATATATTTTTTTAATGCAAGTGAAATGATATATACATAGTGCTACTTATAGTAAATTGTTTTTTTTTTACTGTTGCCGTTGATAATAAGTAAAAAATCAATTTAATTATTTGTAACAAACAACAAAGAATTTAAATTATTCAATATTTGTAAGTCATTACTATTACTTTTATAACTTATTGGTTGCTATTAGATGCTGTTGTTACTGAGTAAAATTGTAATTAATTACATTGGTAAAAGGATTTTTTTAATCTTCATCGGTAAAAGTATCCTGCTTAATTGAGTTTTTGAAGATTTAATAATGTTGTATTAGTAATTTTAATATTGTAAAATAATTGTAATGACATGTTTTTTTGTACTATATTTTATTAGATTTTTTTTTTAAATTAACTTAGTAGTACTAAAAGATTTAGGTACTATACTACCAACCATGAATTAGGATATTTTAATTTGCACCTACTTATTAAATGCATTAAATAAACAGTCATTGGTTCTGGAAAAAGTTCTGTTCACTATGCATACATTTATTTTAATAAATATTATACTATAAATACATAATTAGTAAATAATTTTATATAGGTATGAGAGGAGGTGTTTCCTTGTTAGGTTTACTAGAAAGAAACTTATTTTCTCTCAACTTTAATGTGATTATAATTTTCATTTACTCATATAACTAGATTTAATAATTATTACCTATTCTTTATAAAATCATTATTGGTATTCAAAGGTATTTGCGCATGGTTGGTATATTTCTGGTTAAGGAAAAATGATAAATAATAATTGTTTTCTTTACATTTAAGTAAGGTAATTTGTTTTTGGTTTACTGATATTGTTTAACATGACACATTTTCAACAGTTTATAAGTAGGTATGTGATAGGTTTTTTGGGTAAATACTTGTAAAATGATTGCCAATACAGTTATAATTAGTTAATGCAGTAAATATTTGAATTGCCTTTATGAATAATAACATAATTTATGTACTTATAACTGATCCTATTGAATCTGTGTATGGATTAATGGACCCGCTTCACCGGTTTATAGATATTCGATAAGTTCCATATATTATTTGGTTTTAATTTGAATGAAATCTGGCAGATAAAGACTAAATAAATGAGTTTTTGTTTCATTTACTGTGTAAATTACCAAAACTTTAAAAGCTACTTTGACAACCGATTTAGTGTAATTGAAAAGAAATTGACTTTTACACAAAGACCGCGGGTTCGAACCCCGCACAGTACCTACATACTGTCCTGTGCATGGACATATCTTTTTGTTTGTATTGGCGTTATTTTTTTTTTGTATTTTTCATATAAATTTATTGTTCGTTATATTTTTTCTGTAAAGTGCTTAAAATGCTTATCATTCAGCCTACTTACAATTACAGTTTTGAATTATCCTTAAGTTAAACCGTTTAGGTACCTATATCTTCCATTGATTCTCTTAATGTTAGCTGACTGATGACTGTCATTATAGTATCGATTTGACAATCTTTATTTGCCAGCGTTTTCAACTCACTTGGAAACTTGTGAATCTTGTGATACGGGTCCAAAAAAGATAAATTAGTTTTGATTTTCGTAACAGCGTTTTTCATGTTCAGACGGCGTGACAGATTTGCTTTCGTCGTATTATTTCATACTCATGTTTGCTTTGCTGTGTTTTGTTTATCTTATTTTCAATGTTTAATAGGCAGTACCCATCAAGGGGACCGCCTGTTTAGAGGTAATAACGCACAATGTGTGGCTATGTCGGCATGCGCGAGCGCGTATTCTGTGATTATTGGTAGAAATACCTTTACCTCACAGGATATAGATGTCATTTTATATAGCGGTGATGCTTTATACATGCGTTCAAAACCGGCCCAAGAAATTTTTCTTCTACCTGAAGAATTGCCCTCTGAATTCCGGGTAGGTAGATATTCCACCAAAATTGAACCAATGGACGACAGCTGGAAGTTGAACGGTTTGTTTCCGAGCGGCTCGCGTGAATTAGACATTAAAGTTTTAGAGTTGGAGCTTTCGTTAGGTAATACTATATTTGACGCGACTCACCTTGATTGTTCTGATAGTTATCTTTTTACCGGGCATAATTATACTGTTTCATTTTGGAAATCGGGCGATAATTATTATTCTTTTAATAGCCACGCGGTAGACCACGCGAATTGTCTTGATCGCGCAAATCAATCAAATAATAAAGCCCGATTGTTTAGTTGTAGTAGTTTAAAAGACCTGGCACGATTACTTTTCTGTAATCGTCCTTGTGATGGGGCGGAGTATTCCATTCACAAGGTTAGGGTTTTGGACCATTCGGATATGGGATCGCGATCAGAAATCGAACCCGATACCGTCTTCTCGCGTACCGTTAATACCGTTAAATTAAACAATCTCCAACCCATCGTAGTTCTTGAAAAAATCGATGTTAATAAATCCATTACAAAAAGAGGCCGGCCTCAGAAGCGTAAAATAGTGTCTACCGTAGGGCATTCTCGGGCGAGTAAAAAGTCAGCGGCAGCAGTCGCACAGCAATTTTCTGATCCGAAATTATGTATGCAACCGGTCGTGGTTCTTCGTAAAAATAATTTAACTGCGCCGCGAAAAACTACAAATACTGACCCCAAATTAAAATTAAATCCAGTTGTCGTCCTGGAAAAAATTGCCATCAGATCATCATCATCACGGGTACAGAACCAGGTGGAATTTAAAGATCCGAAACCAAAATTAAATCCAGTTGTCGTGCTTGAAAAAATTGACCATCTTATTGATACCAGAAATAAAAAACTACGTAATAAAGAAGCCGTAAAACGTTATTTACGCGATAACCCCGCCGTCAATAGAAGGGCTGTGAAACGGTATTCACAGCAAAATCCTAATATACATAGGGAAGCCGTAGCTAGGTATACTGTAAAAAATCCAGAGGTCAATAGACAGGCCGTAAACAGGTACGCGGAACAACATAGGGAGGTTAATAAAGTAGCTTCGGAAAGATACAATACAGTCCGGAATATTGAACCTGATCTTCGAAGATCAGAGACTTTGATTGGCCAGAAGCATTCTGACCAATTAAAGCAGATTAAATTGTTTTCGTTAAAAAATACATTAAGTAATAGTGTATCGCTTTGTCCTCATTGCCACGCGCGTCTTTTTGTCGAGGAAAAGACTCGCTTAAAGTGGTGTTGCGGTACAGGCGCATACAATGTTCAAAATTTCGAACCGCTCACGGAAGATTTTTATAGTCACCCTTCGTTTTTAGATAGGAGTCGCGCGTATAATAATCTCTTCGCGTTCAGTGCTTTGGGTGTTTCGCACGGTTTTCAATACCCAAGCTCTGGAATATCGTTTTTAAAAATCCAGGGTCGTATTTATCACCGCGTTTTTGATTTAGCTTATACCGATTCAATAAATCCGATTGGCCTGTACATTCACGATAGTGATGAACGGGAGCGGATCGCGGCGGGTCAACATTTAGACGTGCAGGTGATACGGAGTATCACTCACTATATGCACGAAGTTAACCCGTATATAGAATGTTTCAAACGTTTGAGTCAGGAAGCTTCCGAAGAAGCTCATCTAATTTTCGAACATACATCGCGTCGAACTCATGGTAACATTCTTGGTGACATGCCAGTAGGGTCAGAAATTGCCGCCATATTGAGTACAGAACGGGAGCGTTTTGTACCAAAGGCAATTGTTATTTGGAGAATAGGAGCCCGTAAACCTCATACAGTGGACATTTTACATCCACTGTATGAAAGTTTTCAGTTTCCTCTTCTCTATCCTCATGGTAATCCAGGATGGTTACCAAATAAACTAGATAACAACGGGTCAAAATTAACACAAAACAAGTACGTGCGGTGCTTGTTACTTTCGGAACCACGATTTTCAGAAACAGGTAGGCTATCCGAGGAGTGGATAGTCGACATGTTTTGTAGGATATCTGAGGAACGGCTGCGTTACTTAAGTAACATGCAACGTCCCTCAGATACTGCTCTTCGAACTGCACCGCTGCAGGAAATACAACAAAATTTAGATTCAATTAACACCGACGAGACTATTCAAGGGGAAGGTGGCATTCTACCGGGACGTGTTTACTTGCCAAACACTTTTACAGGAGGTCCACGTTACATGAAAACAAAATATATGGATGCTATTGCATTAGTTAATAGATTAGGTACGCCTTCTTTCTTCTTAACAATGACATGTAATCCAAAATGGCCCGAGATCCAACAATCCATTCCACAAGGTCAAAGGCCTAACCCATTAGTTTGTGCTCGCGTCTTTAATTTAAAATTAAATCAACTTTTAAGAGATTTAAGGACAGGTGCGTGGTTCGGTAGATGTCTTTATATTATGCATGTCATTGAATTCCAAAAGCGTGGGCTGCCACACGCGCACATTTGTTTTAGGGTAGAAGGTGGCGGTCCAGTCCAGAATACGGACATTGACTCATTTGTGAGAGCAGATCTCCCTGATCCATCAGAGGATCAGGGTAGACTGCGCAAGGCCGTGATTGATCATATGATACACGGCCCATGTGGACCTCAGCATAATAGAACGGATTTACCGTGTTGGGATAAAGATAAAAATAAATGCACAAAATTTTTCCCAAAACTTGAAACACCAACTACTTTTTGTGATGATAGAGGGTTTGTTCATTTAAAGCGAGACAGTAAAAATGTAGGAACTATTAAATATCGGGGTAGGGATGTTAATATTAGTGATTTATGGGTTGTCCCGTATAATGCCGCCTTACTCTTGAAATACGATTGTCATATTAATTTATTAGTTTATTCTGCTCGCGCTATAGTTAAGTATTTATTTAAGTATATGACTAAGGGACCGGACGAATCACGCGTAACTGTCGTTGCGGATTGCGACAAAAACAACGAAATCGAACAGTATGTCACCAAGCGTTACCTGGGATCATGCGAGGCAACATGGCGAATCTTAGAGTTTGACATCACCGCGCGCGAACCAAACGTGAAACAACTTACAGTCCACCTCGAAAATCAACAGTCCATTTTTTTTAAACCTGGTACGGTAGTAGAGTCAACGCGTCGCGAAACGTCCGATCTTTTAACGTATTTTAGGCGTCCGAACACCGCGGAATTTGACAACCTCACATATTTGGATTTCTACGAACAGTTCATAGTGCATACGCGTCGTCCCAGCACTAAGAACGTAGAAATTCACGATTTAGGTAACGGCAAATTCATCACAAGACGACAGAGGGGGGAACTTGTATCGCGTTTGTTCTGGTGTGCGCCCAATAGAGGTGAACTATTTTATTTGCGACTTTTATTAGCGTCACAGCCGTGCAGGGGTTACGAGGATTTGTATAGACTTGGTGGGCAAAATTGTAATACTTTCCAAGAAGCCGCGAAAGCTTTAGGAATCGCGAACGACGAACTAGAGTACGAAGTAGCTATGGAAGAGGCCAGCACGTTTTTGACTGGTCCACGCCTTAGGTCGTTTTTCGTACTTCTAGCTGTGAACGGAATTAGGGTCGCGTCGTTATGGGAAAAATATAAAAATGTGCTTAGTCAAGACATCTTGCAACGCTTTCCAGAAAACGAACCCAAGGCCTTTACGTTAAGTTTAATTAGTATCGACAGGTTGATGCGTAAGCATGGGACGTCACTTGTCGAACAAGGACTGCCCGCGGTCACAGACGATACCACCGAAGTAGGTCGCGAACGTATCGAGTACGACCCGAACCGTTTAGCAGCATACGTCGCCGAGTGGCTGCCGCGTTTATCTTCGGAACAGAGGTTAGTTTACGACTACGTTGACAAACTCTTACGCGACGAGAGTTTCCGCGATTCAAACGATACTGCTCTCTTCATAGACGGACCTGCCGGAACAGGTAAAACTTTATTACTGAATGTGATAACTGCACACGCTCGCGGAGATTTAAATGGTATAGTTTTATGTACTGCCAGTTCGGGGATTGCTGCACAAAACTATGAAGGCGGAACAACCGCTCATAGTATGTTTAGGTTTCCTTTAAATCCCATAGATGACTTAGGTTACTGGAACATCACAAACGGTTCTCAAAGAGCCGAGTTAATTTATCAAGCAAATACCATCATTTATGATGAAGCACCGATGGCTCATAAATATCTTATTAATTTGTTAGATCGTTCACTCCGCGACTTGATGAAATCAGACAAGCTATTCGGTGGTAAAGTAATTATTTTTGCTGGCGACTTTCGTCAGATTCCCCCGGTAGTAGTTAATGCAAAAACAAGTTCAGATGTCATTAATTGCTCCGTCAAATCGTCTCCTATTTGGCCTAAAATTAAATCGTTCACTTTGAATACATCTCAAAGATGTAAGAACGATTCTGAATTTTCAGAATTTTTATTGAAGTTGGGTTCTAATCAGTTACCTGTTAACAAAGTTAAAGTAAATAGATCTATTCTAAATTTAGTTGATATTTTATCCTCCATATCGTTCGTTACAGAAGTTAACGAACTGATCGAATTTGTTTTTCCACTTGTTGTAATAGACGAACCCGACGTATGTGCTCATAGAGCTATTCTCAGTACACATAACCAAAATGTAAAAGAAATTAATTCACTCATTTTAAATAAATTACCGGAGGAAGCTTTACATTTTTACTCGATTGACGAAGTGGTTACTGACAATGCAGATGAAATATTTTTAGGCGCGGACACTTTAAATAAACTTCAGATTAAGGGTGTTCCAGATCACGATTTAGTTTTAAAAGTAGGATGCGTGTGCATGATCATTCGTAATCTTAGCTTTTGTGATAGGTTAGTGAACGGTAGTAAGGTTATTGTAGTTAGGGCTTCACCGCGTCTGATAACTGTTAGGAAGCCAGGCGAATCGGTCGAATATGTCATACCGCGTATTTTATTTAAAGCTCCGATCGAACCTAACAGTCCCATCGAGATGACCCGAAGGCAGTTCCCGTTGCAAGTATGTTACGCGATGACTATCCACAAGAGTCAGGGACAGACGATAAGTCGGGTCGGCGTAGATTTGAGATCGGACGTCTTTAGTCACGGGCAGTTGTACGTAGCGTTAGGTCGCGTTCAAGATAGGAGTAGTTTACGTATTTTAGTGTCCCGCGACAGAGTTGTTGATGGCAAAATAATGCTCAACAATATTGTGTACCCGCAATTATTGTAGGAAACCTTTCAGCGGCTTTTTGGCTAAAATAGTTCACCTCATCGGAAGGGAATTTTTCATGTAAATAAAATCATCGTCAAATCAAAAAATCATGTCGACACAACCCTATACATTGTGCGTTTTTTTTATTATTATTTTCTTTTATTTTTTATTTACTACACTTGACATGCTACATTCTACACAAAATGGATTTAGATAAAAGAGTCGGGCTTGGATTAAGTATCGAATTTCTTATATTATATCTGTATAGCTTGTGTATGTTTTCATGAGCAAATATATTGAGATCATTCAAGATTGTTATTACACGAACTGTTGAATGAATCGGTGTATTGGTAATCACTTGGAAAGTAAATCCACTGTCATTGACGCATGATGCGAGCAGAAGCCTTCGCAGTTATCTTCCGGTGGGGAGGGATCGCGCTGGGCAGGCTCACCGGGAAATGGGTAGATAATTGGTTTTGGCGAAAGGCCGGCATGGGAAATGGTTAGAGTGTTGTTGGTGGGTAACCTGGGGAAAACGGTGCTATTGGAGTGATGAGTGTAACGTCGACAGGGGGGGGCATGGGGGGGGGGAGATTGGTTTTGGATTTGTAATGGTGGAAGCGATCGACTGGATGTTTGATTTTACTTCCCTCTGTAATTGATGTGATTAATGTCTATATACTCGTCATTGTGTATCTCATGCAGTTTATTGGATCAAAGTTACTCAACCACACATACACATTTGAAAGTTGTGTCAAGAAAAATGTTTTTTACATTTAAATTCCAAGACGTCGTCATTTGTACTAATCTTCTATTTGATTAATTAACAAATATTTTTGGTGTGTTTGTCCCTAATTATTCTGCAAATATAAACCAAATAAAAGAAAAACAGAAAAATGTTAGATGCTGATTAAAATAAATAACAAATTGATTAATGACATGAAAAATATTAATGTACAAAACTATTTATGGTTACGGTGTCCAACGTTGTATACATATTTTCAAAATTGAGTCTTTATTTTCTCTCTAATGATATGTCACTTATTCAACCGGATTGAGACTTCTGCAAACCTCTCTCTTCTCTGTTTTATCATAGAGTCGAGTGTGACGGTGCATTGCATACTGAACTGGATTGAGACTTCTGCAAACCTCCCTCTTCTCTATTTCATCATAGAGTCGAGTGTGACGGTGCATTGCATACTGAACTGGATTGAGACTTGTGCAAACCTCCCTCTTCTCTATTTCATCATAGAGTCGAGTGTGACGGTGCATTGCATACTGAACTGGATTGAGACTTGTGCAAACCTCCCTCTTCTCTATTTCATCATAGAGTCGAGTGTGACGGTGCATTGCATATTGAACTGGATTGACACCCCTGCAAACCTCCCTCTTCTCTATTTCATCATAGAGTGGAGTGTGACGGTGCATTGCATATTGAACTGGATTGACACCCCTGCAAACCTCCCTCTTCTCTATTTCATCATAGAGTCGAGTGTGACGGTGCATTGCATATTGAACTGGATTGACACCCCTGCAAACCTCCCTCTTCTCTATTTCATCATAGAGTCGAGTGTGACGGTGCATTGCATATTGAACTGGATTGACACCCCTACAAACCTCCCTCTTCTCTATTTCATCATAGAGTCGAGTGTGACGGTGCATTGCATATTGAACTGGATTGACACCCCTGCAAACCTCCCTCTTCTCTTTTTCATCATAGAGTCGAGTGTGACGGTGCATTGCATATTGAACTGGATTGACACCCCTGCAAACCTCCCTCTTCTCTATTTCATCATAGAGTCGAGTGTGACGGTGCATTGCATATTGAACTGGATTGACACCCCTGCAAACCTCCCTCTTCTCTATTTCATTATAGAGTCGAGTGTGACGGTGCATTGCATATTGTACTGGATTGTCACTAAATTCGTTTGGTGACCCATGTATTTTTATCATGTGTAAAGGCAAATATTTAATATATGTATATGAACTGTATATCTGTGTGTCTAATATGTGCCTGAAAGAAGAAGCATTTACTTTTCCAAGAAACAAAGTGAATTACAACTGCTGCAATCTTCTACTCAAAAATAACACAAAACATACGTATTTAAAAAAAATGTGAAGTTATCATTATGTATTTACAGTCAATATCATCATAGGCTTATTGTGCGGTAGAATGTTCTTGGGTGAATTTCGGCTTGATAACTGATTTTACAGGTGAAAGTATTTAAAAATAATGAAAACATTTATAAACCATTGATGTGCAAATTCGGCTTCCATTTGGCCGGTTATGTTGGTCGTGGTCTTTAATTTAATAATCATTAGTAAATCTGAAACTGTAAGTCCCGTCTTCCTCTAATCTCAGGGCTTGTACTACCCAACATTTCTCTATATCCCAGATGGTCCTGCTGCTGCTTTATTGAAATAAACTAATAATTGTTATGTTTTCAAATTGAAGCGACAAACACTTAAATACAGAAATAATATACATATTTATGATGTCGCCAATCAACGCCTTTCCATTGTCCATTTTCGCTTGTTTGTTTTGGTCGTGGTACATAAAATTTGGTATAAACATAAATTATACATACTATAAGTCCCAACCTCCTCTTATCATTGGGCTTGTACTATCCAACATAACTTTGAAATTCTGTTTGTTAATAACTCCATAACAAATTGGTTGAAAATGAAAAAAAAAACTTCAATGAACATAAAATGTGTATAACTGTGTGTGATTTTATTTTCAGGAAAAAAAATCGAAGTTGTCCCTAAATGACAAATTATAATGGGAATTTCTGTTGTATATAGCTATTCTATTTCTTCAATTTCCTGCGTGAGATGAAAAATGACCTGCAACTCATTTTTCTACCTTACGACTATAGGGTAATAGTAACCATAGACCTCTCATTGACGTCAGAAAATTCGTTTTCTTTTATTATTTACCCTTTTCTTCTTCGATTCCTTCCCCTTAACATCGCTCTTTTTCTTTTCCCTTTATACTATTGTCACAGGCAATAATTTCAATGCGTTTAAATATACAGTCGTATATCTATTATTCAACAATTAATTATTTTAATAACACGAATTGGTGCAACAAAATAATATTCCACGAAATTCGCTACTGAAGTTTATGATATTGACTGAATTACTATTAATGTATTTCTTAATCATATGTAAATAAGTCGGCTTTTCAGAAGCTATTACAAATTTTAAAAATAATATATAAAAAATGTTTTGTGACCTCTTGGTATGTAAGTTCGGCTTCTACTTGGCCCGTTATTCACGTTGTTAATTTGTCTTGATCGTAATATCTTCAATACAAATAATGTAAGTCCCGAACTCCTCTTATATCTGGGTATGTGCTTAACGACATTCCTCTGACACACTGATTGTCAACTGCTGATATACGATACCAAGTTAAAAAATATTTTTAACGTCAAGAAAGGCATAAAAAGAATTTTTAAGAAATATGACGATTATACACCGTAATTATTATATTTAAGTACAATTAATGAAGAGTCAACAAAGAACAATGAATAATCGTTTTTCATCGGATATTAACAATTCTACCGACAAGTAGCAATACTTGCAACGATAATTCTAATGTGCGCTTCGTTATAATGCCCCACGGCACACACCGTTGCTCTGGCTGTTTGATTCTCTCCCTTACCAACCTAAGAGTGGAATTGGTAACCCCGACGTGATCAGAACCTTTCCGTCGTGATCTGAACCATCTGGACATGATCTACTGTTTCTCCGTGATTGCACATTTCAATCGGCCTTCCACAAGCGGATCTCACCGATTGAAATTTCAAAAGGCATAAATTCACGGAGATGCCGTCGCCAAGAAGACAAGTTGCTACCATCTGTATACAGCATTCAGAATGATGACGACCATTGTAACAGCTCTACCGCAATCTTAACGCCGGTACATACACCACGCTGCTCAAGTATCCAAGTCCTACCCGGTCTGACTACGCCAAAACAACTGGACACAACGTCGGATAAAAAACTCAAGTTCTGCACAGAAAGCATACAAAGCGCCAATCCATACTATGTTAATAATTATACCATGTCGTAGCACAAATAAATATTTATTTGGTACATACACTTTAAACACCGCAAGATTACAAGTCAAATTACTTGAATGTACGTAAATCGTATACTATGGGGCAATTTACTTCTTTTATTGTTGGGGTAATTACATAATGTGAAACAAAAGTGATTATTGTTCTTTAAAGTTCTTCATCTTATAAAGCATCTTAAAATTTATTTATATGGTACATTTTGAAAGGTCGATTGGTTCCTTCCCGATCAAAAATGCTAAATGATGAGCACAATTCCATTGTCGTTATGTATTTTATTAAGCATATTGTTTGATAAAATAAGCTTCCTCTTCCATCATGAAAATGATAAAATCACGGAAAAACCACAATTAAGATAATGACTTTTTACCTTTTTGCACTAAAAGTGCACTACACTGTGTACCTACCACAAATTTAGTGGTCCACTGAGGAAACCATGATTTCAATCAGATTTTTATCATACATAACAGAAGCTTTTAATTTGTTGGTTAATGTCACATTGGCATGACATGAGAATAAAAATACATTTAATGAGTATCATTCTATTTTCGATGGTACATTTTGGAAGAATTTTTGTGTTCCAAGTTTGAGGCGTCCCAAGTTTTGTGCATATTATGCACGTGTTTTGGCATTTTTGCTATTTGCGGCATTGTGAAGGGGATTGGATTGGATTGGTTGGGATTTTGGGGATAGGACATGTCGATGTTACGCTCCTTACTTTGATTGCACCGCTTTCTTCCCGTCACCTACTGGCACTCTCTGACCACTCTCGTGTCGGCTCTTCGTCTTAACCACCGACTGCCCGTTCCTCGGAAGGTCTGTCCAACGGATCCTGCCTCATTCGGGGATGGCTGACGAAGGCCTGTTTTGTGTCGTGACTCAATGTCGGGTGGTATTTGTAAGTTGTTACGGTATACGGATGCACTCTTCAGGGAAGTAATAATAAATACTTGATGGTTTTACTATATTTCTCATGGTTTCATATTCATACTATACACTTTTTTATGTCATATTATAATATATTTTATTTGATAATTGACTCAATCCTGGTTCTTTGTTTCTTATCCATTTGCACACACACTCAGAGACATTAAGCAAACAATTGCTGTTGTAGAAATGCCTGACCACATTGCTTTGTATTTTTAGTTTCTTCTTTATGTAAATAACCCTATTAAATAATTTGTTGTATTTATTTGTTTGCTTGCTTTTTATGCTTGTAGTAGTACATAGCCAATAGTTAGATGGGAAGCAAAAGGGGATGACACAGAAAACAATAATACGAATAAAGTCAATAATTGAAAATAGTAAATACTTTTATAATTCGGATTATTGTTTTCTGATGACAAGTAATAATGGTATTTTATAAATTTCATTCGCACATTATGTTAAATGATTGGACGAACGAAACAATAAAATATCATTTATTAAATGCAGGATTTTTGTAATTTATTTGCTATTTTATTCTTATTTCGTTTTGTTTTTCTCACTTCACGCGATTATTGGCCAAATTAATTTTAACATTCAATCCTGCAGTGTGAGTCCAGTTTTGCAAGGAATAAAACTGTTGTTTATCAAACATCTTACCCATAAATAGAATATATGTAACCACCCTGGACTCACTCCCTCATCCCATGTGCCAACCTCACCTGCCCGCGGTGCTTCCTGCTACTTACTGACGAGGCTCTGGTTTTTTGTACCTTATGATTTTTATATGCCTTTCCATGCCTTTACCAAGAAATTAACAGATGTTTTTATATTACAGAATTATACTCATTTCATTTACAAACTGAGTAAGGAATGAATGACGAATTAAAAGTATTGTGAAGAAATTATTACTGAAACTATAAGTCAAGACAATACATAAATATAAATAAATAAAGCAGAAAATTTATGGAAAAAAATAACTTAAAGGTATGTAAATAAACACAATTATTTACCATTTTACATTTGATATTGTAGTGCAAATGTTTGAAACTACATTTAATTTACGAATTATTCAAATCTTATTTTATTATTAATGTTTATTTTTATTTGAATAAACGAATGCTTGCTAATGATATGAAATGTCCGATCATCAATTACTACATCCTTTAAAGATGTCAAGTTTTAAAAATTGTATCGTTTTTTGTTTTCAGGAGAGAAGAAAATTTTTGTAAAACCCTACACCAACTACTAAAACCGACGACTTGACTATCCTATCCTGACTTTTATGTAAGTCTTTTAAATCTATTTTTTTCTGGCTAAAAAAGAAGATTCACATAATACCCGATTAGGGTATATAAAGTTTGTGTAAAACATACTTCACACAAGTTTATAATAATAATTATAATATTAGTTAGGAAGTTAGGAATTTAAATGTTTACCAATTGCTTGAAAGGAATACAGGACTAAATCGCAATAACTTCTAACTTTCTTGTTTCGCACGCGTCCAAACTGCAATATTATATCAACATCAATTTAATGATTTGATGAAATCAAATCGTCGCTATGTTTGCTGAATGCAGCTGAACAAATCAAATCACAAACTGGTCAATGTCTTAGAGTTTACCTAGATATTGAACTTGCAACGAGCAAGACCACGACTGATTCATTTAATTATGAGGGGATATATTTTATTTTTCCTACCCTTATTAAAGTGTTTATTTTTGTTTCAGACACCTTTGGTCAATTGCGCTCAAACCACCAATGCACACTGGTCCATCGAGGTGGTTTAATGCTCGATCTCCCTATCCAACAATGGGAACATTAATGAGCTTATGATGGAGATGTAACCACGAATTGAAGAAACTAATTTTGCTGAATGGAGACTGCGTGTAGAAGATCAATTCCATACATCCATTAATGATATGTAAATTAATATTATTAACCTAAAATGTGTAACAAGATTACATTGGTTTACCCAATGACATGATAAAAAAGAGGTAGAAGGGTTATTTCAATACTGTTCAGCATCAAAAATAGGTCTATCGCTTCGCTTGCAAGTCGGCATTTCTGTTAACCCGTTGACTAAGGTGGGCGACAAACTAGAGAAGCGACGCGGAATATCGAATAGTCTTTTCTATGTAATATTGTCATGAGTACCGCCATATGGCATTGGTACGTCACGTCAAGTAAAGTATTGGTCGCAATAATTCGCATCACGTCACGTCGCATCCCGTCCCGTTACCCACCTAAGACAACGGGTAAAGCAAACATTATTTTCATATTTTCAAGTGCCATGTTTTGAGCCTATATTTACCAGTCTACTGGCCTATATTTAATTGAAATCAAAATTAGAACTTGTACTTAACTTTTCTTAAGTGTTAGACCTCGTAACACCATATTAAAAAAAAAACATTTTAATTTTTGTGTCTCTAAATTATTCGTAGTGAAGTTTTTTGTGCCTCCCTGTAAAATATGATCTGATGGAGTTACGAGGTTTGACTTTTTGCCGACGATATGTGTGTTACAATACAATAACAGTTAAACATAATTAGCCAATTATAAAAGAATGTATAACATTTAAATTATCTTTTTGTCTGTAAATTTCTCTCAAATGTAATAGTTTAAATGTCAAGAAGAAATAGTTCATGTACGAACATTGATATACAAAAACCATAGATGCACAGTCGCGAACAAAAGTAACCTGTCACCAAAAACTCAAAGTCAAACTATGAACATTATTATTTGCAAATTAAACCTTACGCAGATTAGTTAAGATTGTTTTCACAAGGGAGTGTTCAAAATTGCGATGACGCTGGTGACGCAAGACTTATTGAAATAAGTGCATTCAGCACTTATTTTTTGGGGACGTTTTTGAGACGTTGATTGTGTATCTTGGGTATTTGTATACCAATGTGTACGAATCTTAATATTTTCAACATTTAATGACGTCTTATTTTTTGATAGTAAATAAGGTAACTTTTTAAATATTCGTGGTAGGTACTATGCTTGTGACATTTTTAACAAAAAGAAGCGGTTTTATGTCAAGATGTAAAACATTCTTTATATTTAAGACGTTTGCTCTTTATTTTTTAAAATCTTTTAAAATTTTTATCATTTATTAACACTAAGCTTTTTCAAGGATATGTAGAATGCAAATTGAATGCATAAAATTAATGTCTTAAAATAAGGTTTGTAGTTAGTTACTTTGATGTTACATGTAATACGAAGGCCATTTTGAGCCCTGAAAATCGTTTCTTTTTCTGTTGATTACCCCCAGAAAATGGAACTAACGTACATTCAGAATGTGACATAAGTATAGTTAGCCACGTACTATCATAGTTAGCCGATTAGTGGACTTATTGGTTAAAAAATAAAAAACTGTCGAGAGCAAATAAGTAATGTAAATGTAAATTAAATGTAAGGGGACCAAAATCCCCTGTTTTTTGCTTTAGAAAATAATTTATTACTTAATTTTATGTCACATTGACTTTGTTCTACTCAAAATTGTTTGAGAGCAATAAACATTTTATATTATTATTTGTTTTTCATTACAATTATAATATAACCTTCATGATGCATACTTTTTTCAAAAGTAAGAAACTAATATCCTTATTAATGCACGTCCTATCAAGACGCACGACTGGGGGGTGGGGCATAATCTACTTGCTTTATGTTATCTGCCCCTAATAGGTTCGGTATTAAGTGTAGGCATAATAACAAAATCGGTAAACCATATTGATATTTAAGTTAGATTAAAGCGTTTTTGCAACAATTTTCACTTTTACTTGGCTTCAATTGGTCACAACGTAGGCGTAGGTTAATGTGGGCGAATCTCCAAAATTTTTTTTCACCTAAGTTAACTTAAAGCGTGCCTCGACAAATTAGCGATCCAATACAAAAATATTTTCAAACCAGTAGTTCCTAAGATAAGCGCATTTAAACAATCAAACTCTTCAGCTTTATTATATTAGTAAATAAAAGTTTAAATAAAGTATTGTAGAAATAAGCAAATAAGCATTTTAGTGTAATCGAAAACAATATTATATAACAAGGACTGCTCTAAAAATGAAAAGTTACGGTGTTAAGAAAACAATAAACAATATCTGCGAGGCCGCAGGCCGAGCGCCGCGGAGGGCGAAGCCCGAAGCGGCATAAAGTAAATCAAGTAGGTCTTAGTTGATGGCTCTCAGAGCGTCGAAAAAGGACTAGGAACCCGCTGACGGACGGTCCAAGCCAGCCATGTAATTTTGCGAGGCCGCAGGCCGAGCCACGGCGAGGCCGAAGGCCGAGCGCCGCGGAGGGCGAAGCCCGGGAGCGGCCCCCGTCGCGGAGCGACCTAGCTCGTTGGCGCGACCGCGAAGCGGGCGGCCCCGAGCTAGTTAATATAATAAAGCTGAAGAGTTTCTTTGTTTGTTTGTTTGTTTCGTTGATCGCGCTAATCTCGGGATCCGTTTTGAAATATTTTTTTTGGATTGGCATGGTGTTGGCAAGTCCATATGACGAGGAAGGCTTTAAGATATACTATCTACCTATGTGTGTTATAACAGAAAACCATGGGGGCGGAGTAGCGGGCGGCCGCTAGTCGTAAGATAATAATAGTCTATAGTATAGTAATTACAATCTTCTTATAGGTATAACGCGCGGCAATTAGTTTAGCAGCCTGGCTTTTGCGGGAACCAGGAGCACGGTTACATTAGTGATGCGCCTATCGATCGAATATATTTTCATGTTTCATATCTAAATATATGTAACACAAAGGTGACTGACTGACAAAGTGATCTATCAACAACAGCCCAAACCACTTGTCGGATCAGGCTGAAAGGAGATCGGCAAAATGGGTACCACTCATAAAACTAAGCGTTCCCAGAACTGACTATATAGAATTTAAAGGTAATCATGAGACGAACATTTTTCAATTTGAAGTAGATTTTTAGAAGCTGGGAATAGCTGGAAATCATTGATTGTATTATCTTACAAAATCCCTGAAACAAAACGCCGGTCATCATTTGCATGGAAAAACAGAACGCTTTTGACGTTGTCTAAAGAGCGACTCTTTAGTTTATGTTTGATAATGTGTCAAAAGTGATCGGAAAGACATCGGTCAATTAATATTCATAATCTTTATTGCATTCTTGTTCACAATATTCGCCGTTTTGTGATTTGTAAAATGATTTGCCTTCAGTTGAGCACGCAGATACATACAATAAGAAATATGTTTTAGACAATATACGAGTATATTACAATAAATGTGTGTAAGTTGAGCACCTTTGCTCCTGCGCTGCCTGCTATTCTGCTAAGAGAGACTCTTCGAGTGTGATTCGTGTGATAATTTGTGAGGACATTTTAATATATACCAGAATGTTTTAGTATTTAGTGTGGGAACTTGCCAATGCGTTGATTATTGGAATATGGGCGCTTAGCGCTTATATATAGTCATGTCCAATAAGACTCGGATGAAAATCTTCTCAATATTGTTCAGCGCTGGAATTATCCTATGTTATAAAGAAGAAAAGCATCCTGTTATTTTGGAGAAATAAATAATAATTATAACATAATGGTGTTGATCTTTATTTTCCTCCTCGTTATATTGTTTTGTAAAAGCAGTGACTATGTACGTTGATCTATCATAAAAATGCTTTATAACCAGCAAGGTGTTCTACCACCCTACAGGTTTGTATTAGTTTGCGCAGTGTTATAAATAATAATAAGCAATAACAATGGGGGGTCATCAATGATATTTAAAAAATATCATTGGGGGCATTGGGGGTCATACTTATAGACACCTCAATACGGTATTTGACTGACAGGTCAAATCACTCACTTTTATTAAATGTCAAAAACGCAACATTGTAGGGAAAACTGTATGAAATACAAGCATATGACGTCACAAGCTAATTTTGTCAAATCAATACTTTTTTAGTTTCGATTAACTATGATAATTTGTTAAAAGCGAAACTGTAACTGTGACATAATGATTTGTGATTATTTTTAAATTTCGTCTTTAATGTATGAGTTTCATAATTTATTTTAAATGCAGTCAAATACCCCATTTGAAAGGTTTAAAAACTGTTTTTAACGCCATCTGGAAAAAGAATTTGACGATTGCATTTTTTGGGACAGAACTATTGACACTTTAGACCAATAGATGTCGGTGCTCGTATATTTATATACTACTATTATAATATACTCCATGGCTATAAGGTCAATTTTTGCTTACATTTCAAAGTGACAGATCTGGTCAAAGCCTTTGTAACATTTGTGGAAACGGCAATTGTGTGGATAATATAAAAGTTGCATTGGAGGTTATGTTTGAAATCATCTTATTATCCCCAGCTTTAAAAAATATGTTACCATTACATTTTTTGATAAGCATCATTAGAGGATTGATTTTCTAGTATTCACTTCTTGGAACGCTAAGTCTTTATGTGGTACTGAAAATACATGGGATTCTGCCGTTGTCCTTTGGCGGGAGATGTTATGATGTAGGCATCCGGAAAGAAAGGATTTTGATCAATTCTACACTTAAGGGTATAAAATAGGGGATGAAAGTTTGCTCGAAACTTTATCAATTTTAAACCGATTGGGCTGCGACTTTGCATGATTAAAACTACAATGACGTTGGCATCCCTAAGATTTTGATAAATTCCACCCCTAAGCGGATTATCAGTCTGATACATCAGAATAACACACAGGGTACAATTTATGAAGATATTTTGTGCGGAAACCGAAATCCACGCGGACGACGTCGCGGGCGGCGGCTAGTTTTTAGATAAACTTTGCATGTTAATAAATAGTTTAGTGTCATTCATTTATTTAACAAGTAACATAATAAGGGAACATCCATTTTTATCAATCGCATGTTTTAGAATTCAAGCGTTGGCAGGGAATTCCGTTCTCTGCAATCCTCATGCATAGTAATGGATTACTAATGTGTAAGCCAGCTTTTGCCCGTACCTTTTGCTATGGCAAATAACAAATGTATAGAGTTTCCTTTATAGCGTAATGATTCCAATAGGCAATTTTAGTAATACTGCATATTCAAATTCCTTATTTTAACGTTATTGTTGCAAAATGAATTGACTTGTATTGATTTACTAGACTAAATACGCGCTTTACATTCTTAACACATTGTGGGACTGATCCATCCTTTTTTTATAAAGTGTGACATCTTATCTCTATGGGATATAGTGATAAGGGTAAACCTATCATAAGAATAAGATAGACGTTTGTTGTGGGTAAAAATATACACTACTAGCGGCCGCCCGCGACTTCGTCCCAGTGGATTTCGGTTTCCGCACACATAGTTTTATATTATAGCTTAAATAGAGATTTTTCCAAGCAGTAGTTCTTGAGATTAGCGCGTTTAAACAAACAAACAAAAAATAAACAATCTTACAACTTTATTTTAACAAGTATAGATAGTACTAGCGGCCGCCCGCGACTCCGTCCGCGTGGATTTCTTTTTTTCGAAATAAAAAGTAGCCTATGTTCTGTCTCAGGGTCTAAAGATTGTCTGTACCAAATTTCATCAAAATCGGTTGCGAGGTTTAAGCGGGAAAGCGTAACAGACAGACAGACAGACAGACAGACAGACAGACAGACAGACAGACAGACAGACAGACGGACAGACAGACAGACAGAGTTACTTTCGCATTTATAATATTAGTTGGGATTGATTTATCTTATCTATCATTTTTTGGAGGAAATGATATCTCTAAGGACTCGTGCTGTACTAAGTTAGATTCTATAACTTGCAATTGTAGACTTTCAAGAATGTAAGTACCTAAGATGGCTATTCATATTCTACTGCAGACGAAAATTCTACCGTCTATCCACGAGAAGTTTTTGACAATTTTATTTTTTGAATGGAATGTATAAAAAAACAAAGCTTTAAAATAACAAAGGACTTTATAAAAATCCTTAATGAATATTATTATAGGGTATAATGTGGATTTTTTTAATGGGTTTTGCAGGGCAGGTTTACTAACCGTAACATTTGCAAGAAAACGTTGCTATGCAAACATCCATATCTTTTTGAGATACTCTTACTTGCATGTACAGTCAGCAAAAAAATGCTGAAATAGGAAAAATATTTTTTATGCCAAAAATGCAAGGATCACATGCCTCTATGTGATCTGTTGAGGTTTGAGTACTAGAAATGTCAGAAACTGCAACCCTTCAAAACCCATTTTAGGATTCAACCCTGTATAGTGTACCCAAAGTAGGCCCTTAATTGGCACTCGATGTCTGGTGAAGCCAATCGATCCTCCATAGTTTATTGTGCATAACAGAGGCAGACAACGAGGTCTGTTACTACAATTCAGAGATTGATTTAATGATCAAGAACGAATTGGATTCAATAGAACATGAATAGGGAATTATTCAAAGCCTGCGAGAAATCAATTGTCTGTTATATGCAAGTGAAACTACGATCAGTGTATAGTAGTATTATAGGATACAGTTCATGTGAAAAGGCATTCTAAAAATACTTCTAACTTACTCTATTCGATTTACAGACTTTGAAAATGCAGTTTTATCCAACATATATTACACTTGTAATTTGTTTCTGTGTTTTCCTGTTAAACTCAGTTATAGTTTGGAAGTCGCCAGTGTGATTAAACCCCCGCACCTCGGAAAGCACGTAAAGTAGTTGGGCACGAGCCTGATTTCTCTACGGTGTTGACAGATTGCTGTCCCACTGAACGACATGACTTTCTTATTTTAATTTTAATATGCGCTAGTGGAACTTTCAAGCGAGAAGTAGCAGTAATGTAATATACTACATAGTATATGTCTGTCCAGTTGTATTCTTCGATCCTTAAAACCAATCAATTATATTATATAGTGTTTTTTTATAGATATAGATGATATGCGTAATATAGTAGAGAAACACTGATTTGTTGCACCCGTGCAAAGAAGGGGCGGTAAGATAGTATTATTATATATGGCGTACTTACTTCAGATATATGTATTGATTTCTACGTGAGACATGACATCCCATCGGGATCGGAGTGTAACAAGCCATCAAGTAGTTTTATAGCAAATTTTATAGCATTCCTTCACTCCTTTTAGTTTTCACTCGGGCTTTGAACCAAATATAGCTGGTGCTACCTAAGATTATTATGTAAGTAGTAATAAACATAGGTTATGGTCGATAGTACACTTATTATGTTGTGTTTATTACTATTGAGCGTGGTACCTATAATTGTGTATAATTTTACTAGCACATTTTTCCGATTTTTTTTCCAGGCAATAAAAATAATTATACTTTTGTTGGACAATGTAGGAAAAGTCACATTACCGGTACCTATATACATATTATGAGAACTCCTTTTTATATGCATTCGTAACATACGTGCCTTATTACTATTTCGAGAGTTAAACTTATAACAATCACCCTATTAAGTATAGAATTTCAATCTAGATTTGCGCCGTGGGATTCATCAAAATTTAATTTAAGTCAACTGTTGAAGACTTTATCGGAAAACTGCTTAAGAGGGTATTATTAAAATAAACTCCGTGAAACTAAAGTAAAATTCAATTATCTGTCAGCATCGTTGGCGGCGTTACGCAATATTTCATTCTAAGGCAGTGATCTTATTGGAATATTAGGCAAATCGACAGTTGGGAGGACATGATAACAGTATCGCCAGGCCGGGACTATAGATGCGAAGCCGGTTATTAACGATTTTACCCGTGCGGGTAAAAATGCATTTTTCGTTATTAACGGTTAATTAACCGCTTTTTATGCATTTTACGTTGTCACTCCATTCAGTCGAAGCGGCAATGTCTCGTTTGTTCAAATCCCAACTAATATTATAAATGCGAAAGTAACTCTGTCTGTCTGTTACGCTTTCCCGCTTAAACCTCGCAACCGATTTTGATGAAATTTGGTACAGACAATCTTTAGACCCTGAGACAGAACATAGGCTACTTTTTATTTCGAAAAAAAGAAATCCACGCGGACGGAGTCGCGGGCGGCCGCTATTATCTAAATAAGTGTTTGTATAATAATAGTAATAGATTGTATAAGTATTAGACGCAATTATAAATTAAAGCGACATATAATTTAACATTAACGTTTCGTAGTATTTGCGTGAAAGAGTAACAGACATCTATCCATCCATCTATTCTTACAAACTTTCGCATTTGTATCTTAGTAGGATAAGGTAGTAGGATAACATCTAAAATGAATTTTATTTATCTTTTGAATATCGAATTTCTCTTCACAAAGGAATAAAACTATACCCTTTTTAGCTGTCACTGTCAGATAATTAACCGTTAATAACTGCATTTTATCGGTAGCGTACCAAAAATTTGGTTAATTAACGGTAGCTAACGGGTTTTTTTACATCTATAGCCGGGACCGATACATCATAAATACAAAATTATATTATAAAGGATAGCAATAGCGTAATGTTTTTCATAACTTGAATGGGAAGTGTGACTACTATATTCGAAATCTGATGAATTCAAAAATGTATTGCTCCGATTTTAGGGAGAAGGTAGTAGTTCCTGCATTTTCACGCGCGGCTGACACACACACTGACCTGTAACAATGTGTTACAGGATCAGAATTATACATTTAAATCGTTAGATTTGCCCTCGCCATACTTTTATATTGGCAATAAAACAAGAGTGACAGTCGCTTCTTAGAGCGATACGTTTTAGACAGGACGTTGACAGTCACCCGTTTAAATCTATAGGCAACGTGATGTCTGAGATGTCTCGCTCTTACGAGTATTTTAGTGCCAATTTCGAAGTATGCGAGGGCAAATCTAAGGCTATGGCCAGACTTCTTTCCGTGCGAGAAATAAGCTTACACAATGTTTAGAATTGAAAAATAGTGACCTTTCCGCTCAGGTAAGACGAAATATCATTCCCCTTATCTAGCGGATTCCAGCTACGTTCCTTAAAAATGTCAGGATTACTACAGTGGTGAACTAATTTTGTAATTATGCAGACGCCAGGGGTCCATTAAGAGGCCACCGCGAAATATCCCATTCGTTCGGGAGTCAACAGGCAGTGCCAGTCCTTTGGGAACGCTGAGACTGCGATATTCAAATGAACGTATTCATAATTGTCCCGAATGTCGTAAAAAGCCGGAAGGTGCCGCCCTACTCGCAACCCGTTCCGTTTTATGCGAAATACTGTTATGCGCGTGATAATAATCCGTTTCTTGTTACAGAATACAATAACATGGTTACGTAAAATGGAAAAATTAGCACTTAGACTGTGGGGTAGTCAGCCGCTGGTCTTAATACGAGATTAAAGTAATAATCCAAGCAATTCCCATTTTGTATTTATATTCTGTGGTCAAGGTCTGCTGTTAACAAGCATTTGGACTTTAATATTTCAGCATTACACGTAGGATCTAATGAAATTAAAGCTGAATACGACTATAAACAGCTAATTTAAATAATGCTTTAAGTGTTTAAGGATGGTTCCCTTTGTATGGATGCACAAGACATTTTCGAAAGTATTTTAGATACTAAAAACAAGTGCTTAATATTCAAATTAGTTATTAATTTATTACTTTGAATTTTAATATTGGATGAACGCGAACGGGCAATTAAATCGATCATGGCTTGATTAAATTTAAGGGCGATTTTTATTTAGAACAAATTCTATGTTTATATTTTGAATTTATTCTACGAAAAGAACTTAATTGTTTTGATTTTCGATTGTTGAACTTGTCTAGACAGTATTTAAAACACACTTAAGAGATCGCTATTACATGGTCTTAATAGAAATTAATATAATGTTTTATCAATAAACGCTTATTATGTTATTTTCATGAAATTTTGTTTGAAATATTACTGTATTCTATATATTCATCAGGTATTAGACTTAGCGGCCAGAGTAGGCGGTTTCTCAGACATTCTCAGCTAGACTTATTGAAGTTCAAAAAGGTATTAGTATTACAAATTAGTTTTTAGTTTTTAAAAAGAGAAAGACAGCGGCTAATTACCTTTTTGTTAATATGAGGAATATTGAACAACACATCTTACCAGTTTGTAGGTAAGTGTCCCTCATGCAAACTATTCACTTTAGAAAAACAACATATCGATGCCTAACGGCCAAAATGGCCTAAGCGACATTTTTTGCGAAATCGACTTATATACATCATTGGAATCGCCTTTTTTTTCTGCGTCGTTCTATCTAGGTTTCGTCTCTCTAGGGCGTTATTTTTGTCGCTTAAGCGGTTGGTAAATTAAGGCTCGAAGCCTTAATTTTACGTCCTAAGCGCCCAATATTTAGTGTTATTTTTTCATTCTGGTGGTTAGGAAATATAATATTTAAAAAAAGTTACTTAGACAATTTTGCTTGAAAACAATTAATAACAAAAATGTCGCTTAATACTTTCGGGCTGCAATTTTCAAATATAAGATATGGCGCTTAGGATTATTTGCCCTATCACATATTACTATGCATTGTGGCGCTTATCTCATTTTTTTCTCAAAATAAATGATTTAATCTATGGGTATTGATGTCCCTGGTCGCAGACTTTAGCTGGTACAGGTTATCTGCGACACCCTGTATATTTAGTATTTCGCTAACACTAAGACTTTTTCGTCAATCACTTCTTATGTTGGCTTAATGTCGGTTAAGCAATTTTAATAAAAAAAAAAGATGCAATTAAGTCGCTTAGGCTAACATGAATTTTTTTGGTAAATGCAGTTACGACATTTTTGCTGTAAAAAAATAAATCCATTTGAGCATAAGCGACTAAAAACACCCTTAGATGAATGATTTGTAATACTTTAATAAATACATTTTGAAGAGAGGTATCTTTTATATTTACACCTAAAATTTGGAATC
The DNA here is from genome assembly GCA_958496325.1 of Nomophila noctuella. Taxonomy (NCBI): domain Eukaryota; kingdom Metazoa; phylum Arthropoda; class Insecta; order Lepidoptera; family Crambidae; genus Nomophila; species Nomophila noctuella. Next base: position 4,430,550 of record OY292490.1, on the reverse strand, counting down.
TTAGGAACCAAAACCCAACGACTTATGATTTTTTTTCGTAATTTTTCGTCTTTAATCCTCTCTCCTGTAAAGTTTGTGAAGTGGCGGTTAGGCCTTATTGGCCGTTAGGCATCGATATTAATTAAAATTAGAAACCTCAATATCATTATTGAAGACCTTTCTTTTATGAAATTCTTTTATGAAAAAAGAAGGCTCAGTTTTACATAAAAAGTTAGACACCCAGTTTTTTTTCTATTTTCTTGTCACAATCCTGATGCGGTTCACAGAATACATTAACTTACCAAGTTTCATCAGTGTAGTGCTTATAGTTTCAGAAAACAGTGGCTGTGACAATATTTGCGGCCAGGCAGACAGACATACATGTCGAATCTATAAGGGTACGGAACCCTAAAAAGGAACAAGAAATATAGCCTACTACTGATCGAAGCTGTTTGCTACATTATGAAATTAAGTAAAAATTATCTCAGAACGTTTTGAACGTTTTTCCATTTAAGACGGACCTTTTAGGGCGAAAGTGTAGTAAATTGAGAATCTTTTTACGCGAGTTCAAAAAGGATGAAACACGGATATCGTGCCGTATTTTACACAAAAAAGTTGGAAGCTTGACCTCGTTTCGCATCTCATGCTGTAAATGGAAATATTAGAGGTGCGATGAACCCATCGCTCGACTGATGTCGAATTATGGGCAGTGCGCAAATGCGCATTAGCCTCCGGTAAGTCGATAAATAGGTATGCACTTAGGACTTTGATTTTAGTACATAAATACTTATGTGGCACTAGTTTAATGGTATCAAAGCAATACAAAAACGATTTTGTCTTTATCGGTGATATTTTTGGCATACAAAGTTACTGCTATTCCCAGTAGAATATTATGACTGGGAAAAATTGTTTGACGGCTACAGGGACGAAATAGTCGCCAGCCCACGCCATATAAAAAAAACCGTGATAACTTTAACCGCCTAATCTGATTTAAGGATTATACAGTTTCGACTATGCGAAACTATGTAGTTCGAGTCCTTTTACAATTTAGAAGCCCACGCAGGCCTACCCGGCTGGGAAAGGGGGGGGGGGGGGAGTTCGTACCCTCCTTTGCTTTCTAATCTATTGTCTTTCCAAGTAGATTACTGCCATACTATCTAGTAGAATATCTATTCTATAGATATTCTACGGATTCCCTGGTATTGAGTGCCGGGCTTACTCAAATCGCCCATAACATATGCAATAGTATTATAATCATTGATTAAGATACATACGTTACGTATCCAGTCTGAAACATTTTCCAGTAATTATAATTCACTACAGTAAATTTTTACCACAATTTTTACCATATAAAAAGGACCCTGAATTTCCGCCTGGTATAATTTTGCGTTCAAGTCAATATTGAGATCCCTTCTTAACAAATGAGTTGCTAAAGAGCCGGTAATCATTTGACTGCTGCCATTTCCCAGGCCGATGCGAGAAAAATGAGGGTGCCTCTATACAGGATATTGCTTTGATGGCTATTCGGCGGCCTTTCCTACGGCCGGATATCTTTCTCCTAATGTTATGTGCCTGGCCTCTTATTGTACAGAATATACTGCGGCGATAAAGCCGTTTCTGTTTCATGGATGTACTAGCGGCCGCCCGCGACCTCGTCCGCCTGGATTTCAGATCCCTATTTTCGTAGTAGGTAGTCTATGTCCTTTCCCAGGCTCTAAAGATTCATCATCATCATCAGTCTACCGCAGTCCACTACGCCGTCTAAGGATTGTCTGTGTCAAATTATAGCAAAAATCGCTTGAGAGTTTTAAGCGGGAAAACAGAGGCAGAGTTATTTATGCATTTATAATATTATGGCGAGTAAAAGTTTGAAATCACTTACGTGATGGTTCCGCGCGATAGTATTATTTTTTATTAACCGTAGAAGCAGCATAGCTTTTAAGGATCAACTGTTAATTTTTACCATTAATTTACACAAAATTTAATTGAATCCAGGCAGATTACTCAAAATCAAAGTTTTTCCAAAATTCTTGCTCGCTAGTGAAGTTATACTCGAAGAAACTATTTTATAAACGTTGAAGTATTTTTATAGTAATCACGAAACTATTGTCTATAGGTTACATAAACAACCTCGAGAGTTGACGCATAAGTTATTTTCAAGTAGATCGATATTAAAGATACATACAGAAATGAAAACTGGGATGCGCATGACAGTCTCAGGAAATTGCGCCTGTCATACAGATTCAAGCGTTTGAAATTCAATAGTGTCTTTAGTTACTTTTTTATTACATGAGGCCAAGCAGGCCTTTTTTATTCTTAATTTAGAAGATGGTAAAATAATCAGTATGTTACTACATTGGTAATGTAATACGAATAAACATCTCATCGCTTATACTGGCTATTGTCTCGGAGCCTAGGGTACTCTGCGACTATGAACCTGTATTGACCAGCTTGGTTGGTTGGATAGCTTGGTTGGAACCCTTGCAAGGGAAACCAGACTATTGGGCGAATAGTCGGGACTTACAGGAAGCACGGAATCATCAGTCTTATCGAACAAACAGGTGATTAAAACCTGCAATGAACTGAGAAAAGCTACATAAAGTGGTGGCGTTCCCCGCGGTGGTCGAGCCCACAACATGCGCGGTTTTTGAGCCCATTGTTCTAACCACTACACAGCGGAGGCAGTATTACAAATGTAAATGTTGTTACGTACAGAAGAACAAATACCAACAAATTATGGAGTTTTTAAAATTATGAACAAAGAAAAATTCATCCGATCTCAGTTGGCTCAGGCGGGAAATTATAGACAAAAGTATAATAATACTTAGCATGTAAAAATGCTTAAAATAAAATATACAAAAATTATGGGCCGTTTGGTATTGATAAAAATACAAGCCTGCTGCTGTAAAATTGTGTATGTAGTAGTGTAGTAACAAATCGTAGTGGGGATGTTTTCAAGAAGAAGAAGAAGAAGGCAAAACCAGCAACAATTGCGACAAACATTTACGTTCATTTTAACTTATCTCTGTTAAAAGAACGCCTTCAAATCAAGGCAGAATTTAAGTTGCTATATCCTCGTTGGTTTTGAATAGCGTTCAGCAGTCAGAATCGCGCATTCCAGAATACAAATCTCTCCGAAGACGTAATGGAATGGCTTAAGAGGCCACAAATCAAGTTAACAGGCAATACACGCTGGTATCGCGACCTTCCAGGCTAAGATACGAATGCTCTTTTCTTTGCCGCAACAAAGTGGATAACGTTGCAGACATGTAGGTATTTCAATTTCGTTCATATGTACAATGAGAAATTCTGCGGACAAGACTCTTTCTTGGGTATTCTGTGTGCCACAAAAGAGACTAAGAGGCCAGTAGAACAGCAAACAAATTAACAAAATTACTTTTTGAAACTATTTATGACATTCAAGATGTTTTTCAGCCTGGGTGTGCATAGGTTACGTGTGAGCTCGTTTGCCACATCATAACATTAAAAAAGTGATCATTAACAATTTTAATCATGAAAATTTTACTTTATAACCGACTTTAAATAGAGGTGGTTTTCAATTCGACCGTTCATCAGTCTCATTTCACTTTTTTTAGACAGTTTAAAAATAATGCTTGTCGATATTTTCCTGTTCTGACATCACACAAGAGGAGTCGATTATAATTGGGTATTTTACTGCATACGAAATAAATTATGACATTCTAAGATTAAAGAAATCAAAAATTAGGCACAATTTTTTATCTCACAGTTACTATTGAGCTTTTAACAAATTATTACAGCTAATTTAAGTTATAAGAGTATTGATTTGACACTACAGCATTGTGACGTCACGATTCAATATTTCATACATTTTTTCCTACAAGGTTACGTTTTTGACATTAAAAAAAAGTAGGTGATTTGACCTGTCAGTCAAATACCGTATTAGTGACCAATGATAAATCCTCTTTAATTACTCTGAATAGGTGTAGAGATGCAGAGCTAGTGGCATGCATGACAGCTTAAGCGCGGAATGCGATCGTTCTTTCAGAAAGCACTTAGCGCATTTAATCAAACACGGCTAATTGCCACGCGGTCGATCACCAAGCACGCGAGCTCGTGATTACCGCCCGAATATACCTACTACTTACTACTAAAATCACTAATGGAATCGCCTAATAGATTCCGTACAAAATACCACAAGATTGTGATCGACCTTGTGCTCAATAATATCCGAGGTGTTTCTGCAGCAAATTCTTTATTGAAGTTTATTACAGCTTCGATTTTACTTACTAAATGTATTAAAAATAAGTGGTTGAACATATTGTTTGTGCAACATGTTTGCAATGATCCTATCTGCTTAGTTTAAACGGTGCACCGTTTATGCTTAAACAGCCATGTTCGTATAGAACTTTGCGGGGTACAGACGTAAATATTTTTATTTACTTCTTGAAGTAAACGACAAGGAGCACACACATAGTACAAAAAATAATTAAACTTTTTCGCCGTCAAAAAGAAAAGGTCGTGAAATTCGTAGGAATAATTTCAAGCCAAATATGATACTTACAGTATACACAGCTGGTTGTTGTATAGTCAGTTATACTCGTATAGTCACACTGACATTTACTGGGTACACTTCGACTTGTCATTTCCATGTCACTGCCACGTTTGTTGATATCCGTTGGGTAAGTATTATTCTATGATATACGATAGTTGCTGTGAACAATTGAATATAATACACCCTACAAATATGTGAAGACTACTGGATACTTCAATCTCTGTCTAAGTCTAGATAAATACTGATATTAGAGTAAAGACAGCTACTGTAATATAACCGTTACACCGAAAGATGTCACCTTAGGGCGTGCAGACCGCGCACTAGTTTTTCTTTAATTGTAAAAAAATATATATATTTAGATAAAAACAACGCTCTGTAGTGAACCATTGTATTGCTAAAAGTGGCCACTTTTAGCAATATTCAAAATTTTAGTCATCTTTGAAAAGTATTTGCAGCAGATTTTAAAAAAATCATAAATGTTATTTTTTTGTGCACTACAGACTGTTTTTCTATAGTTATATCATATTTTTTTTGCAATTAAAGAAAAACGATTGGCGGCGCTAGTGTGCGGTCTGCACGATCTTAAACAAAGAGAAATACATACATACAACCACAAATCCACCTTTTCGTTCTATGTATGTTACATAGAACGAAAAGGTGGACTTTCGCTATATTCTCTTTCCATCGACGACAAGTATCGCTGCCCTAACGTATTGCATTTATCAAAAAATAAGTTGTGTTGTGATGTTGGCACTTCCTTCGGTTTCTTGAAAATTGTTGTTATGTTGGCCTCGACGGAAATATAAAATCATCGAAAAGAGCGGAGCCGAAGTATCATATATTACGTAAAGTATGCGTGGGTGTCAGCTTATTAATGCCCAATGCACAGAGATGATTGGATTACAGTCCCCGTATACAGATAATCTTTGGAATATGTTTGTAGCAGAATCTTAAATGCTAACAAATATAAGGAAAATATCTAAAGATGTATCTTTTGATCTTTTATTTTTGGATATCCGAATTAACTAAGGAAACGATATGCTTCAATATTTCTTTATCTAAATGCTAGTGAAGGACTAGAAAATGATTTTTGGATACCTTTGAACCCAGCAACTCCAAACTGTAAGGCGATTAAGCACATATCATAATAGTAACACTTAAGTACGCAATAAAAGGGGACGGAGTTTTTGCCTATATCTGTAGTTACTGACAGCACACTAGAAAAAATAAATCTATTTTTCAAGCGGGCTATACTTTTCGGAGAATTGTTACTCAGTCTAAACATATTTGGAAAAATTTAACTATAATTAAGTAGTATAAGAATACTTTCTGATTTCTATTATATCAAACCAAATCATTAAATAAATATCGCAATATACCAACATTATATCGGCGACCTGATACATCGTAAGCACAAAACTGTTTTCTTTCAGTAAGATTATGCATCATACATTCAGGGCCGGTCACCTGAAGCGGACAAGCGAAAATTGAGGTCGACTTTCAATGTGCACACAATTTCCAAGTGAGCCTTTTTTGCTGAGTTTAAAGTTAGTAGGTACAGGTTTTATAAAATAAAAAGAATAGTCATTTTGAAAGGCTTTTTGGCTATTGTGTTAACTTTTCACCAAAATACAAAATTGAAAGTAGTAAAAAAAAATATGGAAAAAGCGCAGATCAACTTTTTAAATGTATATGTATGTTTTCTTCAATGTTAATATTATTTAAAGGAGTGCTGTTAGGGTACTTTTTACAACAGTGTCATGTGTGTTCCACGCTAGTGGCAAAATATAATAAAAACTAGTAGTGATGCAGCTAGCATCTTAGTAGCTCTACTGAAACGCTACTTCACTCTAATAACTTGAAGGCGCCTTAAAATATTCCTTTCAAACTAAACCGTCAGTTTAATAACATTTTAAATTGGAACCCACGATCCTAAACCAACAAAATAATCCGTAAATAACGAACGACTTCGATTTTACGCTGCCATTTTATTAATATTTCAATCAGTGGTGCCGTTTTATCAAAACTTCAACATTGTGCTGAGTATAAAAATATAAACAAAGATAAATAAACCACTTATTTGGAACTGCTAATTTAAATGTTTTTTCCTCTATTTTTTATGCTATATAAAAACATGTGCGTGGCAATAGTGTTTGTTTTGTGAAATGTTTGATCCTCACAGGACAAGCTTAGCCTAGTGTGCAAACATTTTTAACCATAAATGTTTTTGGAAATGAAAACATTCGATTTTTTTTATTTAAATTCCATAACAAAAATACCAGGACGCAAAATGAAGTGTTTGGAATTTTATTCTACCTTCAGCTATCAATAAAATAAGTGTCATTAGTGGAAACATGGCTCGCGTTTAAGTATGTAAGTTCCTTTGTCTGCTTATGACGTAATAGAACCAAACGATATGCCGGTTCCTATGCTTCTACTTACTGCCTGTCAAACAAAAAGGTGGGTTGATGATAACATTACGAGTACACCTCTATGGAACAAATGAATGGTGTCGAAGTAATGTGTAATTCGTTCCCCCACCAAAAGTTTTGATTATGTCAATGTCCGACTTAAAAATATAAGCCGGGATATTATTTGAAAACTTGCAAGTTTCTGGAGCGAGCAACCGTAATATTGGATATTGATTTCGTAGACTGATAATATCGGGACAAAGTTGGAGTTTTCGAGCACTTACCGTGCCTAATTGCCTCAAGTTGCCAAGGCGGATTTAATAGACTTTTTAGGGTTCCGTAGCCAAATGGCAAAAACGGAACCCTTATAGTTTCGTCATGTCTGTCTGTCTGTCTGTCTGTCTGTCTGTCTGTCTGTCTGTCTGTCTGTCCTGGTTCGTTCTCCGCCGTTTCTGAACCGATTGCCACGAAAATTGGTGGAGAGATGTATAGTGATAATTCAAGAATTGGTTTTTAAAATTATCGAAAAATAATCATTTTTTACCCCCCCTCCCATACAGCGAAAAGTTAATTCTAAAAAAAAAATTCGACTTAACCCATCGTGTAGGGTATCGTTAAACAGGTATTTTTAAATACAATAAAACTCGCCTTGAAACCATGTGGATCAAACACCCCAGTCTCGAGATATATTAATACAAAGTTAAAATTAGAGCGTCCCCCCCCCCTTAACTTTTGAAATACTATTACAATAATTCTGAAAAAAATGTCCTGTATATCTCTAAGTAAGTACTTTCAACGAAAACTATAGCGAACTCTGTATCATACATAGTTATTTTTATACAACTCGACCAACTTATGACGTGCAGTTGCCCTTGCTAAATGTTGTCTTAAGCGGTCGGGCTATCTTTTAGCTACGGAACCCTTTCATGGGCGTGTCCGACACGCTCTTGGCCGGTTTTTTGACAATATCGCGCTCGTGATCGGTCACGAATGCTAAAGCCGTTATTGTAGTTACAATTCCACTGGATATTTTTGATGGCTTACTTTTAGTGTAGATGTAGATAAGAGGTTAATTTTATAACTTTGGAGTTTCCTTTCTCATAACATCGTAATTAAAATATTGTTATGAAACAAAACTCATTCAAAAAGTCAAAACTTTAGGTAGCAAATCATTCAGTATTAGGCGTATTATGATTTGTTTAATCTGATAGAAATATACGGAAACAGATAACTGATACAATCATGCTGATAAAGAGGTGTAAAATGTGTTAAGTTACGTTGGGAACGGCTTCAACTAGAGTTGCATTCGCTGTAGTTGACTTGTATCACATGCAAAACCACATATTACACTGACAAACAATAAACGTCGCGTAACTGTTGCTCGTTCACTTATATAAAATCCAGTGTGCTACATTTATCTATGTCACCACACATTCACTTTGCTCGCCCGAAGTTGTCCCAAGTCTGCGCGATTTACAACTGTAAACAAAAATTAGCATATATACGAGTAAACGGATGTTGGCTTTTATTTGGCTGTTATTTTATGTGTTTTTTATCGGTCGGAATAGCTGCCCGGTTAAATGGCCGTTAAGAGAGTGGTAAAATTAAGCCAGCCAGAAGGAATGCAGTTTGATAGCAAGCTCAGTGTAGGACCATCCTCCAGGAAGGGCTTACGTCTCGGGTAAGTTGATCCTGCTTTAACTTAAAGGAAAGGAGAGGTTTCTCGTTAGAACAATTGTTTTGAAGATAAAATGAAATAAATATACCGATAACTATCAAAATTTTGATATGTAGGTACCTATTGACAACACAATTTGCTTTTCTTTTCATGTTGTTTTAAAACCATAATTTATGTTAATGAAGATAGTAAAGCAATTTATCAGGGAAAACATTTATCCTTAGCAAACAGAGCTGGATCAAGGTAGATGGCAACTAGGCTAACACCGCTGACGTTTAGATTGTCTTAGAAATCGTTAATTTCACGAAATTAACTCCCGCCCAAGCGAGTGCGGATAGAAACTTGTTAGATCTGTGACAAAGTGCCTATGGAATAATGAGAAAACTTCTGCAATTACGATTTTGGTAAAATTCCACGATTTCCAGCGGCCGAGGTAAAAGGAATTTTCGACAGGGAACTTGTTAAAGTAAAGTTACATTTGTTTGATCCAACCACGGTTATTTAGTTTATGAATATGCAGTATTCAGATTAAGATAATATTACTTCGGCTTATAATAAATTAACAAAGATGTTTTTCACCTTCTGCGAATTCGTAATCTCTTATAAGAAAGCAATGGAGTAGGAGTGGGCGAAAACGACTATAACTAAAGTATTCTAGTTTATACAATTTAATACAAAAGCCCAAACTTCAGTCAAAAGGCCACGGCTAAATCCGTAGGCAAAAGTTCAGCTTTGATCGTGATCGAAATAACTAAGAAAATGTATTATGAATAAATTTTAATTAACTCCAAACAGTCGCATGTCAAATCGTCGTATTCAAAAATATTCTTATGAATTAAACACATTTATTCCGCATAATGCCGTTGAGAATTTCAATAAGGCACACGTCAGCTACGGAGTTTTTATAAATGGCTCGAAAGGATTCGATAATTGGATTGAATTTTAAAAACATTTTTAAAGAACTATTCTACAGTTTCTGGCTTAAATGTGTACTATTACAACTGGTATGCAAGGTATTTTAAGGGGTTCTGTACCTCAAAAGGAAAAAACGGAGCCCTTATAGGATCACTTTTTAGGGTTCCGTACCTCAAAAGGAAAAAACGGAACCCTTATAGGATCACTTTGTTGTCCGTCTGTCCGTCCGTCCGTCCGTCTGTCAAGACCCTATTTTCTCAAGAACGCGTGGAGTCATACCTCCACGCGTCACGCTCCAGCTGAAATTTACATCAATTACTCAGGTCTACTGTCCCTTGAAGCTGTGAAAAAATCAAACTTTTAAGCCAACGCAATCAAAAGATACAGCCGTTTATGCCGCAAATTTTCGACACTTTCAAGGGAATCAAAACCTACAGGGTGCTTCCTGTGAACTCAGAATCTTGAAATTTGGTACGAAGCAACGTCTTATGGCTTAGATAAAGGAAAAATTACGAAAACCATAATTTTTTAGTTACATCACATAATATATTTTTTTAAATAATTTTAAACTTACTACCCATTCCTCATAAACGCGTAAAGGTATTAAATTGAAATTCATACCAAATACTCAGGTCTATAATACCTTTAAGCTGTAAAAAAATCAAACTTCTATGTCAACGCAATCAAAAGAAACAGCACTTTAAGCTGCATATTTTGAAACTCGCAAGTACTCGCAAGGGAATCAAAACCTTAAGGGTACTTCCAGTCGACCTAGAATCTTGAAATTTGGCATGAAGCAACGTTTTATAGCACACATAAAAGAAAAAATCCGAAAACCTTAAAGTTTTAGTTACATTACAAAATATATATTTATTTTTTAATAAATATAAACTTATTACTTTTTTCCTCATGAATGCGTAGAGCTATCAAGTTGAAATTCATATAAAATACTTAGATCTAATTGCCTTTAACTCGTGAAAAAAAAATCTAAGTCAACGCAAAACGATAAAGAGATCTTTGTCTTAAATTTGTGCTCTTCCATCTTTCCCCATTGTAATGTTATGAATATCATTTTGCAATAAAAATACCATAGTTATGACTCGCTTGTCGTATGAATGAACGAACTTTGTAAACCTTGCAGTTTTGTACGGAACCCTCGGTGCGCGAGTCCGACGCGCACTTGTTTATTTTATTTTGCTATGTAACTGTGTGTATCACGCAGTTGGCTGAATTTAATAACTCTAAGTAACTTGTTTTGTTAATAATCCTTCAGTTAAGCGGTGTTTGTTACGCCGCGTATAACTGCCCTTTGTTGAGGTTGCAATTCAACGTGTTTACTCTTTTGTATTTGTGTTTTCGATTCGATATATGAATTAGAAAATACGTATGTCTTTTAGTAATGCCATACGTATGAAAAAACAATGCTTGTTGTTATGTAGTAATTTTTCTAAATAAAATTGCTAAAGTACTTAATCAAGTTCCTTTAGATTCTGGTGTTAAGATCTGGATTTAATTGTGGCGTTTTAGGTTTTTTATAATATCCTTAGCAGTCTGTTAACTTCACCCTGTAAACTTTCACATTTATAATATTAGTATGATTTTAGTAACACTAACAACATAGCAGTTAATTTATTTCTTTCATTAATAACAATAAACATTAGTTCTTATTAAAATCAGGGCCTCGCAAACTAAATTTTGTCGTCTACTGGTAGTTCGAGTCTAAATTATAAATTATTTGAACTAAGTTGAATGTTTCTACCGACCTTCTTGTTGTGACAAACGGTCTCACTATAAATGTTGTTGGTGAGCAGTAGATGTTGATGTTGTAATTTTAATTACATTAACTTGGTATTTCATTCCAACAACCAAAAGACAACATTGAATCTATGGGCATATTTTATCCCACTAGTTAGGACAAGAAAAATTAGATTTCCTCGTGGTTCTACCGTTCGTTATCTTCTTTATTTATGTGCATTTCTACATAGATTGCTCAACAACGCTTCGACCACAATTTACAACGTGCCAATGGACTTATGTAGTTCAACTCGTTTCTAGTTTTATTTCATCTAGCTCTGATGACGTATATTGGCCTTCAATTACATTACTGCGTCAAACATTTACCGCAGCGTGGCTATAAATCATCAGTGCTATTCAGTGCTATTGGAGTTTGGACGCATGTGATAGTTTTCATATCCACGATTATTTGCTAATACATAATGTAACCAGGCCATTGTGAGCGTGACTTTAAAAATGTCCACATTCAATGTGCTAAAAAAAGAATTTCTAATCGAATTGCAAAATAAATACTTTGATTTTGAGATTTGTATGCGGGCTTGAGGTAAATATCCCGCCTTGATTGTATAGAAAAGTAATCAATTAATCAAAGGCGTCTCCTCTGATCCAAGTAGCCTAAGAACGAATAAACAGAAAAGGGCAGACAGACAAAGCGAACAAGAACGTAATCAAAAGAAAACAAGTTCCCTTGTATCGGTTAATTCTATTATCCAGAAATGGACAAACCGGGCAGCAGATTGTGGCGCGTTATCGGCAGCAATTGAGATATTATCTAGGGACGTTACCCCCGATATTTTTGCGGTTGTTTTTGCGGCTTCGCGCCGCGGACTCGGTTTATCGGGATCTCTCCTATCTTATTTATGTTGCAAGCTTTTTTTAACAGAAAATACTGGGTTGTACTGGGATACATATTATCTAGTGCGGTAAATTTAATCTGTGCACTTGAACTCTTATTACAGTGTATTTTTGAAATAACTCTTTATACTCAAAATTATTGTGGGTAAATGCGCAGTTCATAGTAGATGATATCCTTTTTATAGCTAATACGAAATATATGACGCGTGGTAACACAGTAAGTGAAACTTTTCTGTGAAATGTTATTCAATAGAAATATCCCGTTGTTGCCGCGTACCATCAAAGCTACGTGTACGGCTGCCACCCAAAGCTGTCTATATTTGTACACGAGGAGTAACATATAAATAACGTCTTATCGTGGTATTTTTTAAAGACGATTTCACTTTGTGTTTGCCCACTACCCACTAAACCGACCTCTCTGTAGTGACGTATTTTTAACAAAAGCATGTACGGAAGTGGAAATGTACATTAACGCCTCGATGGTCTAGTGGTTTAAGTACCGGGCCTTGGTCTCGAGGTCCTGGGTTCGATTCCCAGGTCGGGCAAACTTTGTGTTGATTTTTCTGAACACAGCCCGGGTTTGTGATCACCAATCCGCATTTGGCAAGCGTGGTGATTAAGCCAAAACCCATCTTTGTAACGAAAACATGATTTCAAATGATGGAGGCCTTTGCCCTGCAGTGGGACATTAATAGGCTGATACTAAATATACTACTAAATGTACGGAAGGCGTTACTGATGACTGACGTTTATTTGGACTAAGTAATTTGGAGGAATTGCTTGTTTACCTATTTGTATTAAAGTTTCATATTACTGTTAATGTTTTATGAGCAGAAAGACTTATAATCGTAAGCATTATTCCTTGTCACGAACCTTTTCGAAGCGTCAAGGGCTTTATTTGAAAGCCTCACGAGGGAAAAGGATTTATTTCGGCTAAAGCGGTTTAATAAAACAAATGATTCTTTATTTTTTGAATCTTGACATTTGATTGCTCGTAAACAAACCTTAAATATATTTTTAGTGAGGAACATTATTATTCTAAATTGCGGGATCCAGAGATGCATGTCTAAATCGTCCATAATAACTTTAAATATTTTACGTTTCTTCCACCGAATTGTAAAATGCTAGTTGTTTTTGTCCTAATGATTTGGCATATTAGTTTAATTATCTTAATAAGTATGCGATACGTGGCTTAGTGGTTACATCTTCAAAACATAGTTTTGTTAATCCGGCTAGAGGTTAATCCGGCTAGAAGTCAGTAGGGACGACATATCAAATGACTAAGGAAACTGGCTCAGGCAACTTAGTTTAGCAGTCGAACTTCTGAGCATAGTTGGTGGTAGAGAGACTTATTGAATCGGATAGCGGCGCATTGGCTTTTAGCAGACTTTCTTGATCTCTTAAAAAAACGATTGTTCTATTTTCAATGCCTTTAAGTAAAACGTTTATATACAGTCCTTCGTCCGCATTACAGTTCAATTCTTGATGGACAAATGGGGGTTAAATAAGGGGAGTCTAAATAAATAAATATTTCCTATCATCAATTTCATGGATCTGCTTCCATTATAAATAGTTTAAGCACTTGTATTACAAATACGGTGATGCTAGTGATACTAATATAGCAAATGTGAATGTATGTTTGTTTGTATGTTATCCGTGAATCACGCTGAAACAATTTTAGTATACAGGCAGCGTATGGATGGTCTGACTTAGGTTATACAATACTTTCTATCCCGATTAAATGCTCCCCTGGAATAAAACAGGAATCTTGATAACGCGGGCAAAGCCAGAGGTATGAACAAGTATTATATAAATATTAAAATAGGTTCATAAATTCCTTGTGGGCGTTGGTGTCGGCCTAGAATAGTGATAGCTATGCGTGGGTGTCGTTAGAATGATGATGAGATACATTTTTGTAGTAGGTACATACATTTTTGACGACCCGCATGGTCTAATGGTCAAGATGTTGCCAAGTTGTCAAGATGTTGCCATACAAGAGGTCGCGTGTTCGATTCCCACACAGGACAAACATTTGTGTCCATGAACATGTCTTTTTGCCCTGGTCTGAGACAAACAGTGACAGTATTATATGAATATATTTAAGTGTATTTATAATACCACTGTTGATTCTGATATCTGCAACACAAGCTGATATCTGCAACAATGCTTAAGCTACTTCAAACGGAGTCAGATCAATGAAATATTTATTTATTTCTAAACTAGCGGCCGCCCGCGACTCCGTCCGCGAGGATTTCGATTTCCAATATCCTATGTGTTATTCTGATGTATAAGCTATATTGTGGTAAAGTTTCATTCAAATCCATTCAGTAGTTTTTACGTGAAAGAGTAACAAACATCCATACATCCATACATCCATACATCCCTACATCCACACATACAAACTTTCGCCTTTATAATAGTAGTAGGATTGACATTGTTTAGTGTCAATTTATAAATACACAACCAAGGGTCGCGGGATTGAATCCCGCTGGGGCCTGTTTTTTGTGTGATGACCACCAACATTTGTACTCGAGTTATGGATGTTAAAAAAAAGTATAAGTATATTAAAATAAATGTGTTTAGCAAGGCCCAAAAGTTTAAGTTTGATGTATTGTTCCAGTAAAAAAACAAATCAAAGATGGCGCTGACCATCTTCCTCCTGCTGGTGCTGACATCACTAGCTGCAGGTGCTCCAGGTCCAGATGTGAACCGCTGCAGCCGCCACCTGCACTTGGCTCGAGCTGAACAAATGGACGAGAATGGCCTGAGGTGCTGGGACGACGTTAGCGTCGCGTCGTGCGGCGGCCGCTGTGATTCTAGAGAAGTAAACACTTTAGATAACGAAAAGGCTCTCCCCCTTTCATCTGCTCGTAGTAGCGCAGTAGCATCCTTCTGCATCGGGCTGGAGCCGAATAGGAGGACCAAGACGGCTTGAGATGCTGGGACAACGGCCGCTGTGATTCTAGAGAAGTCAATACTTAGGTAAGAAATAGGCTTTCCCTCTTTCTCCTGCTCGTGGTGACGTCATGCTGCAGGTGCTCCACGTGCAGATGTGAAGTGCTGTAGCCGTTGTCCTAGCACCTCAAGCCATCTTCTTCTTCCTGTTAAGCTCAAGCCAGATGCAGTTGGATGTTACAGCGCTTGACATCTCCAGGAGCAGACATGAAGCGCGGCTGCCTTTCCAGCACATTAAGCCGTTCTCGCCTTTTTGTCGGCTCGAGACAGATTCAGGTAGACGCTACAGTACTTGACGTCTCCAGGTGAAGTTGTGAAGTGCTGCAGCCGCCACCTGCACCTGGCTCGAGCTGAACAGATGGACGAGAACGGCCTGAGGTGCTGGGACGACGTCAGCGTCGAGTCGTGCGGCGGCCGCTGTGATTCTAGAGAAGTACATACTTTAGATAAGGCTTTCCCTCTTTCTCCTGCTCGTGGTGATGTCATGCTGCAGGTGCTCCACGTGCAGATGTGAAGCGCTGTAGCCGTTGTCCTAGCACCTCAAGCCGTCTTCGTTTTCCTGTTCGGCTCAAGCCAGATGCAGTTGGGTGTTACAGCGCTTGACATCTCCAGGAGCAGACATGAAGCGCGGCTGCCTTCCCAGCACATTAAGCCGTTCTCGTCTTTGTTGTCGGCTGGAGCCAGATTCAGGTAGACGCTACAGCACTTGACGTCTCCAGGTGCAGACGTGAAGCGTTGCAGCCGCCACCTGCACTTAGCTCGAGCTGAGCAGATGGACGAAAATGGCCTGAGGTGCTGGGACGAAGTCAGCGTCGCGTCACTTTAAATAATGAAAAGACTTTCTCCCTTTCTTCTGCTAGTAGTGGCGTCATGCTGCAGGTGCTCCACGAACAGATGTGAAGCGCTGCAGCCTTCCCAGCCAAACAAGCTGTTCTCGTCCTTGTGTTCAGCTCGAGCCAGATGAATGCTACAGAGCTTGACATCTCCAGGTGCACGTTGTTCGGTGCTGGGACAATGGCTGCAGCGCTATACGTCTGCCCCTGGAGACGTCAAGCGCTGTAGCAACCTCCTGCATCTGGCTCGGGCCGATCTGGAGGACCAAGGCTTGAGGTGCCGTTACATTGTGATTCTAGAAAAGTAAATACTTTAGACAAGGAATAGGCTTTCCCTCTTTCTTCTGCTCGTGGTGGCGTCATGCTGCAGGTGCTCCACGTGCAGATGTGAAGTGCTGCATCCTTCCCAGCACCGTACAAGCTGTTCTTGTCCTTGTGTTCGGCTCGAGCCAGATGAATGCTACAGAGCTTGACTCCAGGTGCAAACGTTGTTCGGTGCTGGGACAACGGCTGCAGCGCTATACGTCTGCCCCTGGAGACGTCAAACGCTGTAGCATCCTCCTGCATCTGGCTCGAGCCGAATAGGAGGACCAAGGCTTGAGGTGCCGTTACATTGTGATTCTAGAAAAAAATACTATAATATAATATAATTTATAAATAAATAGTGTTAGAAGTAAATACTATAGATAAGAAATAGGCTTTCCCTGTTTATTCTGCTCGTGGTGACGTCATGCTGCAGGTGCTCCACATGCTGATGTGAAGCGCTACAGATGTCTTACTAGCAGCTAAGCCGTTCTCGTCACGTAGTTTAGTTGAAGCCAGATGCGGGTAGATGTTACAGCGCCTGACGTCTGTACTTGCCGAAAACATTTTACACGTACAGTTGAATCCGTTAATTATGACAACGCTTATATTGACCAACCGTTTATAATGATGATATCATTATAATACGAAGTTTGGTATTCATATCAAATAATAATAATTATTTATAAAATAAAATAGCCGAATATAATGACTTCCCTGTTCCGGATACAGTGACATGTCGCTTATTATGACCCATTTTCAATAAATTGTGAGCGGTTATAATGACCGAATTGATTCTTTACATCTTCGGGTGCTCGATAATGTTCTTTGATTTCCGCCGGTTTCAAAACAAAAAAAGAAGTGTCTTGTTTTTGTTTTGAATTTCAGATGTAGTTAGGTAATGTTTTCCTGTCTTCCTGCTTTGTATGACGTCCGCTTATTATGTCGTGTTCGTCAATTCCTTTCGATGTCATTATAAACGGATTCAACTGTATTTATTTTCTCGTAGTAGCATCCGTCATGCTACGAGTTTTCGTTCGTAGCGTCTACGGCGTAGTCAGTAGATATGCTACGGCGTAGCGTACAAGACTTGAAGAAACAAAAATAATACATATTTCGTTGAGTTGACGTGAATAAAGCGAATCTCCGCATTACGCCCCCAAGTTGGCGGGCGATTAGCCGTAATGGCTGGGATTGGAGTCTAAAGCCTACCTACGGCATAGGGCGCCGTTTTATATGCGATAACATAAAAAGAAAGTCTTATTACTTTGCTGAAAAAAGTGAAGTTGCTTTATGGACTATTTTATTACATAAATATAATTTATTGCTTTTTTTACCTTTACCGCTGACTAAACGTCATGCTGAAAGGTCTGGCGGAATATACATTCAACCAGACTTTAAAAATTAATAGGAATTAAGCTACTATGTGTTTCCGTAAGATAAAATTCCAAATGTTACTTAGTAATATTTACCTAGGTACAGGTGTTGAAAAGCTTTGAATCCTCTTTAAGCCAGCTACTTTCAAGCAATTTCTTTTTAAGGCAAAGTAAATTTTCCTTTTCGTTTTCTCGACCTCTCCTCGTAACCGCCTCTTCATTATTACCTTATCTTTTATATATTAGGCATTACGCTTTTACGATATCATACCGTTACATTGATAATGCTAAGCTGAATTTCACTTTTGGCAACCAATGAAATCGTCTATACAAATATCTATACTCTTCATACTAATATAATAAAGCTAAAGAGTTTGTTTGTTTGAACGCGCTTATCTCAAAACTACTGGTTTGAATTGAAAATATTTTTGCTTTGCATAGTCCATTGGTAGAGGAAGGATTTAGCTATAGTATGTATAACAATGTGCGGAAACCGAATGCCACGCGGGAGGAATTGCGGGCGACCGCTAGTCATAAATAAATAACATATTATTTTATACACTTTTCTTGATAGAAGCAATACTATGATTCAAACATTGTTTTTCTTGAGACGGTTATTTCAACCGCCTGGATCAAATTATCTTAGGAGCAAGAACTATTATACTAGTCGTGTTATTTGCATAAACATGAGCTCTGGTTACTGTATTTAAAGTGTACCTACATTTTCTTTTCCTTTAATCTCAGTAATGGTGGCAAGATTAATTAATATCTTCAAGTAAAAGTAATTGTGATGATAGGATCGTGTACGTCAGATGTAATATTATACCTGGAATATAATAATATACCTTAAAGTTTAATTTAATTATGATATATAATTAAAAACCTGTTTCTTCACGTGGAGATACTATTCTGATTGCCATCACGTTGGCAAGCGGAAGACAGTATGTTGGATGATAAAACTCTAATATCGACGATAGATGATTCCTGTCAGTCACATGGAAAATCTCCAAAATTAATTAAAATTAATTTATTCTTTATCTGCTTCAAATATTTTAAGAGAGGTAAAGCTTAGTGGAACTTCCACACGAATGAGCCGCTCGTCTGGGAAAGTACCTCCACCTTAAAGGAGATCGCAGTAAAATAGCACTTCACTTGTGGTATGTTTCTTTTGGAGAGTATGGTTGCCAGCTCAGTTGGGAGGATATGGGGTCTTAAGGGCAGGCAACGTATCTGCGACCCTTGCGCGGTTGTTAATGTCCATGAGCAGCGGTGATCATTTCCCACAAGAGGTGGGAACACAAGAGGTCAAATGGCATAATCTTCACGCTATGTCATCGGCGACAGTCGTAATTTAGTACTAATTTTGTACTGTCGCCGATGACACAGCGTTGAGATTATGCTATTTGCGCTTAGTGAATTGCACCTCAGATGACCTTTTTGTTCATTTGCCTCCTAATAGCATAAAAAAAAACTCTTTGTGAAATTCTGGAAAAACTCACCAGAAACAGTAAAAAAAACTCTTTTATACAGGTTTCCGACTGGCTAGGCCCTAGCCAATTGGGCGGAGGCTCTCCGAGCCCCGAGTGCCGGCCACCGGACGATCGACGCGATTCGTCCGGTGTTGAGGGAGTGGGTGGAGCGCCGGCACGGCTGCCTCACCTACCGCCTTGTGCAGGTACTGACCGGACATGGGTGCTTCGGTCACTACCTGTACCGTGTCGCCCGTCGGGAGGAGTTGCCGCTGTGTCATCACTGCGGCGCTCCCGACGACACGGCCGAGCACACCCTCGAGGAGTGCCCGGCCTGGCGACACGAGCGCCGCGAACTAATCGCGGCGCTAGGCGGTGGTCACCTCTCGCTGCCGACCTTGGTGCAAGCCATGGTCGCCAGTCGACGAGCGTGGGAGGCGGCCGCCTCCTTCTGCGAACAAGTCATCTCGCAGAAGGAGGCAAAGGAGCGCGAGCGGGAGGAGGATCCTTCTTCCGCTCCGCTCCGGCGTAGACGGCCGGGCCGGAGGAGGCGCGCTCATCTGCGTCTCCTCTAGGCCTGTGTAGGGTGACCTGCGCGGGGGGGTAGCTCCCCAACCCGCGCATTGCACTAGGTCACCCGAGCCATGTCTGGGGACCACCCAGTTTCCCGGGTGGTCCTCCCTAGGCGCCAGCCCCGGCCTACCGCATCAGGTCGGGGCGCTCGAAGGACGGGTCGAACATAAGCCGCCACGTGGCGGCTGGCAGCGACCCGTCCTGATGCGAGCAAAAGGGGGAACTGGAGGGGTTTAGTGGGTAGTGGGCGCCTTTTATGCGCCCGAGCCCCACACACGGTCGCGGGCTTAGCTAGCCCGCGGCGACATGGTGCGTAAATGCATTCCCCTCCACAAAAAAAAAAAAAAAAAAAAAAAAAAAAAAAAAAAAAAAAAAAAGGTTTCCGACTGGCTGTTCCCGTTCAAAGAGTCACGGCATCCGGTGTGCATGTTCGGAGCGTTCCGACCGCTCGAGGTGCGTCTGCGCAACTGCGATGCCGGCGTGAGGCCTGGGACAGAGAAGTTTCATTATGTATCAGCTGATACGTGTCAGTGTAAGGTAAGCTCTTGGAGACGAACAACGTGTTTAAGGCTCGTTATAGTAATAAATCGCACTCAACTCTGAGCTCAATCTTGAGAATGTCATTCTCATACAAAACAGCACCTCAAATTAGCGCTTAAGATCGTGACCAGAGTTGAGTGTGATTTATTAATACGAGCCTTAATTCAGCAACTCGATAATCCATTTAGTCATGCTGCATAAAAATTTTTATAAATATTTTGACGGCCCGATGGTCTAGTGGTTAGAGACCCTGGCTACAAAACCGAGGGTCGCGGGTTCGAATCCCGCTAGGGGCAAATGTTTGTGTGATGAACATTGGCATTTGTACTCGAGTCATGGATGTTTATAAAAGTATTTAAGTATTTCTATCCGTTCCTTAGCTTCCATAGTACAAGCTTCGAGCTTAGTTTGGGGCTAGGCAATTGGTGTGTTAGTCCAGGGCATTTATTTATTTATTTATTTATTTTAATTTTGAATTTAAACAGTTCCATTTTTGGTATTTTATTTCATATAGAGAAAACTATAAGGAGACATGGGAGGACGTTATAAGAACGCAGTTAATTGGCTTCTTATTATGTAGAAAACATGCTACCCTTTGGAATTAGCTATGAAACAAAATAGTGGGTAAATGTGGCAAGAATAAGTGGCCAAACTTTTGTGAACTAAAGGAACACCTGTTTACCGGATTTGAGGATTAGTTGTTTTTGAGCTCAGCATTCAAAAGAAGCTCGCAGTTTCATCAAGAAACCCTAAGCAATACAAGGGTTATTAACTTTATGCAGGACTGGCCGTAACTACTTGAATTTCACTCGCCTGTCCCTTGGCTAAAGTTATTGAAGTAACGAGACATAACAAGAATGATAGAATGAAAAAATAAGATTCTATTACTTTGAAAACGTCAGTATTAGTAACTAATAACTTATTAAATCACATTAGTTTTTAGCCGAATATTCAATTTATTATTATTATTATTTATTTATTTAAACTCTTACAGCTATTTTTACAGGACTAAGCCTAATACAATAGTGTAACTTATTCTAGTTTTGGTAACTAATTACAAACAGTCCAAATCTTGTGAATTCATTCAGAGAACAAGAAAACACGTCAATTTTCTTCGCTATTTGGTTGAGAGTGTTGAATGCGCGCGTCAGCGGCGCCTTGCCGAGCAGAGCCGTGCGGGCGCGCGGCACGGCCAGCAGCGGAGGCCGGCGGCGGCGCCACACGTAGCGGTCGGGGACACACAGGTTGACAACGCTCAACAACTGACTGTTGTCTGCCTTACCTCGAATCAATCTGAGTAGATATGTTACCAGAGACAACTCCCTCCGCACTCGTAGCTCGTTACACCCCACCATACCCAAAACGAACAAAGTAGGATACATGAGTGGATAAAACGGATATACCCCATACTTCCTCAAATACCTTCCTTATATAATTGTGAGCAACGTTTATTAATTACTAGCGGCCGCCCGCGACTCGGTCCGCGTGGTTTTCGATTTCCAATATCCTATGTGTGATTCTGATGTATAAGCTATATTGTGGTAAAGTTTCATTCAAATCCATTCAGTAGTTTTTACATGAAAGAGTAACAAACATCCATACATACAAACTTTTGCCTTTATAATAGTAGTAGGATAGTGTAGGATTATCTCGCATACATTACAAATATGTTTTTCTATTTCAGTGTCACAATAGGAATAGCAGTTAGGTAACTCAGTTGTGAGTGGCGTTTGTTTGCATAATGTACTCCTAAAATGATGTGTCACACAGATATATGATTAATTATGGCTACCCATCATTTCAAATATACTCAGTGCATTTGTACTACTTACTGCTTGTCGTTTCGCCTGTGTTACAACAGCAAGCCTAGCAGTGTTAGTGTTTAAATTGAAGCAATAAAGTTTGTAAAATGTTGATGATAAACTGTGTACCTATAATAATTAAAAAAATTGGCCAAGTGCTAGTCGGACTCGCGCACTGAGGGTTCCGTACAAATTATATTTTTGTAGATTAAAAAAACACTACTTACTAGATTTCGTTCAAACCAATTTTCGTTGGTAGTTTTTATGATAATGTACATGTATGTATACATTATATATTCATTTTAGTTTTATCATCCTGTTACTTTAGAAGTTAGAGGGGAGGGGGGACACTCATTTTTAGGGTTCCGTAGCCAAATGGCAAAAAACGGAACCCTTATAGTTTCGTCATGTCTGTCTGTCTGTCTGTCTGTCTGTCCTGGCTCGTTCTCCGCCGTTCCTGAACCGATTGCCACGAAAATTGGTGGAGAGATGTTTAGTGATAATTCAAGCATTGGTTTTTAAAATAATCCAAAAATAATTATTTTTACCCCCCCTCCCATACAGCGAAAAGTAAATTCGAAAAAAAAAACGACTTACCCCATCGTGTGGGGTATTGTTAAAAAGGTATCTTTAAATACAATAAAACTTGCCTTGAAACCATGTGGATCAAACACCCTAGTCTCGAGATATATTAATACAAAGTTAAAATTAGAGCGCCCCCCCCCTTAACTTTTGAAATACTATTACAATAATTCTGAAAAAAATGTCCTGTAAACCTCCAAGTAAGTACTTTCAACGAAAACTATAGCGAACTCTGTATCATACATAGTTATTTTTATACAACTCGACCAACTTATGACGTGCAGTTGCCCTTACTAAATGGTGTCTTAAGCGGTCGGGCCATCTTTTAGCTACGGAACCCTTTCATGGGCGTGTACGACACGCTCTTGGCCGGTTTTTTGACTTTGGAAGGGTCTCTCACGCAAAGTATTCACTTTAGAAAAAAATGATATAAGAAACCTCAATATCATTTCTAAAGACCTATTCATAGAAACCCCACACGTATATGTTCAATGAAAAAAAAAATACATTTTTTATCTCTTTTCGTGTGAAAACCATGTTGCGGTTCACAGAATACATCTTCTCACCAGTATAGTACTTATGGGGTATTCGTTAGCCTACCCCGCAAGGCACTGGACCCGCGGGGTCAGTCGCGCACGGCGTTTTTTGAATTGGCCGACTGACCCCGTTACTCGTACCACGGGGTCAGTTGGGGTATAACTATTTTCGACTACGTCGACTGACCCCGCAAAATATTTTTTATGACTTCATCTACTGATAGGAACAAAATGAAACGTACAGGTCAGTAGAAAACTGTTAGAGGTTTATTGAACACAACTATAATTCTAAGAGCTCTTATGCTCAAATCATATATACATACCTGTAATAAGAGTAAATAACTAAACAATTAAATAAAATCACGTTGCAAGTGAAATAATTTAAACAGATTTAGAATAATTTGCAGATAATCTTAACTAAGCTTATCAGTGCAATAAAACTAATTTGAAACTCACGACGTTTTTAGTAAACCTAAGAAAACAGTTCCTATATCAGATTGATATGTTCCCCATGTTCGCAAAGTGATTTGTGTATAATAAATTCATAGTATTTTTAGCTTTTACTTAATAAATGACGATTCTTTCTTGCACATTTTAATTTAATATATCAAAATTATTATTTAGCTACACGAATACAAGACAAAAACTAACATGGTGTATTCTAGATACTACTATTATCACTAGATAACATTGTAACTCAAAAACTGGAGAATTATTGTCAAGACACACTTATATCTTGCATTACTCAGTAAGGAGCCAAATTCGGACACAGTGTTTTATGACTTTTAAGTCTTAAAAGATTGCAAATAAGCTCTACTTTCAAGGAATATATCGCATTCCCTATCACCCTGTATTATAGTATAATTTGTGTGCGCATTTTGCAAACACTAAGACATTACGATAATGTATTTTAAATCACAGTGTTCTATAAATTAGTCAAACATACGCGTAAATATATCAAATGAAATGATTCCCGTATTATAAAACCATAGCTCTTGTTTAAATAAAAATATGTTAAATACCTTTTCGAAGCACTTTAGTTCGGAACTGTAAACAAAAATAAAAATAATTGGTTCTTTGGAAATTTATTTATTGACCGGGGTCAGTCGACGTAGTCGAAAATAGTTATACCCCAACTGACCCCGTGGTACGAGTAACGGGGTCAGTCGGTCAATTCAAAAAACGCCGTGCGCGACTGACCCCGCGGGTCCAGTGCCTCGCGGGGTAGGCTAATGAATACCCCGTACTTATAGTTTCGGAAAAAGTGGCTGTGACAGACTGGCGGACAGACAGACAGACAAGACGAATCTATAAGGGTTCCGTTTTTTGCCATTTGGCTACGGAACCCTAAAAAGGTAAAATTATATGCCTATTTCAACTTCAATTTATTGGGATAGTTTCCCATCCGTAAAATGCCAGATTCGTTTTTCACTTCATGAGCTGGGCATGCCTGCACTGCTTTTTCCTTTCCACCTTCAGAAAGCTGACAAGTTCGTTTGAGCGGTTAATGTAGCTTTGTGCGGTGACTGTTCACTTGTAGATTCACGATTCCTTGAATCGGCGAGGTCGGCACAAAGGGGAATTAACCTTTTTGCCGACGCGGTGCGGACTGACTGACTGGCGTAATTACTAGTTCTTCCTCGTTACTCTCCCTGTTTTGTTAACAGTTGGCGGAGATTTAAGTGGTCTGTGAATGTAAGTATTATTTTTTAGACGTTTAGAGGCAATTCTTAATTTTATATTAGAGAAAACGAGAATGAATGAACGTTAATTTAGGCCATGTTAGGATATCTTGGCATATTCAACATCAGAGACTGAGATATGTTCATGTAGTCTGCACTATTTATGTATTTGATTTAAAAGTAAGGAAAATATTTGGGTTTTTCACTAAATTCATAGTGCTAACCATCTAGCACCGTAGCCAAAGCACGAAGTGTGCGGTTTAGAGTGGCAATCAATCAATCTAGCAGGCAACTGAAAAGCTGCATTCAGCCAATTTATTTTTCGATTCTCGTGCGCTCAAACTCCTAATTCCAATACAGTAGATGTAATACCATAAACCAAATCTGAAACTCAGGTTTTTTTTTGTTTCCATTTTAAGATAGAGTAAATGTGTGTGTAGTGTATTCCAATATATTAAATGGATTTTTGATATTCTTATTTGCAACAAATGATCGTCAAGTTCATTTCGTCTCGAATACTGTTGCTACATTTAATGAAACTAGAAATAAAACATGCTATAACAAACACATGACAGAAACAGTTCCTTCATACGGGGAAACTATATTAGTGCCGGTAGAATAGTCGTCTATTAATAATGCACTAGCGCTTCCCTACTTGCCTAGTTTCCAGCTAGGCACCTGTCTTAGCCGGCTATGATTCTAAATCACTGTCGTTTTTGTTTGCTCGTCGAAATATAGCTCAAGTAGTTTAAGTTTAACTTGGGTTATTTTAAGTTAGTAAGTGAATTCTTATTTTAGTTATATGGGTTAGTAAGTGAATGATCTCATTACAGCTGAGTTGTAATTAAATTTCATGCAACTTTCCTCAGCTTCTTCTTCCTAGCGTTTATCCCGTTTCTATACGGGGTCCGCTTTGACCATGATCCAGGATTTGGCAAGTCTGGTTATTACAGTGAAGCAACTGCCATCAGACCTTCGTAACCCATAGAGGGGAACTAGACAGATTGGATCATGGTTACACATTCAGATCTAACTGAACTAAATTCAGAAATCACTGAATGTGCAGGTTTCCTCACGGTGTCTTCCCTCACCGCCGAGCTAATGGCACAAATCCACACATAGATTTCGAAAAATCCAGAGGTGTGGGCCCGGATTCGAACCGCGGACCTCACGTATGTGAGGCGCCGTCCGTACCACTAGGCCACCATCGCAACTTTCCTTAGCATTCATGTTTATATATAAGATGATCACTACTTGGCCAAAACCACTTTGGTTTTGTAGTGGTAACAACGATTATTTATTTATTTATTTATTTATTAAGTACAGCCACATGATACATATTAATAAAAAGCAGTAAAAAGGTACAAATAGAAACAGTTCTGATATGCATCAAAACAACAGCGTACATAGCACTCGTAAATAATTAGGGTACAAACTATTAAACACCACAACGAAACAAATAGGCTGATGGGCACAACTATACCCATCAGGCTACTTGCCCGAAAGATACTCCGAGATTAATGACTTGAATTTCAAAAACCGATTGCAAAAAATATCCAAGTCAGGAATCTCACCACTTGCCGTATTGTACTCAGTTAAAATTCGCGCCAAAGGAGATTGAAGACCAAGATTAGTACGGGCAAAAGGCACAGCGAAAAGTTTAGCAATTCGATGCCTAGGATATCTATGCGGAACAGACAGAGATATACGCGACAATAGTTCCTCAGAGTACAGATGGCCATTCAGGACTTTGTATAGGAAACAAATATCCGCAATCTTCCTCCTATCACGTAAACTGGTCAACTTAAACTTAACAAGACGCTCCTCGTAAGGCTGACGGTGAGAGAAACCAATACTCAAAAATGCCAAGTGTCTCGTAAACGCACGCTGAATGCCTTCAATTCTCTGAGAGCCCACGCTATAAAAAGGACTCCAGACACAGGAAGCAAATTCCAGATGGCTGCGCACCAATGCACTGTAGAGCAGAAGCTTGGTGTTCACATTTTTGAAGTCTTTGGTGTTGCGTTTGATAAAACCGAGCATTTTAGCGGCTTTTGCAACAATTGTATCCACATGGGTGTCAAACTTTAGCCTGTTATCAATGTGGACACCAAGATCCCGAACAACATTAACTTTCTCAAGCTCTACGCCGCCAATCTGGTACCCCGTAACAAGTGGTTTTTTTTCCAGGAATATTTTATATGGAAACATTTGCGAGCGTTGAGAGACATACCGTTAACCCCACACCAGTCAACTATCCTGCCAAGATCATCCTGGATAAGCTGACTATCTTCATAGGATGCAACAGGTCTGTAAATTTTTAGGTCATCAGCAAACAAGGAGTACTTACAACTTTTTATATGAAAAGTAATGTCGTTGATGAACAACAGGAAAAGTTGGGGACCCAAATGTGATCCCTGAGGGACGCCTGTCTCAGCGCGATACCAGTCGGATTGGTAGCCGTTCAGGACAACTGCCTGCTGCCTCCCGTTGAGGTATGATTCGACCCAGTTAAGCAAAGACCCTCCCAAGCCAACTGCTCTAAGCTTGCCTACAAGAATTGTATGATTCACTTTGTCAAAGGCACTGCTAAAGTCAGTGTAAATAGCATCAATCTCTAGTCCCCTATCGACATAATCGCTCAGCTCCGAGACAAAAGGTACCAAATTGGTCAAAACTGATCGACCCTTTATGAATCCATGCTGGGAATCCGTTATGAGATTCCTAGTGAAATTTGACAATATCGGACATATTAGGGCCTCAAAGAGCTTAGCAAAACATGGGAGAATTGATATAGGGCGGTAGTTTTGAACGCACGTGATGTCGCCTTTTTTAAAGACCGGGACAATACGTGCTTTCTTCCACTCCAGAGGGAAAGTGCCATCCTTGAGTGATCTGTTGAACACTATAGTTAATGGCAGAGAAATACCCAACAAACATCGCCTGACAAAAACTGGAGGAATAGAGTCGGGACCAGCGCCGCCCGTGATGTCAAGCTTCTTAATCTGACGAGCGACCTGCGTTTCTGTAAACACCAACCCTGACAAAGAGTCGCATCCAAGGACCACCTCCGACGCTCCAGCACCCGGCGCCTCAGCGGAGTAAACCGAAGAGAAATGACGAGCGAACAAGTTTGCGATATCTGGACCAGACTCAGCAACACTGTCATTCAGCTGCATTTTAGCCGGTATAGGAGAGAGGCCACCACGTTTGTCCTTGATGTAACTCCAGAATGCTTTAGGCCTACTGAGAATATCAGCCTCGATACCTTGAATGTAATCCCTATAACACTTGTTATAGAGTTTATGACACCTGCTACGAAGTAAGCTAAATTCAATTTCGTCTCTAGGGTTGGAATATTTAAGGAATCTTTTTCGCAACTTTTCTTTCTCCACTAGGAGTTTGATGAGTGACTTACTAAACCATTTCGGATATCTAGAACTTTTGAATTTACGCTTTGGCACAAATTTGTCTCTGAGCTTACAAATTATGAATGAAGAATATTATGTTATGAAGTGTCTCACCTGTATTTATATTTTATCGCCACTTAGCCAGAGCAATTCTGTATTGGTGGTAACTATGTTATGGCACTTTATGGTGGAAACTCGCTGAGTTAAAACAGCTATTTGCGTCCACAAGTCCTTCATTCTAACGATGACTCTTATAGAAAATTAACCGAACTTGACTTTAAGGGGAGTTTCCAAGTGTTCGACCTTCTGGTTATTTTTAACTTGACGAAATACAGTATTTTTGTGTTACTTTGGTTGGTATTTTGTTAAATAATACTGATTTATTTATTTTTTTCCACCAAAAATACATGTCCTTACAAAATTACATATAATGCTACGTATAACTAATTCGATGGCGCAGTGGTTAGCGCACTCGGCCTGCGGTTGCTAAAGTTAAGCAACGTTCGCAGATGCCAGTCATCGGATGGGTGACCGAAAAATTTCATCTCGAGCTCCTCCGTGCTTCGGAAGGCACGTTAAGCCGTTGGTCCTGCGCCTGATCTCTCTACGGTCGTGTCAGATTGCTGTCCCACCGAATTATGAGAGTGAGGGAATAGGGAGTGCACCTGTGCTTGCGCACTCACTTGTGCACTATAATATATCCTGCGTACCTGGCTGATCGTAAGATCGGCCGCCATGGCCGAATACGGCCGGAGGGTATTATTATATAAAACAGAGAGCCATCCTTCTAACTCACTCAGAGAACATGAAAAATATATATTTAAAAAACAGAAATTAATGAATGTTTCACAACGACACTTACATTGATCTAACGCCGTGTTAAGAAGCTTAGGCATTTGTGTTACAGATTCCAAAATCGTTAGTGTCGTATTACAAATATAATAGACCCAGACCAGGACTAACAGACATGTTCATGCACACAAATGTTTGACCTGTACGGAGATCGAACCCACGACCTTTTGGTCTAATAGTCAACTTCTCGACCACTACCAAGAGGCTCGTCAAAATGTGCGGTCATCGCGTTCTTTTTCTTTTTTTTTTTTATCGAAAGATTTTTTTCACCTTTTAATTTCGTTCACCTTTTAATTTTCATATTTACAGATATGTTCATCGGAGATCGCCAGCTGCGAGTGGTTGCCGCCAAACTCAACAGTTCTTGATATATTAGCTGAGTCTTCAGACGAATAAACCATGCTCTTTGAAATTATAACCAAAGAAAACTTCATCTGATCTCACGTGGCTTAGGCGGGGATAGAAACCGCTTGAGCCAAATCTTGCGTTCCGGGCAAGATCAGATCTGATGAATTTTTCTTATAAGTACATGATTTAAAAAATATTGATAAAGTTATAAGTATTATTATAATGACGAATGATAGACCTGTATGGAAGAAGTCAACGTTTTGCACCGACCCCGGATAGACTAAGAAAAGGGCAGGCAAATGAATGATGATTATAATAATACTTAGAATTAAAGTCCCACCGAATCATGTGCGTGAGAGAATAGGGAGTGCACGCACCTGTGCTTGCGCACTCACTTGTGCACTTTAATATATCCTGCGTACCTGGTTGATCGTAAGATCGACTCTCATGGCCGAACACGGCCGGAGGGGTATTATTAGCATAAAAAATTCTTAAAATAAGTATACAAAAGTTATAGCCGTGCTTATTGATAAGAACTTGTACTATAAACTTATTTATATCACAAAAGTTGTAACAAGTAACTATTAAATGTGCCTTCAATTGTCTTTGTTTTCTTTTACAAAATGTCCATACAAATACCTTTAGTCCTTTTTTTTTTTTTTTTTTTTTTTTATAAGTTACTAGCGGCCGCCCGCGACTCCGTCCGCGTGGATTTCTTTTTTTCGAAATAAAAAGTAGCCTATGTTCTGTCTCAGGGTCTAAAGATTGTCTGTACCAAATTTCATCAAAATCGGTTGCGAGGTTTAAGCGGGAAAGCGTAACAGACAGACAGACAGACAGACAGACAGAGTTACTTTCGCATTTATAATATTAGTTGGGATTAGGTTTGTAGCTTATAATAATAATAATAATAAGAGCGTAGGGATGTGACGACCCCATCGCCCATTGGTGGAAGTTGGAGCTCCTCCTTGAGGAATTACAACTTCCATCAATGCAATCAGTCTCCGCAGGGCAGCTTGTGGCGAGCTGTTGGTGTGTGGCGACACCACGGACCCGAGACCTCCCGGGGGAACTTTACCATCTTCTCCCCCACCTCTGGCTTGCCTTAATTGGCCGTCCAGAGTGGAGCGCAAGAGCTATATGCTTGATGGGTGGAAGTGCTCAATCTGCGTAATAGCGGGGAACGGCTGACCGACCTAACGCGATCCAGAAACCGGTGCACACCTCTCGGCACCCTTAGCCAACCACGCCGGTGTTGCTCCCTTGCTGCCCGCGACCCTAGTGGCCGCTTAGAGTGGTAGCTGTTTTGGGGGGCCCATCTAGTGGGAGGCGAGTCACCGTCTGCCAGGAGAAAAATTTGAGACATTTTGCATGGCAGACGTCTGTTGTCTCGACCAATAGCCCAGTTGACCAAACCATCCAACTACACATAATAGACCTGGATTTAGTTTTTCTTTTAATTTTGCAATAGTTCTTACATTTGCCAGGTGCTGTCTTTGACTAGATCTGTATTTAGCCAGAGATAGAACCTGGCAGATGTACACATTTCATTTAGATCAAATGGTACAAAAAAGCCTCTGCGCTGTTGGCTTTGGCCCCACGCATGCTTCAAAGGACCGGGTCCCTTTGGACCCGTGATCTCGTAAGAGTACCAACATATAATAATAATAATATTCTATAAACTAATATTTTATAG
Source organism: Nomophila noctuella (assembly GCA_958496325.1). Taxonomy (NCBI): domain Eukaryota; kingdom Metazoa; phylum Arthropoda; class Insecta; order Lepidoptera; family Crambidae; genus Nomophila; species Nomophila noctuella. The sequence continues at coordinate 4,399,427 of OY292490.1, read as the reverse complement.
CTTTTAGCCTCATGACGAACTGAGAACTACTCGTCCCTAATAAATTGAATTTACGTAACAGAAACGTAATGATTAAATGTCAATTTTTGAACGGAAGGATGATAATGGAGTTAACACGATGTCATATGCGAATGCCATAATGTGTACTTACACTTAGACGACATTGTATGCACATTAGTAATTCATGTCGAAGCTCCTATAACAGATTAGATGCCATGTCTCGACGTAATTAATTGATACGAGCTATTGCAAGATTTATTTAAACCAATTGCCTGTGACGTAAGGACCTAATTAAGTAGAGTTGCAAATGTGGTAATTTAAGGTAAAATTTAAGGTACAAACATTAATGAATAAACCTATTTGCAAAATAAAAAACAAATAGTATATTATATTACATTAAAAAAAACTGACATTTCTATTCCCAAAACATGCCCAAAACACATGTTTTCATAATGACTCGTATAATAATAATCATAGCTTTTATTGCATAATATATTTATATAGGGACAAGATTAAAGAAGCCACGTTCTTCTATTTATTTATTGAAACTTTATTGCACGACATTAAAACTGTATAATAGGCGGACCTAATACCTCATGGTATTCTTTTGAATAAAAATAGAGACGGTAGTTCTCTACCATTTTCATCTTGCAAGAGCATTTTTAACTTTTAAACACAATTGGACTAACACACCAATTGCCTAGCCACAAACAAAGTTCGAAGCTTGTAGTTTGGATGCTAGCGAACGGATAGACATACTTAAGTACTTTCAAAAACATCCACGACTCGATTACAAATTCCGTTGTTCATCGAACAAACTTTTGCTACTAGAGGGATTCGAACCCGCGACCCTCGGTTTTGTAGCCACCAGACGAACGGGCCTGCCTTTAGGCAATATTGTCATATCATAATGTTTTAGGCATTTTTTTCTTTTATTACATTATGAACATGATATTGTATTGTACCTTTTTGTACAAATGTACGTCATACCTACGTTAAATGATCACAATGAGTTGGCTTAATAAATCTAATTAGCGAGTACACACAAGAACGGCTCGTCTGTAACTTCGTGTAGGGCAGTCTCACGTAATTATTTACTTCGCTGATTCGCATAAGTTAAGTGGGTCTGTCTGGATACCGCGTTTTAGCAAGTGTCCCAAAAAACGCAGTGTAGTACGCCCTCAGGCCAGGTGGAGTGACGATCTGCGCAAGATGGCTGGCAGGAGCTGGATGCGAGTCGCCGAGGATCGGGCTGAGTGGAGAGCCCTAGGAGAGGCATGTCCAGCAGTGGACTGCGATAGGCTGTTGATGATGATGATGAAGTGGGTCAGTCTACATGAATGTGTTTTTTGAAAGTTTGTAAAGTCACTACTTCAACTCTTCGAATTAAAAAAGCATGTCTGCACGTGTGACAAATTGTTACTTGTACCTAGCATTTCTTGTTGCACAACACTAAAATGTTTTTTGGTCATGTCATGAGAATAGTCAATTAGTAAAGAAACAGAATAAAATAAGCCTCATCTACTCGGCACTCTGAAGTGAATTAATGGAGTGTAAAAAGAGCAAAACGACTCTAGCACTTTGTAAAGTGAATCTGATTTTAAAATATTACATTAATATATTACAGGACAAAGACTAAACTAGATTATTATTGGTCTATATGGCCCCCAACTACAACTACAATACTTGATAATCATTATGTCATTTTCTATAAAATTTGCTCACAATATCAGGCGTAGCAAATAGACTTTTGTCCAGCTACATGTGGTCTTTAATAATCTCCATATGATAATTATCATATGGAGAGAATGGAGGAATACCTATTGTTTCATTAATTTGCAATCCAATCGAATCGCAATCTACGGGTTGTGGGGTTTCCAATCAATCAATCTATCATTCGGATTTGAACCTCTCGCAGGCTACGCCAAAGTGGTTGATTCACCTACAGGACTAAGAGAGGTTATAATATTGTATTGTGTATACCACATATACTTGTGATATATTCAGTGACGGGTTAAGACTACTTGGTGCCAGTTCCATCGACATCGTTTAGATGACTGGCAATCCACTACTGTGCGTTTCTCCAGAAACTTCTTGCCACGCACAACCAAACTATGGAATCAACTGTCGCCTGAGGTATTTCCGGACCGATGCGACCTCCTCACCTTCAAGAAAAGAGCGTACTCCCTTCTAAAAGGCCAGCAACGCATTTGTGACTCCTCTGGTGTTGCGAGTGTCCATGGGCGGCGTTGATTGCTTACCTACTATAATATAAATATAGGTTTATCCATCACCGGATATATTAAGTAGTATATTAAAAAGTTCGCAAAAAGATGAAACAAATAAAATAAGAAAATAATTATATTTATTACTAAGAAATACTATTGTTCAATGCGAAATTTCCTTATTTACAATTAAAGCTGGGCAAAAAACATTGACCAGACTTCAGGAGTTACAATGGCATTAAAAACTTTTAAAATAGTCGCAAGTGACCTTTTAACTGTGAAGAAAATTGCAAATGAAGCCACGTTTAAAGTAGCTTTGAACTTTCTCCGCGATTCTATTTATATTCTTATTTATTTTTTTCCTGTGGATTCAATTATATTGACTCCTTCCACTTATAGACAGAAGACATTCAACTGTCAGTGGAAGCTGACCAGAGGTGGAATTCACTAGACACTCGCTTAGTGAATTTCCCCCCTGTGGGGCAATTCACTAAGCGCAAATGTCATAATCTCACGGTTGTGTCATCGGCGACAGTAGGAATTTAGTACTAATTTTGTACTGTCGCCGTTGATACAACCGTGAGATTCTTAGTGAATTTCACCTCTGGTGGTCTAGCTAAGTTGCCACTTCAACCTCTATCGCCATTTCCATCGCATAGACTTACATATATTGCCATCCCGCACACGAAGTAACTGTGTGAGCGGGATTGAGATATAAGTCGCTACGATAGCGACAAAAAAACAAAGAGGCAACTTGGCTAGACCACCAGCAATTTGTGAATTTGTTTTAGAGTAATAAACCATTTGGCGTTTTTAGAGTTTCCAACCAATTTACTAATAAAAGTGGTATGGTTCATTCAGCTGATGAAACATATGTTCATCGCTAAGGCGATTTCGGTAAGCCAAAGACTATGCTAAGATTTATATTTCAATATATGTATTCATAGTTTACCTACTGATGAATATACAAATATTATAGTATTTATGTATAGAATGCTAAAAGAGGAATCGTAGCAAAAAGGTCGGGACCGAAAACTATATTTCATAGGCATACTTTACCATTCGAGTTGTCAAATCAATGTCAGAGAATGTCAGAATAAAAATGCGCCGAGCGAAAATTCCAGTCGGTGAGCTCAGCTTTCGTTTTACCTATCAAATGTTTTTGTAACTCGTAGTCGGAGCACGACCGCTCTCTATTAATATTAAGCCTAAAATATCATGTTTAATGCGTCCGCGTCGGAAAATTTCGTCACGTTTTAAAACTGTATGTAAAAAGGAGTACAATTGTTGAAAACCTCGTTATAATATAAACAGCTTCGTAAATTACCAGTACGCATGAACATTTCGACTCGTGAAACAAAAAACTTGGCCGATTGGATTATCGCGACGCCGCTATGAAGTGCACGTACTTTCTCGCCTGCACGACTGATCACACGCTTCAAATTAAATTCTCCACATAATGAGATCCAGCCAAATTAAAATAGGTTTTTGTGTAAACCGTCTCTCACGCACCTCCACCGATCACGTATTCAGCCAATCACGCTTTTTATAACGTAACACATTTATTGGAATGTTGCTTCGGGCCTGCAAATTGTGTGGAGATATTTTTTCCCCTACATTCAATATGGGAAAATTGTACGCTTGTTTTGGTTATGAGAAAAGTCTACTAAATATATTTTCGGATGTGCAAAAGCAAAATTGCTTTATTTTTCTTTATTAAATCGTTCTCACAATAAACACTTACTGTTTTTGTATTCAAATACGAATAAGTTTAATGGATTTGTAAGATTCAAAGCACTATCAGTATTCCCTCAGTCCATTAGGGGCCACTTAGAATATTATATTAAAACTTTACGTCAAATCAGTGTTGCCAGAAGCAGAACAATAAAACTCCAAGATAAGTACTTAATATTGGCAGTAGCATTTAATTAATATAAAATAATAATATCGCAGAAGTTTTTTGTAAATGTTACGATTTAGGAACTAGATTTATACTCATGTAGAATATACTCTATTGCACTCTGATGATCTTTTTATGAAGTCGGGTGGGTCGTTTTTGCATATGATCACGGAAATGAGTCTATAATACCTAATTAAGACAAGCCCAGGTCTTGTTTATTCTGTTCCTAAAACAAGACTCCTGGCGACACTAAGTAATCTCCTTAAACTTTCTCGTCTCTAACAAAAAACAGAATTTCATTTAGAAACAAAAGCTATGAATTGTTAGTACCAATTCACAAAGTTTCACAGGACAAAGTTCATCATTTCTTTTTTAAATTTCTGGACCTATGCTAGCACGACGATTTTCCTTGATAAATTGTAAAGTCATTAAATAAAACGTTTTTAAAATTCTGACCTTTTGTGTTATTATATTAGTTACAGGGCGTACTAATAAAAAACTTTGCGTATACATACGCAATACAATGTACCTATAGCAATAATAAAAAAATACCTTTCATGCATAAATAGTTGTCAGGTTACTACTAATTATTGAGGTATTACTACTACATATGTATAGAGTAGACACCCTCTCAGAAATATCTTCTTATATGAACTGTTGCTCATGGCAACAGTGGCCGTCTATTGTACTCTGTAATCGAAAAATGCCTAGTGGCGTGTCTTTTCATAGATAAGGAGACAAAAAATTACAAAATCATCCTCCCCCTCACCTCCCAGCTGTCGCATAGATTTTGTTCTCGATCCACTTCATACGTACTCGTAGTAGAAATACCAAATGAGATCAATAAAAAAAATGAAAAATCTTAGGAATGACTTACATTTATCTATTAATAAAAATACATCAGTCTGATTTTACTGGCTGATGGTGACCACCTGTAAGTTAAACTGTATGGTGTAGTGGGTTAAAAGTTGACCATAAGACCAAGAGGTCCGGGTTTGATGTATCCGTTCCCTAGCATCCGTAGCAAAAGCTTCGAGTTTAGTTTGGGGACAGGCAATTGGTGTGATAGTCCAAAGATTTTATTTATTAACTAACGGCCGCCCGCGACTCCGTCCGCGTGGATTTCGATTTCCAATAGCCTTAAGCCTTCCTCGTCAAATGGACTATATAACACAAAAATAATTGTTCAAATCGATCCAGTAGTTCTTGAGATTAGCGCGTTCAAACAAACATACAAACAAACTCTTCAGCTTTATATCTATACTTAATATATAAAGCTGAAGAGTTTGTTTGTATGTTTGTTTGTTTGTTTGTATGTTTGTTTGTTTGAACGCGCTAATCTCAGGAACTACTGGACCGATTTGAAAAATTATTTTTGTTTTGGATAGTACATTTGACAAGGAAGGCTTTAGGCTATTGGAAATCGAAATCCACGCGGACGGAGTCGCGGGCGGCCGCTAGTATTAGTATATATTTCATTATTTGTTACACAGAGGGACACTGCTGCCTGCCCCCAAGGAAAATTCCTCAGTCGCTTCTTACGATGTCCTAAAGGAGATGAGCAGTACTATTTTAAGACGTTACTACACGGCCGAAAATACAATATTCATCACTACATAGTATAGAACAAAGTCGCTTTTTCTGTCATGTTGTATGTTGTATGTCCCTATGAACGCTTAAATCTTTAAAACTACGCAACGGATTTTGATGCGGTTTTTTTTAATAGATAGAGTAACTCATGAGGAAGGTTTTTATGTATAATATCATCCATTACATAGTGGACAAGTACCACGGGCGAAGCCGGGGCGGGCCGCTAGTAAATAATATATCACACAAACACGATCTGATGACGAGCAATTTGTCTGAGAAATTGTGTTGCGGATATCAACATTAATGAAGGCATTACTAACATTTACATAAATACGAATAATTTAGACCCAGGCAAATATGTAATAACATAGTAGGTATATATTGAACATAAAAAATATAACATTCTTGAACAATTAAATATAAAAATCTTAAAGATGTCTTTGTATATTTATCACGTATATCACTATACTTACATTATTACTACACATACATATATTGTTAAGGAATCGTCATGAAACGTTAGTTTCACTTAAGATGTTTGAGCTGAGTTACACATAAACACATAAATGTAAAACACGTTTTCTTAACAAGTAGCAGCTGCGACCGACGGGAATACTTTTTTCTGGTCACTAATGGTATTTCTTGTTACAAATTCCACGCTGAAACATTCAAAGAGAAAAATACATGGACCTTCGTAACTATTCGGTTTTACAAATCATCCTGAATGGAGCACTCCCGACGACAGGAATGGTCCATACCGTTTCGACGTCGATATATTTTATTCAAAATACTGAAGTAAAATTACGTTGCCAGTTAGGTCCCCGGTGACTATCAACGCACGATAAAAATACTCAAGTTACGCGCTTATCTCAATTTATAAAGAAGTTCAGTAGCTCGGAGGGGTTCCGACGAAAATATATGACGGTCCCGTGCAGCGGGATCGTCCATCACAAAAAGTTACATTCGACGTGAAGTTGAATATCGCAACGACTCTCAAGCGACGAGACGGCGTCGTAATGTACCTTCGCGCATAGTTTAAATTGTAAGATTTGCCCTCGTCATACTTCAAAATTGGCAGTAAAATAAGAGCGCCAGTCGCTTCTTAGAGCGAGACAACACGTTGACAGTCACCCGTTTTAATCTATGGTCAACGTGCTGTCTCACTCTTATTTGAGTGCCAATTACGAAGTAGGCGAGGGCAAATCCAACGATTTAAATCTACGCATCCGCGGATATTTTTCCAACATTGACGTTTCTAACACAGTAACCTAGTTATTATTGATTTAAAAAAAATGACTTGATAAAATAACAGTCTGACTGCGACCGTATGTTCAACTACACTGCAATATTAGACTAAACTAAATAAAAAACTTAGTAAGCACTTATTTTTGAAATTTAATAACTTCACTAAAAGAGGCTGGGCGAATGTAGATTATGATTTTTGTGAATCAAAAGCGACATTGCTGGATTTTTTTATTTATGTGAGTACACCTCATCAACACCATACAATTATAACTGTTGCTACACTCTCATAGAAAGGGCCAGTAAAACAAGATTTGACAGTTTTGAAGAAAAAAACTTGTTGCAGTAGGTAATTGGGTTAGGAATCTGTTTTTTTATTTGATAGGAAGGCAAACGAACTAGTGCTTCAATTGATGGTTAGTGCCACCGCTACCCTTGGACATCAATGACCGTACATGTGTCGCAGATGGCATTGCCTGCCTTTACAAACCACATACCCTCCCCTACTGAGTACTGGCGACCTTACTCACCAGCAGGAACATAGCACAACAGTTGCGAAGTACTACTTCACTGTGATCTTCTGTACGGTGGAGGTACTTCCTCAGACGAGCGGCTCATTCGAGTGGAAGTTGCACAAAGCTCTCTTAAGTTATTTCATTGTAGCCTCGCGAACGGTCTGCCTGTGATGGGGCATTACTCTTGCTACGTCACATTATTACAACGTTACTTTTTCATGCGAAAGGTTTGAAGCGGTGATTTACATTTTGTGTATTTTTTAGCTTCGAGACAATGTGCTGACTCAGTAATATACCAGTACTTTGACTTAGGTTCCTCTAGATATTATATCTGGAAGGCTGTTTTTTATTTTTGTTCATATCTCTTTTGACCGTAACTAACTTTTAACTCTCATAATGTAAAATCTTAAAAAAAGTGTTTGCCTATCGATGGGTCATTAATCAAATCTGCAGGGCAAAGGCCTCCATCATTTGAAATCATGTTTTTGTTAAGAGGTTGGGTTTTAGCTTACCGCAATTGTCAAATGCGGCACCTTGGCACCAGGTTCGTACCTTGGCTGTGTTCGCAAAAGCCGACACTAATTTCTCCCCGGAATCGAACTCTGGACCTCGAGACTACGGACTTACGGACGGTAGTATTATATAAAATTGGCTTATTTTAAAGGAAGTTTCGGACCATAATATGAGTCTACAATTTATTTTCACCGTTCAAGTCTTGACAAGTTGGCTCCGACACCAGGTGCGGCGCAAGCAACCCGACTCGACAACGCAATTTCCACTCTTACGCCGAACAACTTTTTTCTAAATGTACCCAAACTTGGGTCGTAAAACAAAAACACCCTTATGAAATAATACTTCCTGGCAGTACTATTATTACGTGGGATAAATGATTATTCGAATTTAGAATACTTTGAATCTGGAATTCTGATATCCATGAACGTTTAATAAAATTGAAATTAACACGTAGTAGACGTCAAACGGGTGTTCAAAAGTTGTACAATTTAAATTAATTCGCTAATAAAACAGTGATGAGTTCTATGGAAAATAGTTAATTAGACGAACATTTGGAAAATAACTGTACATACGAGTAAAAGGCAAAATTTTTCACTGACGAAACTTTTTCGTGATTTATAGCACCACCTTATGAAGAACGTTGGCACACCTTCTTAAGCGTTTGCGAATTGAGAAAGTACTAAAGGCTTTCTATTTATAAAAATTAAAAACATGTTAAAGAAAGCCGCAATTTAGCCAATATTGCAATAAGATAACAGTTTAATACCTTGTAAAAAATCGTATTTTTGAATTATTTACACAATTTTATTAACTTGAGTCACCGCAGAAAATAACTAATTATGTATGTTGGTATGATTCGATTTGATCCCAAGGAAAATATTGTAATGACATACGAAACTTCCCAAATAATCGTACATATTATATGATGACAAGAGAGTTTCCAGCGCCTCATTTTCCTTGGCTTTTCGAATGTAAAATAATTTCCCATCAACAGCCTGCGGGCTTTTTCCACGCATTCATAACAACGAACTGCCAACATTAAACCCTTTCAAGGGAAATACGGGCTTAGGCTTTTTTTTTATTATATCATCGAGAATTTACTGTATTAATTAAACTACGGTGCAGAAACCGCAACATGCTACCGTTTGTGTATGAAATATTTTTTTACTTAAGTACATAAAAAACTATGTCATTCTTTTTAGCAAAATGCATGCGAGGATGTTTTTTAAATACAGTGCAAATAGAGTATAAAGATAAAGTTAAAAGAATCAGGTAGAACTACTTTTAAACGGATATCACAATCGTTATCACGGAATGCCCGGCGTCTGAAAAGGTGCCGAAAGGTCGGCTTATCCTGTAAATATGTGGTTTACAATTATACCGCAGTTATATACGATCAAGAGTAGTTTGATTTCAAAAGAATCAGTTTAATTCTGTTCTCTTATTTTAATTGGGTACATAGACACAGGGATACAATTGTTTTCCATTAAAAATTCTCTGAAATGAATTACCAGTGGCCAGTCTTTTAACTCGTTGTAATTTTGTTACTGTTTTCTAAGATGTTTAATAATGTGGCTTAAATTATTTACTTGTGAGGTCTCAAAGTTATTAGTAAGTCCGTTGTACCACTTAAGTAGCATGCATAGGTGGTTTTAATAAAGGCTTGATATTCTTTGTTCACATCCAATTAAGCTCCACGTGATGTGGACCTAGCACTTAGGTCGCAGTACTAATTTCGTTTAATTACTAACATTAATTTCACTTTGGATGGTTAAACCACTTACTCAGACTACGTGGCGCGCTCCACTAAACAAGTCAAAGTGAGCCGGTAACACAATGTAAATTAAGAAGTATTTTTCTTTCTATATTGCCTTTTGTTTAATATTCAAAGGTTAAGTCCTCAATACCCTATTTATCTAATAATAATCATGTGATTATTTCACAAAAAAAAGATCTTTTGTCACCGACTGTAAAGAATGAAGGACTTAAAGGAAAATCAAAAATAAACAAAACCGTTTTATAAATACTGGTATAAGTACTTTATAAATACTCAGTTAATATTTTGATTCTCGAAATCACAAACAGAAAAAAGGCGATAAATACTCCGATAAATACCACTACTCAAAAAAAACAAAAATAAATAGCAGCGCAGTATCTTTTCAGGCATCTGCACTTTAGTGGATACTAGTTTAAGGCCCCACTTACGCGCGACGGCATCGGCAGGTCCTCGGTCAAGAGTGAGTACCGCAATTTGCGCATTATGAAAATTACTTCGGCGTTAAGGCAAGCCACGGCTCGATTTTTACCGTACTTCCTTAGTAGTATCTGCATAAAAATCAACACACTTTACCCATATTATCCAGCTTTTCCCACTAAACCGAGAAAACGTAAAACTCCTTTCAAGACAGAAAGATTTAGAGAAATACATATCAAAAATGCTCCGTATTTCTTTGAATTTTGCGGCGTGTACACGAATAAACTTCTTTATTTGCCAGCTGTACTCATAACGTATGCATGAAGATGAAGTCTACAGTAAAAAGCTTTTAGCCCTTTTCATAAATGAGGCGTGAACAAAAGTTGTCATTATCCTTTGTGACAATAACGAAAGGTTTTTAATAAAAATGCAAAGTTACAGTCTAATAAAAAAAAAACGAAAATTCTTTACTCTTGCCTTTTATGCAAAATATCCCAGTATCCAACACAATTAAGTTATATGTATAGGATATTTTATACTACTAGTTTACTTTTTCTTCACTACAGAAGAATATATTGCAGCACCAAATTATTTGAAAACGAAATGTCTCTCAATCAATTATCTTCGAACTCATTTCATACATCACTAAGCCGGACTTTTCGTTTCCCTTTAGGACTTAACGAATGTAAGAATGATTGCTTGATATATGATTTATAATAAAGTTTGTTACTCCTGGTAATCACGTCGTTCCGGCGTATCTCCTTCAACATGGTATGACACAATACGTTACGTGCTGCTTATACAGAAAGTGGGAACACTTACCAGCTCTCCCTTTCCGTGAATCTTTTACCACTACACATGGGCCGAGTTAAGGGTACTATAATATCGTGGTGGAGTGTACATCATAACACATTTCCCGCATAAAACAAAGAAAATCAACGAGAATATTCCCGGTTTTCTCTAAGGAACATGTTCTAGTTCTAGAAACATACCGCCGGGTTAAGTGTTTTTAAGCGTTTTCCCTGCTATAGCTAAGCTATGCTTATTTCATGTTTGGGCATGTTGCAATTACTGGTATTAATTGTAAATAAAAGTTAAAATTGTCTTGTTGGTGACATTCGCAATTCACAGGTATAAACTGCTCTTGCGATACTTTGTAATTGTCGAACATTTAAATTAAAAAGGAGAATACAGATCCTGCGAGATTAGTGGTGATTTACAAACTGAAATAACTCAGTCGTCAGCGACGTCAAAAAAAAGTCAATTTGTCCGTTTTACGAGTCGTAAGTAACAGTTTAACTGTTTTTTTACTGCTGCTCGGGCTTCCCTGTTTCTCTTTTAAATCGTAAAAATGTTTCGCTGAGACGTCGTTTGCTTAAGAGGGAGGCGTCGACGAAATTATGACACAAAATATTTTTAACGCTCGCATTTTACTGACTGGCTCAGCCCCTCGAAATATTGGGGGCAGGCTATCTAATCCGAGGCATTTGATTGTATTGTTTGATTTTATTTCACTGTTCGATTTGTTTTATTCACAAACGGACAGTCGTAAAGATGGTTCAATGAGTTCAATCAGTTTAAACGGGGTCATTATGATTTTAATTCCATCTATCTGTACTTTATTTACTTTAATATAAAAAACTGAAGAGTTTGTTTATTTGAACTACCTTATCTCAGGAACTACTGGTCAGATTTGAAAAAAAAATTTTTGTGTTTGATAGTTTGACGAGGAAGGCTTTAGGCCTGCCTATGTGTGAGGAAACCATTAGACATGAAATAAAATTAAAAAAATAACTTAAATTGAAAATGACTTAAGGAATATGTAAGCTTTAATGAATGCTTGTGAGGAATATGTTTCAGTGAATTGTAAATGTATGTATTATGGAAGACAAAAAGTATATATCAAAACTTTTAGCTACAGCTTGATACGGGGTGTCTACGAAGTGAGATATTCAATTATGTGAAGATAGATTAAACGTCGACCGTGCAATGTAGCCGAATTTTCAACTAAGTCAAATTAATCTTCGATGGATAAGAACTTTTAAGTGAAAACCCGTAACTTAAGGAAATATCAAGTGGCTGATCAAACTTCTACAATTAGTATTATAATACCTTCTTTAAAATTGATATTATTACTCATCAAGATGAGATTGTGTGTGATGTGATTTAATCGGACTCGTCTAAATCGACCAACTTATGCCCTTGTGACGGGCCCGTTGTTCTAGTGGTAAGAGACCCGGGCTACAAAACCGAGGTTCGTGAGTTCGAATCCTACTAGGGGCAAATGTTTGTACTCAAGTCATGGATGTAAATAAAAAGTATTTAAGTATGTCTATCATTTACCTAGCATCCATAGTACCTACAAGCTTAGTTTGGGGCTAGGCAATTGGTGTGTTAGTCTAATGAATTGATTTATGTTATTTAATTTATTTCTATGAGTACTATTTCTATTCCAATAAAAACCAAATGTATTCTCCGTTGATTCCTGAGCCCTACAAATGTTAATAAATATCTGAACCGCCTGAATCCAATTAGCGATATATGTTGAACTTCAGATTAGCCCTCGTTCGGAAGAGTTCCTAAATTGCCCTCGCCGGGACACAAACCCGGACACATCGTATTTCGCCTCGTCCGCATTAATTGTCCCTTCGTTAAATTTGCTCCGTCTAATCCCTATTCTATTCCATTTCATCCCTTCCCCGGTTATCGGCTTGCGCTTGATATATCTCAATTAAATATCTACCGTTTTCGCGCAAATTACATACGCTCCTCCCGCTAAAAGAATTTATCAATATTGGCTACATTTGTTGTTCTTCTCCCAGCAATTTATTTTACGTGACGTCTTGGGAATGTCGATATGGCGATTCTTAGAAAAATGTGTCCTAATAATAAATGTAAGTATTAAAAACATAAAAATATCACGCGACACCAGAGGTATCGTTGATGTGTTGCCAGCCTTAACCCCATGCCCTCCCCAACTGAGCTCTGGCAACCTTACTCACCAGCAGAAACATAGCACAACAGTTACGAAGTGCTACTTCACTGCGATCTTCTGTAAGGTGGAGGTACTTCCCTAGCTGAGCGGCTCATTCGAGTGGAATTTCCACAAAGCTCTACCTCTCTTAATTTTTAATGTGCCCTAGGCGATAATAAGTATTTTATTAATACGTTATTTATTTATTTTTAATAGATGTGTAAAAAGAAGGAAAAAAGAAGATAGACAACACGTTTATAGGTATAATATGAAGTAACGACAAAAACCGTGGCCATTTAAAAACAGAAATGTATTTCGAGACAACGTTTTGGTCGATGATTTTTCGGTTTAGATGTCACAGTCATCAATAACATTGGAACTCCGATATGCAATACAGGTGTATGTTTTCGAGAACAGCATGTAATACAATACCTAGTTCAAATGAACATTATACAGGCATTATATTATTACCGCAACAATTTCGCTTACTGCTGTGACAATGACAAGACCCGAGAACTAATCCAGCGTGGTCGATTCCACCGCATAGTAATTGGACCTAGCAATGCGATCGCTACAAAACGCTCCGTTGCATTGGATTGCAGGCTAAGTATCAGGACGTGTCAGGATCATAGGTGCTTACCATCATCTGTAGTAAACTCAAGCAGTTCAATAGTAGCTCTTATGCCCCAGAAATAGGGGCGGTACAAGCCTAAACCTATCTACCTACGATCAGTCGCGTTTCGCGGAAAACACAAACATTTCAATATTAGCTCTTATGCCTAAGCCATAAGGGCTATATTGAGCCTTCGTTTGACGCGCTTTTGTCTGTACAATCCTCGAATAGAGATTAAATTTCTTCCCACTTTTTCGAAGTAAACTCGAAACTCTATGAGGTGTGGAAATCTCCTTTTAAAAGTCTATTAATTAAGTACTCACAAAAGAGCAGCTAGGGTTATACGAATTGTATTAGGTTTATTGAAAGCTTTTAGTTGAAAGTGAAAATGGTTTCGCTTGTTTGTTATGAAAATTCTACCCACAACGAGGTGAAAAGATGTTTGAATATTTATGTCCACGGAAAACAATTGAACGCTGAATATGTGTTAAATAAAACGGACCGGTGAAACTGGGAGCCACTTTAATCATAATACGAGTAATATTGAATTCATAATATGAACAGTGCACTATTTTTAAATGTTTATTAATACCAGTGGAATTGATAATCATTACAAAACGGTGATTCTGCATTGCGTCGAGATAAGCGGAAGGGTGTGTCGCAATTTAGGAACTATCTTGTCGCCATTTTACTTCTTTTTTACCTGGACAGCAGTTCAATACCCGGTTTAGATATTTAACTATTAAACCGTGTATTGAACTAGATATTTTGCCATCATTTGATAGCAAATATCATTATAATTTAATTTAATTAATTTATTAAAGACAACAAGATCAATCTTCGAGCTCAGTTTGGGGCTTGGCGATTATTGTGTTAGTCCAATGAATGTATTTATTTATGATCACTCGTCCGACCTGGGATTGGAACTCAGTACGTTTGGCCCGACTATTGCTGACCCATTAGCCAGTGCGCCGGAGGTAGTCAATACACATACGAGGTAGTCAGTCCATTGACTATTTGCCATTGCAAACAGTCTAAAATCATGCTACTGCATCAAACCGCACATAGGCTATACAATAATATTCTAAATGTGAAAGTAAATCTGTCCGTCTGTCTGTTACGCTTTCCCGCTTAAATCTATCAAGCGATTTTGTTGAAATTTGGCACAGACAATCTTGAGACCGTGAGAAAGAACATAAGTTTTTATTGCGAAAGAGAAGGGCTTTGAAATCCATGCGGATGAAGTCGCGGGCAGCCGCTAGATCGTAGACAATTCGTATCGAATGGAGTCCGGCCGCAGAATACAATATTAGTGCAATTTGGGACGCACGCTTTGAAATGAATATTGGCCGAGCAGAGCGGTTTGGTGTCTTAATGGGGCTAGTAGTTGTTATTTAGAGTGAGTTTTATCGTGTATACAAGTACTCAGACTATAATAATGAACTTCTGGGTTGATAGGCTTTTCCTAAGTGACGATTCACCATACTGCTGTCACCAACCCGTCTACTAAGTATTATGGCTATGGGCATTGGGCAATATTATGTTTCCTCCATTTGCGAGAAGCCTATGTTCGACAATGGATTATTGATGAATCATCTTCAATAGTGATCATGGGATCACAATTTTCAAAATGTTTTCCAGACAGTTTTTCAAGGTCAATTCCATTCGAAGCCACAACTCGGTTGGGATATTCTCGTAAATAAAACTAAGAAAACGTTATATTTAGAAGTATACTTGTGTCCGAGTCGACTTTATTGGCCTCATAGCTATTCTAAATAAAGTCTTGAAGTGCGGCCAACTTAATCTGGTCCAGTTCCGCCCCACAAAGACAAAACTTTCCACGTTAACTGCTAAAAGTCGCCCTTTGTTGTGTCTTCGTACTTATTCTCTAACTGCCACAATCGTTATTGGGATTCATATTGAAACATCGCGTCATTTTGTTTTTAGATAAAAGGCAATTTTTCTCACTATTTGGTCTGATTTACTTCCTGTCACGAAAACCTGGTTATAACTGCAAAATAAAATATCGTATCGTTTATCTTAGAATAATAAATACTAAATACAAACATGTTGTTCTTATTTGATACAACAAAAACAAACAAGCAATGAAGAGGCACGTCTGGCGGTGATTATTTATCACAAGGTGACTCTCTTGCTCGTTTCTTATCGATACCACAAACAAATAAAACATTTTACCAATGCAGTGGACGACTTAAGATAAAGAATTAAATTAGATATAAATTTAAACTACGGCGGAGCACTTTCGTCTATCGCAATTGATACGCATTCCTCTCGCCAAGGCACCCTCTCCGTCTTGCCCCACGATGCATAGTAGAGGGATAAAAATAAACAGTCGCATCCAAAATAGCTTGAGCCAGGCTGGGTGGCTTATCCCGTATATTCAGTATTATTCGTGAATAGTTCAAACTAATAGTACAGGCCACGTTTGGGTGGGCGGTCCACCCCAGTCGCCGCCGCGACGGCGCCTTGGTTTTGTGACTAAAGTTTGGCAAAACAGCTGCTTTGTCGCTTTTCGCTGACTCAGCGTAATACGTCATAGGTTCAATAAAAGATGAAGCGCATAAATTATGCATGCAATTTGTATTGTTTTATCCGAGGATATTTTGATCCTTCATAAGTACTATTGGCAAGGATTAGATCTATCAACAAAATTTTACGGAAAATTCGTAGTCAGAGGAAAGCCACCGGCCGTTATGCAATCCGAGACAACAGTTCGTAGGCTATTGTATTGAATTGATGCGCTTTGATGAATGATTCATCGTACAAAGATCGGATCGTTCGTAACTAGAATTTTTCTGAGAGACTGATGAACAATTGGTACGAGTACCTAATGTAAAGTCATTGAATAGTATAAAAGACGGATAGTTTGTATGGGTAACGTGTATCGTAAGAGCAGTATTACATATATGTACATATATTATAGTAACTCACCTAGTAATATTATAATTTCCCAAATCATTGAACATTTGCAACTTCAAAAAACAATCATACCTACAGAACTACCACGAGCATTTAAAATATTATTGACGTAACGTGTTAAATAAAAGTAATGTGAGTAGTTATGCCGATTGATATACCGGGAAATTATAATTTATACCAGATAAATATTCAGTATCACGGTTCACATAATATTTCTGCAATAAATCATTCAACACATAAAATTTGATTTACTTTTTATAAACACAATACAATATAATATGTGTGCAGATTATAATACTTAATCTTGTGAATCATCCATCACATTTTTGCTTTATTAGATTTTGCGAAGATGAGATAATAATCAGAGATTAAAATTAAATTCTAGTTTTATAGCCGTAGATACAGATTATGATGGGTATTTTGGGAGTGTAATATAAAAGTTTTTGAATGCAAGTTTTATGATGTCGAGTCCTCTGCTTTTATGGACTACTAGATATTCGGCTGCAGAGAATCGGAGATACAAATTATTTCACGACACGTAAATGAACTTTAAAAATCGCCATTATAAATTAATAGGGAAATTAAAAAATGATATTTTAAAAACGATTAACATATTACAAATTGTCTGATTAAAAAATAATAATAATTTAGAATCTAAACTTTTTTACATCTTACTCAATGTATGATATAATATTAAAGAAGATTTAGGCTCGTATTAATAAATCGCACTCAACTCTGAGATCGATCTTGAGCGCGAACTTGATATGTCATTCTCATATAAAACAGCACCTTTATTAGTTCTTAGTTTGCATAAAATCGTTTCACTAATACGAAAATACTAAGTGCCATAGATTTCTAATGGTTGGCCATTTAAACTAATCTACTTTTTATCAATCAAGGTTGTCTTCCATCCCGAAACTTGCAGAATTTTAAATAATTAAATTCAAAAAAATGTAATCAATACAACTGTAAAACGAAAATGTCAAAAAATCTGCGATTCAAAACTTTGTTTTACTGTTCTGTACTAAATTTCGAACATAAAAATTTTGAAATTATAGGTTACCATCAAGTTTAAAGGTGAGACTCTACGAAAGCTAAGATGTGTCCGCTGTAAAGGCGGCACCTGTTCATAAGTATAACGTATGTGTCAGCCATCATCTCATTCAACCGTTTTAGAGGGAATGAATGACCCGCCACACATCGTCACCACCCCAGAGACATTTTAGTCAGCATGACTACTGAAACCCAGGCCATGCAACCGTCGAATCGAGGAAAAAAAAAACATTAGGTACAGTTACACTGTATGACCCAGTGTAAATACAATTTTTAAAGTATTATATAATGATAAATGATAATATACATATATAATGATATGTAAACGCCGGATGGCCATTGCAGTGTTAGAGAAGATATATTCAACGCTAAAATTATTTGCCGATGTAGTTCTCTCAGAGTAGAAAAAAATAATCCTAGATCCTAGAAGACCTCAATTGCACGTCTCGATGGTGAATAACTACCAACCGAAATTATTCAACTCCGGAGTTATTCCGAGGTCTCTGGGCTTTTCTCTACGGAGTGTAAGCTAAATCACTAAAAGTCGGTTAAAATAGGAGAAATGTTTCAACAAATGAAGAAACAACAAAAAATATTGTATTTCACGTTGATTTGTATAAATATTAAAATACTAGCGGCCGCCCGCGACTCCGTCTGCGTGGATTTCGATTTCCAATAGCCTAAAGACCTCCTCGTCAAATGGACTATCCAATACAAAAAGATTTTTTCAAATCGAACCAGTAGTTCCGGAGCTTAGCGCGTTCAAACAAAAAAACTCTTCAGCATTATTATGAGTATATATATATATATACATATATAGATAACATCAAGAATGTAAAGTCCTCATTTTAATTGACTTTCTGCGTTATACTGTTTATGGGAATAAATTAAATGGGACAAATATCAGAATGAAAAATAACACCAGTTATTTTAAATTCAGTCATTCGTGCTACTGACTGGGGCGAATGGGTCGTAAAGTGAATCATTGAATAAGCCTCAGTGATCTCATCGGTAGAAGATTCATCTACCGATAATAAACCTGAACGTGATCTTCTACCTAAGCAAAGAATAAATTAACAGCTTATAACCTGTTAACAATAGCTTCATAATATGTATTTAAATAAAAAAAATTGCATTGATGTTTGTTTTGATTTTGCTGGCTCTCGTTTAACTTTTAAAAACGTTGCGTGTCCGCTACAGGTCAGCCAGTTTCCAGTATTCGGTCAAAGGAAACCACAGCCTCTTCAAAAATCTATAATATATAAAGCTCGATTTCTATATCTATAAAACTCAAAGGTGACTGGCTGACTGACATAGTGATCTATCAACGCACAGCCGAAACCACTGGACGGATCGGGCTGAAATTTGGTATGCAGGTAGATGTTATGACGTAGGCATCCGTTAAGAAAGTATTTTGATTAATTCAACCCCCAAGGGGGCAAAATAGGGGATGAACGTTAGTATGAAACTTGGTCAATTTTAAACCTATCGGGCTTATACATATTTTGCATACATAAAGCTACTAAGACGTAGGCATCGCTTAAGCAAACATATTGATAAATTCTTACCCCCAAGGGGGTAAAATAGGGGATGTATTATAGTATGAAACGTTGTCAATTGTAAAACAATCGGGCTAAGACTTTGCATACGTAAAGCTACTATGACGTTGGCATCGCCTAAGCAATCATATTGATAATTTCAAATCCCCAAGGGGGTCAAATAGGGGTGAACGTGAGTATGAAACTTTGTCATTTTTTAACCGATCGGGCTGAGACTTTGCATTCATAAAGATAATATGAAGCAGGCAATCCTTTTAGAGAATATTTAAAAAATCCACCCCTAACGGGAAAAATAGGCGATACCCAAACCGTAATCCACGCGGACGAAGTCGCGGGCGCCCGCTAGTATGCTCATATTATCTGTAATAATTTTTCATTGTATATAGCAGTTAAGTTATAAATTTATTTGTACATTCTCTGAACTCACATTACATATTTACATTTGCTAGTTGAGGGTTGACCTCTACAACGCGAGCGGCGAATTTAAACTTCTAAGCCACAGTTTACTCTTTATTCGAGATATGAGAATACAATTTGGCAGCGAACTAAAACAACTGGCATGTTTAGACTTCAACTAAAGCGATATTTCACTTTAATGTTCGGGTTGGGTCCGAGTAGAAGTGTCCCGGTGCTTTCGGCTGATCAGAGATTTAATATTAAATGCGTTTATTATGATTAGTTGACTTCCATGCATGCCAGGCGGCTTGTTGGGAGTAAGTTTTAACAAATTGGCCATTTTAGGAGTTGAGTTATCAGATACTTTATTCTAGGCACATTTTTCTTTATTATGATTAGGCCATTTTTAGGTGATGAAGTTGAAGAGTTTGGAAGTTTTTCGTTAGGCGTGTGCATGTCTGTGTCGTACATCTTTAATATAGAAACTGACTAGTCTGTGAAGATGACTCGTCTTTGCAACAGGAATAAGTTCGGTAGAAAAGCGTCTTGGAGTAGGCCGGAAAGAAATTACTAATAATTTTATTGATATTCGTTGATATTGACCAAATAATGATGTGATAATTTTCTTATAAAAGGTGCTCTTAACTTAACATGAAGCAATTGATTTACTTCTTCACACGCCAAAGCATTACATCGTTCTTATCTAATCAATTGAGGCATGGAAAAGTTGACTGATCAGAAATAATATATATTTTTTTACGGTTCAGCGGCATAATTTATGACCGCAACAAAGATCGCAGTACCCCATTTATTGACCCCTGGTGTTGTTACAACCGCTGGCAGTGACTCCCTACGCGCCCTAGCCCAAGCAGAGTGGAATCCCTCTCGCGTCGCATTGCGGGCGATTTTCGAGGGTGCCCGTAAGCCGACTTATAAATTGCTTTAATTTAATATATCGTAACTGCGAACCGGGCTAGCGGCATTGGAAACATTTTTCTCTTCAAGGGGAGTTTGGCACCCCACCATAAATAAGTTCCCGCCAAAGCTTAGAATATACGGCATGTAACGAGATACGGTTTAAACATTCGGCGGTGAATTTGCCTTTTTTCGCAACGCATTACGAGGAGACAAATGTGAGGGATAACAGTGCTAAATTTTTTTTTTGAATATTTAACCGTTTATTTCGCTCGAGTGTAAACGGCTATTCCGGTACAAACAACAAGCGTATTTTAAATTTACCGTGATGTTTGCAGCTAAATGAATTGTATCTGTCGTGGATGGTACCTACTTGTTTATTTATTTCTGAATGATCACCAACAACGTTTTACTATTAAACAACCTACGACTATCAATTTGAAAATATAAATAAAGTTACAAAACTAAATGCAAAGTCTCTATTAGGTAAACACTGCCTGCAAGGTAGAAATTATGTAAACAAGAAAACTTATGATAACTTAATGAAAATTGCACACTTAAATCTTTAGTTTCAATAACGTCGTTATAGTGATCAATGGCTTTTGAAACAGGTTGCAGCTCCAAATAAAGTACAGTCAAAGAAATCAAGTTGGCGTTCTGTCAGCGTACCTACTCGCACGTAAAACCACAAAGTGTACGTTTTCATGTCTTTTTTTTTCGAACGAAAACAATTAATTAGTGAATTTGATCCAAAGAAACAATAATAATAAACTTCAATAATGAAAGTCTTTCTTCGCCAGTCAGATATTGATAAGCCGATATTCCACAGAAACGAACCTTTTAAACAAATAAGTACAATGAATAGGCAGGGTCGGACTATCTTTCAACCCTTCTCTGAACCCAAAGCCTCCATAATACGCCTCAATAGTGTATTAAGTGAGTAGTTTTTAAGTTGCTTACATTCAAAGATTATCTGTGTATTCGACAATTTAGAACCTTACTTGAATTGAAACACTTTATCAAAAAATTAACCCTAGTTATTGAAATGATTAATTATTTTGTACCAGCAAACCGGTACAAATCCGTTACTAGTAGCCGCCCGCGACTTTGTCCGCATGAATTTCGATTTCCACCCACAATATGTTAATAAATTGTAGCATGCATGTGTGATATAATAATGTATCAGCCACATTATTGTGAAATTTCAATCATAGCCATGGAACAGCTTTTTTTTAATTTAGGTTGAAAATCTAATAAGATTTATAAAAAACTTGGGGATGTAAGTTACTTTACCCTTAGGGGTAGAATTGGTCAAATCCTTTCTTAGCGCATACCTACGTCATAACATCTACCCGGATGCCAAATTTCAGCTAGATCCGTTTAGAGGTTTGGGCTGTGCGTTGATAGATCACTATGTCAGACAGTCAGTCGGTCACCTTTGAGTAATACATATAATATTTATATATTTGATAGCTTAAATCGCACATTGGCTTTCATTTCATAAGGTCCACTACTACATTTAACCAATATGATGTTCTCCCCTCTAATATTAGATAAGGTTTTTCCTGGTTTGTTTTGATGGATGAAACAATATAAATAAATGAATAGCAAAGCTAAACTATCCTAATTAAATTGTGGTTTTTGGATGAAAGATAAGACAATAGTCAACTATCTTACTGAAAGTCTCCATGTTTATTAGACTCTTTAAAAATATTTGCGATTCTGTATGTAAAATCCATGTTTCTTGTGAATAAAACTATATAACCCGATTGCTTGAAATTATTAATTAAACAAAACGCAGCTACCTATAATACACTTATTAATTTCATGAAGTTGTGAATCAACAAAGAAGTTAACTGTAATAGAGTGAATTGAAAAAATAATATTTGCCATAAAAGTATAAAGACTAAATATTGAACAAAGCAATTTCTGCGAATCGAAATAAATATTTTTCTACTAACTACGTTATGTCTTTCCGCGAAATGAGGATTCTGTGAAAAGAGGAATGGGCCCAGTTGTTTCGGAGATATTCTATAATACACAAACAAATAGAAATCTTGTCTATTTGTGAATATTGGTATGATATAGATCTTTGAATTAACTTATTTTTGGATTAGATTTAGTGCTGCCACATTCAACTTTTTGTTTTAAAGACGCGAGCTAAAAGTATTGGAGTCTTCATAAGGCTGTAATAATAAAAAAAGCCTCTGCACTGTTGGCTTTGGCCCCACGCATGCTTCAAAGGACTGGGTCCCTTTAGACCCGTGATCTCGAAAGAGTACCTACAATAATAATTATAATAATACACTTCCGGCTGTTTTTCGACTATGGCGGCCGATCTTACGATCAAGACGTTAATACCAGGTAACAATGATGATAATTAACCTATAGAAAAACAAGTTTTGACACAGATATATTAATAAAAATATATTATGTACATAAGAAATAAAATATTTATTGGTAGGCTTACCTTAATTATAGCTTATA
Organism: Nomophila noctuella; assembly: GCA_958496325.1. Classification (NCBI taxonomy): domain Eukaryota; kingdom Metazoa; phylum Arthropoda; class Insecta; order Lepidoptera; family Crambidae; genus Nomophila; species Nomophila noctuella. The sequence continues at coordinate 4,376,311 of OY292490.1, read as the reverse complement.
ACCGTACGTGTCTACCTCCTGATACTCATATTGCTTTATGTTTGATATACTTATTTTATTTGGGCTCTCAGCTTGCACAAAAAAGTATTCTGAAAGGGTATAAATTAAATGTGTGTGTAATTTTACTGTTGCAATCACTCTTTAAATAAAGCATGTACACCGATTTCCACTTTAACAATTAATAAGAGTAGGGTTGCCCCAACTGTACTGTTTATCATGCAAGAGAAAATCACTGAAAGCTCTTAGAGATCTGGTTAGCCATTGTTGAATTAATGGTTGCATTGTGTGCAAGGTAGACCAAAGATAAGATGGGTGGATTGTGTGGAGGATGAATGAGTGGAAAAGGTGTGAATGACTCGATGACGAATGATAGGCCTGTATGGTGAAGTCCACGTATGTCGATTCGCACGAAATTCTTTCGCCCGAACGTGCGAAACGTCCACTTTTAATAATAATATTTTTTAAGTATATTTTAATCGCGTGCGAAATTGCTTCTTCAAGAAATATGTGATTCGCCCATGTAACGAAAAGTGCACATAAAAAAAAAAGTTTGAACTTTTCCGTAAAATGGGTATGAGCGAAAGGCGTAGGGTACTGGTAATTTTTAAGAAGGTCGGTCAGTTCGCTCGCGATTTTTCATCCGTGCACAACGCCTACTAAAATAAATAAATAAATAAATGCCTTGGACTAACACACCAATTGCCTAGCCCCAAACTAAGTTCGAAGCTTGTACTATGGAAGCTAGGGAACGGATAGACATACTTAAATACTTTTATAAACATCCATGACTCGAATACAAATGCCGATGTTCATCACACAAACATTTTCCCCTAGCGGGATTCGAACCCGCGACCCTTGGTTGTGTAGCCAGGGTCTCTAGCCACTCGACAAACGGGCCTGTCAATAAAAAAAAATATTATTATTGAAAGTGGACGTTTTGCACGTTCGAATTTCATACGATTCGACTACTAAACCATAACCTCAGACATACTGGGAACATGGGAGGCGAACGATGATTGTGTTTACCTCACCAATGTTTTGGCTTATTTTTACATATATTTCCGTTACACATTATTCTGATTTATTAGGATTTGTGCGTGTAAAATATGTGTGATACGAGAGGGAATATCAATTAATCAATCTCATTCATCAATGTTCAATGGGGATTAGTAGAACACACTACAGGCATAACAGGCACCAGTTACTGTCAGTTTGTTTAAAACTAAGAATTAAACTGACCTGGTAATATGCATCCCTGATGCAATGGGAATATATTTTAAAATGTAGTTGATACAACTGTGACATTAGATTAACAGTTTTTAGAGTAGTCTGATTGATGGACGGAACAAACCAAAAAAAATTGGTGAATAGGGTTGCAAATGTTTTATTTAGCTAGGCGATATAATATATTATGTTTTCATCATCATCCTAGCGCCTCTCCCGGTTGCATCCTTGGCCATTTCCTGGGATCCCAGAGTACGCTGCGACTATGATCCTGAATTGACCAGCTTGGTGATTACAATGAAATCGCCATTATTATCGGACAATTAGGTGATTCAACCTTGCAATCTCATAGCCAAACTGGGAAAACCAACAATAAGTTAAAAATGTTCCTCGCAGGATTTAAACCCACGACCGACGCAGTTTATAAAATATATTATGTTTATTTGACATAAAAAATAGAATGAAAATTATGTTAACTCCTTGCAGTATTTGCAAGGCATGCAAAAATGCATCTACTTATCCAACTATTCAGACGTTTGAGTAGAAACTATTACTACTTATTGCACTGCGACACTAATTTGCACGCAAACGGTTGTTTCCGAGAGTTAATTTACATCCTGCTTATATTATAAATTTCGAACTAACTCAAAAGATTCCTGATTTGTGAATTTAGTAAAGTGTAGTTCCCGCAGCTTTCTTAACGGCCTGCCGTGCTTCGGAATTTATCATCAGTTTGTATTTAAATACTCAATAATAGCAATATTTACATGCATCGATACTAATATTATAAAGAGATAAGTGATGATTTCTTGTTAGGTTCAATTGAATAGGCTCCAAAACTACTGGATCGAACAGAAAAGATATCGAATTGGCATGAGGTAAAGTAATGGACTAGTTTTTTATCATCATGACCCCGCGGGATATCGTGAAGTCGCGAACAAAGCCATTGGCGGTTCACTCGGGACCACAGACCAGATAAACATTTTTATCCGTTCTGTGCTCGCGACCACAGAACAGTTAATTGTGGTCGGGAGTAGAAGAATGACACGTTACCAAGACGACAACACTGGTCGGAAACTTCTACTGTAAAGTATGCACAGTGATTTTACCAACGCCCTTGGCGAGATTTCTATTGAGCCCTCTACGACTAAGTAACCTTCAAAGTATTAGGATAGTTTGGGGGCTTCAATGGCGCCACGGGCCATCGCCTAACTGCGCTCTACCTTAAAACCGCTACTGATTATGAGGTAGAATCTGCTCTCTATGCTCTAGCATTGGTCTTCAAAGTCGCGAAAAGACTTCCACTTCTTCCACATCAATGACTAAATCGTCTGTAGTAGACGTAAAGGTCAATGAAACTCGGGCCTGCAGATCAGTATCGGGCTAATACGTACATTATATAAATCTGCTGTGTACTTGTTTCTCAAGGTCCCTGATGTCGACTCTTTACGTCGTAGTCGCCCACTGTTTTCAGTCTTGTCTGTTGCTAGAGGGCGCATTTGCTCTTAAGCAAATACCAGCGAACCTTGAATTCGTGAGTTTATTCCGCCCACGACAGATATTAGCTTAATAATGTTAAAATGCCACTGAGTATGTTTTTGAATCTTTACATTACCAGTAATTTGATTTCGCACAAAAACAAATCATTATTCAAATTGCTTACTCACAGACTTCTTATTAAAATTAAATAAATCACCAAAAAGGCCATGACTGTTAAAATTTCATGAGATACTAGCGGCCGCCCGCGACTCCGACCGCATTGAATTTGGTTTCCGCACACATAGTGTTATACTATTGCTTAAACCCTTCCTCGACTAATGAACTATCAAACGCAAAAATAATTCTTTTATTTGAACATGTCCTTCCTGAGATAAGTGCGTTCAAACAAATAAACAAACTCTTTAGCTTTATATCTATCAAAATGTTACTCGAAACGAGAGAATTTACTGCAACCTTCTTTGTGTTACCTCAAACCGATTAAAACAGTAACTGCACTTGTGAACAAATTGGTTCACACGTGTGTACCACTAACGAACATCGAAAACTCGGTTCGTCAATCATGTTTGCAGAAATCCCATTTGTATATGCCGTATGGACGTTGTTCGAACAGCTTTAATAAATGTTACGTTACAAAGCAGTACAGAACAGTAGTTTGCGAATACACCCACGAGGATCAAAATGTATACATCTGACTCTTATATCAAAGCAGTAAAGTTCGAATTTAAATGTTGAGGTGGTATAGTGAATAATCCTACCCGCACCTCAGTTCTTCAGTACACGCTGTACGCGAACCCGATACTCCAAAAGGTATAGTAGCAATAAATATATTTACCAAGCGTATACATTTGCACTAAACTGTTCCAATTGCAAATAAAACATAGAACTAGCGTCCTTCAGTAAAGATTTTACCGAGCAGTATTACTAAATAAGGCATGCTATTCATCTTTGGATGGAATTCCGTGCGGCTTAGCTACACCAATAACTTGTAAAAGCAATATTGCACTTGTAAACATTGACGGAGAACAGTCAATAAGACTTCTGGTTGGGATTGCGATCATCACATGTAACGGCAGATTTGAAATATTCAAGAGAACCTTTCTTCATACGATTTACAGCGTTCTACTACTTGTGCGTGTTATAGGTACAACAATAAGTGTTTCTCTTCTATACTAAATTAAGAAGAATTAAAGTTTCTTGTAATAATTTTTAAGAGATGCAGATTTTGTGTAAATAAAGATAAAAACAATTGTAGCGTGTTAAATGTTATATAATCTTAAATAAAAAGCATAATATATGTATTACATAAGAACAGACCGCGGGATGTGACTTTGTCCATTTCATTCTATAGAGATCTTTCGTCACATCTCATGGATATTAGAAATGATAATATAACGGTTCCCAATTTGTAATTATTTACTCTTTTATTATTGTACTGTGTTGAATTATTGTGAATTTTATTTTATTATACTTTTAAAATTCCACTCTAAAGCCCCTTTGCACCCGTCGCTAAAATTTCAAAGTAATTGCCTAGCGTGGAGAGCTAACATTTTCTTGTGTGATTTTTGTTCAGAAAATAAAATTTATGTTCCGGTAGGGCTTACAATAACCAATGACGCATTTAAGATTACAAAACACTCGAGCGAAAATTTTGCTTTAAATAGATATTCTAAATTAATAAACGCATTGTGAAAATTTACTCAAGACATAAAAGTTCAATAGAGCGAGGCCGTATAATTACTGATTACGCTTGTTTTGTTGCGGTTCACTAATGAATATTTCTAATTAATCAGCGCAAGAAAACGCACTAATGCATAATCTTAAAAAATCTACTTTTACTAAAACAAGATAACTCTTAGTACGAGATGTTAACAGTCAGTTGAACTAAATGGCAATTAATCCACATTGAATCAAAATCATTGTAATCATCAAAATTATTCATCAAGTAAAAAAAAGATAAGGATCGAACAAGGAGAATAAATCACAATTCCCGTTTTTTGCTGGTCTGTTAAAATTAAACCACAACGATGAGAGATGATGAAAACATTGATGCGAAAATGAGACTGTAGTCTCATTTTTAAACGCCGCGGTTTATCCGATTTAATAGTGACCGGGGCGATTCGGATCGTCAAAAAATTGAAGAAGGACTAACTGTCACAAAAAAAATAAACTTTGTTTAGTTTAAAAAGGCAATTCTACAATTACTTTAGTTCACCTGAACGTCTTGACCAGACTAAGTTACAACCTCATCAGGCCTTAACGAAAAAACAGAGTACAAAAATTCTAACTTTGGTTATCATTTTCTTCTGGTATCGATTCTAGTCATAGGACATTCGGATCATATACGGGCGTACGGGTATTTGGCGTTCTACTGAACTTCGTTTTTTTTATTTATTATTAAACTAGCTTTCCGCCTGCGGCTTCGCCCACGTGAAATTCGTTTATATTGGAAAACCCTATTATTTGATCCAGACTTCTAACTTTACGTCTGCAAAATTTCAAAGCAATGGGTTTAGTATTTACAGCGTGAAAGCGGAAAAAACAAACAAACAAACTCACATTCCGATTTATAATATTAGTAAGGATAAATATAAGTGAGGATATACGTAAGGATTAATCAGTGTTTCTCTACTATATTGTGCATGCATTTTACACACAAACGTCCCTTAAGAATCAATAGAGTA